>NW_017547136.1:1342692-1398996 GCF_001854935.1 Bemisia tabaci
CGGGCTAGGCGTGACGGGCGCGCGAAGCGCGCCCAGAACGGCTAGTACTTTATAAGAGTGTTTGAACATTTTGGCACAATAAGCGCTCTCAAACCAAACCTTAGTGACCATGATTTCGGAGGAAACCTATTTTCATTTTTCCAGAAAATTTAATTTTGACCCTTTTTTGAAATTTTCACAAAATATTTTACACGGTATGAAAGAAACCGGCAAAAATTCTGAAAAACAACGTTCCCTTGTTTTCTTTTGAGAGAATAAAATGTGAAAAGAAATGTTCAACGCCGCAAATTGAGATGTTTTGCGAATTTTTCTAGGGGTTATATCACTTTCGAAGACCACAGCAAGAACGCTGAATAAGTGAGCTAAGAAAAGTAATATCCTCGATCATCATTTAACTAATTTCGGAGAAAATATGACAGAATGATAAACCCTGAGCTTAGGTGCATTAACGAGTAATGCTACTTCTAAATTTTATAGTGGCAATACGAAGTGAAATGAAACTCTCAGATACTTTTCGTCGAGGCACAGAAGGAAACGAATGCGTTCATCGCGAAAAGAGAGGGCGGCACTGGAAGAGAGTCGCCGAGTTAGACGACACCGACTTAATCAATTACATCATTATACAGTTTGTCAGTTGCGACCTCAAATGGGTTTTTAACCCAGTTCTTTCTCCTCAAAACAATGAAGCTTGCCTGCGTAATCTTTTACGCTCCGTTTTTCTTAAACAACACGCCATTTCGTTCCCCTCAGTGAGGTTTCCCCTCATCCCCCTCTCATCTCCCCCCACCCCCTTCCCCTCAGCTCCCCTCCTTCAGCCTATCTCATCAACCTTATCCCCATAGTCTTTCCTTTCCCGTTTCCAAACGCCCGGCTCCCAAGAGTTATTGCTGTTTAATTCGTCTTACTTCAATTGCTCTTACAGGCGACGCTTTCATAAACCGGATTTAATCTGCAATTTTGCCGTTAGTACTAAAAAAGAACGCCGTATGGGCACTCAAAGGTTGCCAAATTTATTCTTATAAAATAATTATTTTTGAGATTTTTTGGTTACATCTTGCAAATTGGACTTACAGTTTCTGGCTCAGTTTAGAAACAACGTATGCACCATTAGTTTCCCTACGCACATAAGCGTTTAAACGGATGAGCTAGAAATTGTAGTTCTCTTAATTATTGCAAAATGTAGTACATTTATGTGAATGATGTACTTCAAAATTTTCTGAATGATTACATGAAATCGCAGGTAAATTTTTTTAACAGTTTTCCTATCTCTGGTTAAACTTGATCCTCCGGTTCAATAAAACTTTGAATCCGATTTCGAAAAATCTAAACCGTATACATTTTTTCTTTTCACGGATGCTCTGCTTTACAAATCAATTAGAAAATTTGAAGATACGATTTTATTTCACAAGCTTTTATAGTACCCGCTACATTTTATCAGGAGGATAAATCCTATGCATAGCAACAGTCTGCCACAGTCTCTGATAAGACCTACCGTTGGCTATCAGACGGCCGCTGAGCCTTGCTGGAATACAGAGGATACACATACACAATGTGTCAATGGTATGAGGTTAAGGAGCACGGTCCAACTTCGGTGTGCACAACGGCAGTTGAGGGCGCCTCGTCGGTCAACCCGGCGTTACTTACGTACTTACTTACTAAATCCTATACAGCGGGCCGATAATTGAAACTGATAGACGAAGCTATAAACAAAGAAAACGAAAGGGGTATGGAGGGAGCCTATTAGTGGAAGTTTGGTTGCAATGGACAAATGAGGTAGGTAATAGACTAACTAATGGCAACAAACGAGATACCCTATAGTTAGTCCATCATTTTCTCCCTTAGTCTGTAGGAATCACCCACTCTAAACTAGTAGGATCCATACTTCCTACATCTTCTTTGTCTATAGCTTGTCTATCAATTTCAATAATCAGCCCGCAGCAGCGGTACGTACATGATAGAAATGGCCCTTTACCCAGAGAGACGGATAATTTCACCGGTCTTAATCGTCGCCCTTCCGACATGAAAGCGTATGCTGAAGAAAAGTTCTCGGCGTTTTTACAAAGGTCCGTTTGTACCTTTACCATCTCACTTTTTTTACCAATTATTGGTAATTTTACAAAGACAGACTGGTAAGCTTACCTAAAAACCGGTATTTTTACTGTTTTTTTCAGGTAAGAATACCACTTTTATTGGTAATAAATTCCCGGTAACTTTGCCATTTTATCTCGGTAATTCTACCACAGTCGATAAAAAATATTGGCGTTTTTACCAAGGTCCAGTAAAATTACCGAGAAAGTTCAATAATTTTACCGAGATTTCTCGGTAAAAGTACCAATTCCATACATGGTAATTTTACCAAGAAAAAACTGGGATCAAATAGAACCCTGAATTCTCGGTAATTTTACCCTTTCCTTACTAAATACACAGAGATTTTGTTTTTCAGTACGGATAATTCCACCGATTTTAATCATCCCTCCTCAGACATAAAAGCGTAACTGCATCCCGCGATGAGCCCTGTCATCCATTTAACTCAATGCTTTCCCGGTCTCATCTCAATGTGTAGTTACGCCCCATGTCAGCCAAGCGATGTAAAGTTCCTGAATTTTTGTGTGCATAATTACAGGAAAATTGCTGTTTTTTGTGGCAAAAGTATACGCACAATGAAAACAGTTTAACCACGACAAAGCTCCCCCTAAAGGGAATGAGTCTCCTCCAAGAGCTCGCCGATGGAGAGAGAGAAATAGGGTTGCATGAAAGAAACGAGACCCGCACACTATTTTATCCCCCTTTTTTCGAGCATCACCACCCTCTTTACGTTCCCGCCATCCCTTTTTCGTTGGCAAGAAATAATATTCACTCCTACGCCCCCGGCTCAAGGCAGATTAATTTTTATCCCGGGGACTCAGTTGGCCAACTGCCGAGAATTCCTGAAATATTAAAATTTTACACACTTAAGTATGAAATACAGGCCTTCTTCGCGAGACTTAGCCTGGCTGCCTCGAGAAATTTGCCAGGGAATAACAAGGAGAATGAAATTCGAGTAAACGCGTCATATTTTGCGCTTTGTTTTTGAGCGTCCATTCAGAAATCGGTGATGTAGTTTAGGAGCTCCCCTCGTGTGGAGTTGTCAGATCAAAGCGGCAAACGAGGATATTGGGACCGCGTTAAATAGAAAGGAACCATAAGCCACATCAGCTTTTGCCAAATTTAACAGGGAAATTTTATTTTTAACGATAGAACGATCGTGCGGATTCCTTTGAAAATTTTAAGGTATTTGCTTTGTATTATGGAGAAATTCATTCGAAAATCATTCGAATACTGGATACATCAAAATTCGTTGAACAAAGATCTAATGGGGCTCAATTGAATATCTCATGAATGAATGGTTCCGTAGGTCTATTTTACTATAGTGTCTGTGATTTTTGTCCTCACTGCCAATGGAAGTTCTGCACTGTGCGACGTCTAAAATTTATATAAGCAGTCTTTTGCCACATGGAGTCTGGATTCGTTTTTGATGAGCGTTATGCTAAAGTGATCAGGTCTAGTTTAATAATAAATAAGTAAATAAATAAATCGGTAAATAGATAAATAAATCAGTGAATGGATAAATAATTAAATAAATAAAACATTTAAGGAAATCAGGCAGCTACGACGCAGTTAGACTGATTCAGGCTATCCGTGCAACTCATACTTTGTTTACTGCCGTGCTAAGGAAAAACGCCGTATGAACCTTCAGGCGTTGCCAAATTTCCCTGGATAAAACACGAATCTCCTGATAAACCAATGAATATTTTCGTTCCAATTTTTCAGATAATTTTGCACGCAGTTTCACCTCAAGTTTCTGAAAATTTCATTGAAAAATATTCACAACTCTCCTCCAAAATAAACTTTTTATCGAAGGGAATTTGGCAACTCTCGAATGTTCATACGGCGTTTTTCCTCAGCGCGGCAGTGTAGTGGTCCATTCAAGCGTCGGACTCGTCAATTTTCCGCGAGTCCCATTCGACAACGGCGGATCGCCGCGGGGCGGGCGGGGGCACTATTTTATTTATTTATTTTTTAATTGAATTCGTTCCTGGGCGAGCTCTCGCGTTAATCCGGATGAACCGCGGTGGCGGCGGCGGCGGCGGCGCACAGTGGATCGCGTCAATTAGAGAGGTCGGACTTGAAATTTTAAACTAAAGCTGCAAATTTTGATGTTTATTTCGTCACATTTTATATTTCAAGGGGTGTTTTTAGAAGCAAAGTTTACGAAAAAACCGATGGAACCACTTTCAGAACCTCAAAACTTTATATAAACGGAGTTATAAGCGTTTAAAGTTTCCGAATTTTGTCCGACCTCTCCTATTGACTCGATCCACTGTGCGGCGGCGGCAGCGGCGAAGATCGGAGCTGCAGCGACCATAAACTGCCACGCGGGCGAGATAACGCTTTTCCGAAGGCAGAGCCAGAACCCGGCCCGGCCGAACGACAGCCAGGACGAGAGATAAAAGGGCCGCCGCACTGTGCATCGCGTCAGTGGGAGAGATCGGACAAAATTTGGCAACTTTAAACGCTTATAACTCCGTTTATACACATTTTTGAGGTCCTGAAAGTGGTCTTATTGGTTTCCTCGTGAAATTTTCGTTGAAAACCACCCCCTTTAAGAGAAGCCAGATACCCTATCTTCCCAATGTTAACGTTTGTACCTTTTTCTCAGGATCTACCGAACAAAAATTACTTCTCTTTTTTTGTTTTGAACTTCGAACCCTGCTGAACATTTTAACACGGGCTTTTTTTAAAATTTAAAAATTTGAAATTTTGGTGAATTTTTGAAATTTTTTTGTTAGAAATCAAAGGATTTGGACATTTGAAATCAAATAAAAAAAAAATCCAGCTCGAAATTTTGGAAAAGATCGTGTTAAAATGTGCAGGGGAGTGCAAGGATTAGAACAAAACAAAGTTTTTGAAAATCGGTTCTGTAGATCCTGAGAAAAAGGTACATGAGTGCTGAAAAATGTAGTTTTCGGGAAATGAGGAATTAAAAAAAAGAGCAAAATCAGTTTTAGTGTAATTAGTAGTGTATTTAGTAAACCTTCCCTCACTAAACCGCGCGTAACTTCAAAACTACTCATCAGATCAAGTAAAACTTGGTCTGAAATTAAACGTGAGGAGTAGGAGATTAAGATTAGCCAGAAAATAAAAAAAAAAAATTTTTTTTTCAATTTCCAAGTGGCCGGCTCCCCTTAATTTAACATCCGACGAAATAAACTTCAAAATTTGCAGCTTTAGTTGAAAATTGTATGTGCGATCTCCCTAATTGACTCGATCCACTGTGCGCCGTTTGTCTCTTTGCCCAGAGAATCTCCGCCGACAAGACACTTTTATCCCCCCATTACACCCCCGCACCCCCCGCTCTTCGCTTTTGAGTATGTCCTCGCGCTATCTCGTTCGTTCTTTCATAACTCCTTGCGCGACAAGCGGGGACTGTCCTTTTTTTCGGCCGTCGAGTGAGCGTCGAGGGTGGGGTCGTTCGCGTCAGTGGCGTGGCGTGAATTGCGATACATCGATTGTCATGCCATTTACACCTATGGAATAGTATCGATAAACAGGGTGTTCGCAGCGAACACCTAAATAATCGATTATTTACCACAGCTTCAAATGGGGAAGTGTCGATGGATCGCAAAACACGCCACGCCACTGCTTCGCGTGACTCCGAAATGGGCGCGTCGGAGGAAAACGGGGTAAGGTACGAGGGGACGGATATAAGACACGGAAGACAGTGCCCGAATCATCTCTCTCCCTACCAAAGAACATAACCACATATATAAACGCAGCGAAATTTCTACCAATAAATTGTACTTTTACCTGGGAACCATTGGGTTTCTCTAGCAGAAAATTGTATGGATATTTCTTCTATCCGCGCGTTACAATCGGAAAAAAATTGGACAGAAACTGCGCACTCACAATTTTATAAAAATTGAATTGCTTTAGTCAATCTTGCTACCTTGAGGCGGGGTTGCGTTCTTTCCGCCGGAAGACGACGAAATTGTTCGAGTTTTGTGCTTGCTTGGTGGTCGAGACAAGAATAAGGTCGGTTGGAGTCGGGTGATTGGTTCTCTCTTTTGTCACTCTCTTGTTAGGCCTTCATTGGGCTGGATAATCACCAAAAAAAAAAAAAAAACCGCCTCTGTGACCAACGACGAGTTGATCACATACACGTGTAAGTCGCTGTAACAGCGTTTCTTGGACCCCTAGGGCTCCTATTAGCCGCTTCTATCTTCCTAATCCAGAAACAAGGAGAAGCCCTCTACTAACACGTAGGCAACAAGTGGAGGCTTTACGCTCAGGGTTTCAACATTTCCTTCTCGACGTTTACAAGGCAGCAAACGTCACCACCCCCGTGTTGGTTGTTGAATGTTCGAGTCCCAAAAGTAAAAGTTTCCACCAGTGTCAAGATACCAGTGGAAGGTTTTTCTTTGTATTTGGCTAATCAGCGATTTCCTCACGGAGAAATAGCTATGGTTTAATAAAGCGCCGTGCTTGCCAGCTCGGAACGCGCACTGACGCCTACAAACCTAACGGGATACTTCAAGCATTACGCAATGCGTGAAGTATCCACTTAGGTTTGTAGGCGTCAGTGCGCGCTTTGCTCTGGCAGCACGCCGCCGCAGCTCTCCCGGTGGGCGGGTGGTGAACGATTTCTTACGGGGAAAGCTCCCTGGCGAAGAAACTCGTATATCGTGTAATTTTTTTTCTTTCTTTTTTTATATATATTTTAATTTTCGACTTTTAAAATTTCACACTGGTCGTGTGAAGTAATTAGTGAACTCTTAACGCTAGATGAAGTGTAATAATGAAAGGCGGGTCGTGCGTCATGCGCGCTGCGGACGGCGCAGGGCGGCTCATGAAATTCTCCCCTGTTCTCCGTCGATCATAAATAGAACCAGTAGCAATTTTTAAATGAGGCAAGCTGCCTCACCAAGAATCGATTGTTTCACATGCATTTAAATGGAGGAAAACCAGTGTTGCCAACTTGCAAGAATCTTTGACTGGAATTCTGAGGTTTTTTTGAAAACAAGGTCATACTCAAGGAAAGGGAGGGAAGGGAGTTCGCGCGATGGAAGACGGAAGGAGGGGTCTTGACACTGAGTGACGTCATACAAAAATTGGTCCGCTGATTTTTTTAAAAATTTTTTCACGTATTAAGTAAAAATGCCGTTCTTTTTTTCTCTTTTTTTCTTCTTTTTTTGGTAAAAGGCGAGATTCAGAAAACCGTGATGTAATTTTTAAGGGGTACAGTCAAGCGCGACGGACACGTGACGAGAGGAAGGGGGTCTCTAATTCAGAATTTCAGCGTGACGTAATTTAAAGAATCAGAAACAGAGAGCTGGGTTGCATTGCAAAGTTGCAAAGTTTCATTTTAAAATTTATTCAGTGATTCAGAAACGGTTGCCGAGTTCCTTTTGACACTGTTTATGAATCTCATTTGTTGAAAATTCCCTGAAATATTTGAAATGAAAAATACACCTGTTAATCAGTCATAAATACTTCTTTAGATGCAACATTGCAGCACTGTTAAGCCCCCCTCCCCTGCTCTCACCCCATTGCTTACGGACTATCTTCATCTTGGACGGACGTATCAGTAAAATAGGATAATCTTACAAAATTATTTCGCTAAAATGTCGAAAAAATGCTGCATGTGTGAGGAGTTTGCGATTTGACTGTTGATTCTTATGTAAAAGTTCGCGAGAAACACGATGGTGCCACTGGTTTTCTCTGAAATCAACTCCCAAGCTCAAAAAAACGCTCTCAAAGTTGAGGCTGTAATGGAGAGGACATCCCTCGCTATCCTGAGAGTCCACCTCTACATCAAGACAAACTCTCCATGCAAAGATAGGAAGCAAATACATTAGCAGGGTTGCCGTGTTTTCAGTTTTAGAGTCCCCAAATAAAGAGGCAGCCCTGTCAATGTATTTGCTCCCTATCTTCGCATGGAGAGTTTATCTTGATGTAGAGGTGGACTCTCAGGATAGCGTGGGATATCCCCTCCATTTTGGCCTCAACTTGAGAGCTTTATTTGAGCTTGGGAGTTGATTTCAGAGAAAACCAGTGGCTCCATCGTGTTTCTCGCGAACTTTTATAAAAGAATCAACAGTCAAATCGCAAATTCCTCACACATGCAACATCTCCATTGAAGGAATATTTTGAGGCGATGACACCGGCAACACGGTGGTAGCGGCGGGCGCTCGGCGAAACTTTTTATCGACTCAATGCAATTTGTGTTAACGGCGCGGTGTTCTTGCCGGGTTGCTCGGTGCCCCGGAGCCCTGCCGGCGATCCCGCAGGTATAAAACACGTTTTTCCAAGGTTCCCCCCCCCCTCGCCCTCCCGATTGTCAGCCTCCCTCGCCGCTTATCCGTGATCCGTGAACTGTAAGCTTCCTCCATCCAGCTAGTTATCGCGTATCGGGGAGCGGGGATGATGCCACTTCGAGTCCATGCCATCGTTCAAACCCTCCGAAGGGATGCGTTCCCGAAACCGTTCGGCTAATCAAGACACGACGTCGCCCCTCCGACGTAAGGGCGTATCTCGATGTCACATGAGCCCTATTTTACATATAAACCCATGCTTTCTGGAGCTCATGCTGAGATCCAGATACGTTCTTACGCCAGAGGAGCGACGACGAGTGTCCCACCCCACGATTGTGTGAACAGGGTCGCTTGTTTACCGATCGCGGATCGATTTCGACTCGTTTCGGCACCGCGTAATCACAACGATTACGGGGTTAGAAAAATATGCACTCACGCGACGTTGTAATTTGGGGCGGAGATGCAACATTGCACGATGCAGTTCATTCACAACTTAACTAGTCGCCAGACTGTGCCTGAGGTGGAGCAAAGGTCGCACGTTTTCTCTACTAATGAACCTCGCGTAGAAAACGATTTGACAACGGAAAGTTTGGATATCATTTCATAAGCGAGGAGTCAACAATTGTTCTGAACATACATCAAGTGAAAGTAAACGTGTACAAACGATGTCATTTGTATTTTCGGAATTTGACCAATGTTACTCGTAAACAAGGTGTATGTTGTTGAGAAGTTCATTTCTGCCGTGCTAAGGAAGAACGCCGAACGAACATTCGAGATTTGCCAAATTTCTTTCGATAAAATGTTTATTTTTGCGGGAGGTTATGAATATATTCCTCTGAAATTTTCAATAACTTTGGGTGAAATTTCGAACAAAATTATCGAAAAAATCGGAAGAAAAATATATTTAAGTTTACCGAGAAAGTCGTGCTTTGTCAGAGGAAATTTGGCAACGCCTGAAGGTTCATACGGCGTTTTTCCTAAGCACGGCAGATTGCCCGACTTCCCGCTGAATGAATCGTTTTCCTCGCATAATTTTGAACGTAAAATATGCATAAGGCTTTAACTCATTCCTACTTGATAATCCAATCCTCAACTTGTCTTATGGTCCATGGTGTAAATGAAACAAGAACGGAGCGCGATGCGCAAGAAACCCCTTCAAGTCGGCGTGATGCCTCCCAACACGGCTGCGGAGGCCGAATAGTTGCATCCTCGAAAAACCCGAAAATTGATGCAAGGATTTAGAAATACGTGTCCTGGTTGGTCAAATCTTGTATTCCACGCTGTATCAAGACTTTCCCGACGGTTTGCTTTCATTACACAACTGGTATGTTTGTTTCAGGTATCAAATTATCGTGGGCTCGTCGTCGGCGGAGACGAGGGAGCACGACGGGGAGAAAGTGGAGACGGTGACGCGGGCGCTGAACGGGGTTTCGCTCTCGTCCTCGGCGGCCGACCTCAAGATCGGAGTAGTGAGCTTCTGCAAGGCCTTCCCGTGGCACTTCGTCATCGATAGGAAACTAGACATCGTCCAGCTCGGCGCTGGCTTCATGCGACTCTTTGGCTCGCGGCTCAAAGACGCAGGTAACTTCATCATCGAACCATTCATGATGCTTA
This sequence comes from Bemisia tabaci, assembly GCF_001854935.1. Classification (NCBI taxonomy): domain Eukaryota; kingdom Metazoa; phylum Arthropoda; class Insecta; order Hemiptera; family Aleyrodidae; genus Bemisia; species Bemisia tabaci. The sequence continues at coordinate 1,352,658 of NW_017547136.1, forward strand.
GAGCTAGACAAAGAAGAAAAATGTCCGATTATATGAAAATGATCTAAGTTTCCGCGCACTGAGTTCAGACTCAGTGCGCTTGCGGGTGATGAAAACGCTCTGCGGACCAAAGAAAATGGAAGTTGAAAAGATGTCTTTAGGTCTATTCCACATTCGAAAGTTGAATATTTTTCCCAGAGACACCTGAGAGTTAATGGATTTACTTTTGATCATAAAATAAATAATATTAATCATTTACCAATAGAATAGAGATCATTGCGTACATTGTTGTAGTTGGCCAGGCCGTTGTGTTGGCACAGGCCAGGCTGGCAAAATTTCATGAGAAATAAAATATTGAAATTTCAGAAATTTATGGAAGATATTGAAGAATACCGATTCCTTTTAATGTTTCGGAAAATGTAAAAATTGTGACTTTCTTCTATTTTTGTGCGTTTGAATGCGGGTTGCAGTTGCATACTCCAATGTTTTTTTTAACTTATGCCATAAGGGAATGAAAAAAGTACAACTTTGACAGTTTCTAACGATACATTTCATTTTTTATGTTCACAGGAAGATTAGTAACAAATTATTTCGAATTTAGAAGACCCAGGGTTTCAGCGGTTAGTTTTAAAGGAATTTTAAATAGGGTCAATTCACCGTTTGTATTAGCGCTGAGGTTACCTTCACCACTTAGTTGTTCACCTGCGGAGGTAAGTCGCTTCATTATTTCGCTCTTTTTGATTGTTTTTTGCAGGGAAATCAAGAATTTCAAAGATATCAATCCTTGATTCTCTAAGTAAAATTAAAAATATTTTGAAGGTCATTATTTAATCCATCAAGACCTCACTTCCTCGAAACTGTAGGTTACCAAACAAGGGTGGGGGTGTGTAATTTTGCAAAGTCTAAAATCAGAAAAATTGTATTGGAGACTCTAGATTTCAATCAGTCATCCAATGCAGCATTTTGCAAGCAACGCAATGGCACGACTGGTTCTTTATGAAATAAACTTACAAGCTCCAAAAAGCTCTGAATGTAAAGGAAGGACACCATGCTCTGCAAGGGAGTTCACCTCCAAAGTCTCAGAGCGCAGGTAGGGGATGAATACATTAACATGGTTGCCGCTCGGTACAGAAACTCACTTTTTCAGAGGATTGAGTTTTATTTGGACGTAGTTCTACCAAAGAGACCTATGTGGAAGTGAGAAATATGGGGTGTGCTCGTTAGTCTCTTTGCGTGGCGAGTGAATGAGAATAATTGTGCGCCAGTGACGTCAGCGGAGGAGGACGCCGCGTCACGTTCCTCGTGGTTGCGGTAGTCGTGCTCATTAACTCATGAGCCCTGTGCACAAGGCTCTCTTGCCATGCCCGCGGCTCATGAGTTCCGCATTCAGTTGCACATAGGTCTCTTTGATAGAATGCAATATCCCGCTTTTCCAATTCTTCAAAAGGAACCACGCCCACTGACCACATTGCTTCTTATGCAGATTTCTAGAGCACACCCCACATTTCTCATCGCCACATAGGTCTGTTTGGTAGAAATACGTCCATTTCAGAGTTGAATGGCTTTAAGCAAAAAGGAACCCAAGTTTGCAAAATAAGAGGTCAGTTTGTTAGCCGATGAAAGATTGCCTGGTCACAAGTGGCCGTGTTTTGGGGAACCGCATGAAAGTCCTCATGGACTTTACGTAATCGCTGAGGATTGCTTTTTTTTTTTTAAAGACCGTAGTCGTATACTTCAAACTCTCAAAACGCTGATTATGATGTTTGAGCCATTCGTATTAAAAACAATGAGTAACGTTTGCTAACTAGATCAGACCGTGGAATTTCTCGCTTCGGTCGCAAAGTAATAATATGAAGGTGCTCCTGGAATTTTCTATCTAAATATTTAACCTGTGTTTACTCGTGTCTCTTTAAATTATTCGCATGTGAGTTTGTATGATTTGCATAGAGTCGTATAATATGAGCTGCACTGCGAAGCTCTCGTTTTTATATAACATCTATCTCCTAGTTTGTCTCTAAAATTATTCAGTAAACCACCCTTTTGGCTAAATCTAGATTTCTAGTTCTCCTGCAGAAATATGTTCTGCCGTGCCAAGGAAGAACGCCGTATGAGCATTCGAGAGTTGCCAAATTTCCATCAGTAAAATGGTCATTCTTTAGGAAAGTTATGAATATTTTCCCTCGAACTTTCCGGACTAAGGACTTTTCGGTGAAATTGCGAGTAAAATTTTCTGAAAAATTGGAAGAAAAATATTCACAAGTTGACTAGGAAATTCGTGTTTTATCAAAGGAAATATGGCAACGCCTGAAGGTTCATACGGCGTTCTTCCTTGGTACGGCAGTGTTCTTCTCATGAATTTCCAAAGATGACCGAATTTCCAAAGATGACCGGGCCTCCGGACAGGATTATTCACGAGAGTTGAGTTGGCAACGACGCGAGACGAGTGTGATTATAAGGCCACACGCGGCGCTCATACCCATCCATTAGGCTACGTTATTCAATTACGTCTTTTGTTTGACAACCACTTGATTTATACTGTTTTCCGCGATCCCGTTTCGGGGGACGCCCAGAGTGGATCCCCACCCCCCCCCTCGCATCCCCCTGCGAGAGGTCATGATCCCCCCGAGCCGAGGGCACCGTTTCAAGCCGAATATTCGCCATCGAGAACCCTTGTCTCGAGGGACATAAACACAAGAGGCTGCATCAAGATTCTCGGAAGATAGCAGTGATAATTGACTGCACGCGACAAAACATCGTGTTTTGACGAAGGATCAGCAGGAAACACGTGTCCCGAGGCATTTTGAAAGGAGAGCGAAATGCGCAACCTCCATCTCGACGTTGCGATTCTTCATTCCTATTTTATTTTTTTAAAATAAAATTGCATCATTTTTAATAAAAACAAATACGAATACGGAAAGAGAGGATGATTTACGTCGTTTCAAAAAAGCATGTAACTCAAGCTATTTTAGAAGAAAGAATATCAGTTATATAAGAATCATTTCGGAGTATATACCGTGTAAGTCCAAAATAATGGTCAAAATATGAAAAATGTGTAAGTTCAAGTCTTAAACAAAAGTTGAGCTCTTAGCCGACATCACAAATATATGCAATGAATGCGAATCAGGCCATCCTTTAAGAAAGAACGCAAATTACTCGGCTTTCATGTGGACATCTTGGCGATTTGCCGAGGAAGAGAAGTGTCCAAAATTAAAACATTCTCCCGAAAAAAAAGATTCTAAGTAAATATTTGTAAAGTCGGTAAAAAGCTCAACTTTATTTTCGCATTATGAGTAGCCGAAAACCGAAAAATCTTGTTCAAGTCCTAATATACGCGTGAAGACTTGTAGAGATACTTTTGTGCAGTGAGTGCAGTGACATACCCGATGCAAAACGACGGGAAAGAGCGTACACTACTAATGTGGTGAACGCTCAAAGACCAGTTTGATGAGTTTCTATTATACTCGGTTCTTACTGTGAGAAGAACATTCGGTTAAAGGCACCCAACTATGGCTCATAATGATTACAGAACTTCTTGGTTCAAGCAACCGAAATTATCGGTCACAGGGGACGAATCACGGTTTCTACTACCACAATTTCCGGTTTTCTGAACCGAAAAAGTTCGGTGGTCAATACAAGCTGAAGTTTGGTATCTTAATTGTGTCGATGTCTTTTCCGCGTTGCATCTCCGTTCTTCATCGAGAAATCTCCCTCCCCCCACCCCGACTTCATTTTCCATTCATGGATGATAAGATCGGCGTTTCGAAGTTCAATCATTCTTTTAAAATGACTTCAGCTTCAAAGAAAGATTTCAATTTTTTCCGCGTTACACTGCATTGATTAATGTTTTTCCGTATTTAGTCGAGTAAAAATAATAAAAGAAAGTATAAACCTCGGCGTTTCCTCGTTTCTCGGGCGTTTCTGGACGATTACATTCAATTTCGACTCGAAGACCGGGGCTGTTTTCCGTTTTTCGGCGGGGCGGTCGGTGTTCCGGCTTTGGCGGTTTCATTTTTCGTCTTTAAGAACGGCGGGATCGGGGGCACGCTCCGAGTTTAATTGGGCTCTCATAACAAGCCGTCGGAGCCCTGAAAAGCCCTGAAAAGCTCATTGGATGAACCCGCTCCCGCTCTCGGGTTCATAACCTCCGATTCCCCGATTCCCCGATTCCCCGAGTGGCCCGAAAAAAGCATCGCTGGAACCTCACGCAGATTGCGGCCCTCTCAAGAGCCACGGGTGGTCTACGGCGACGCTGCCAGATCTCCGCGGAATATTTAGTCGATTCAACCCGTACCTGATAGACAGTAGAGTCCCTTTGTGCTGAAAGTCAAGACAATGTGAATCCATTTCTGATTGGTTCCCGTATTTTAGGCCTTCACTGTGTCATAAACGGTAATAAAGATTACGTTTTCACCGATTGCAAAGATTATATTCTGGAATGGACCAGGGAATTACGGGTTCGACAAGGAACAAACGGAATGAGAGAAGGAACGGAGAAAGGAATTTGAGAATGGGTCGATCAAAGATTACAAAAAACGTTCAATTTCTGTAATCTTTATTCCCGTTTGTGACTCCATGATGGGGTGTTGTCTTGACTCTCAGTATAAAGGGACTCTAATTGACAGTAGTTTTGAGATTTCTAACGTCTTACGTGGGAAGAGAGTTAGACGGAGAACAAGAATACGAAGAAATAAGAGAAAGAGAGGAAAAATAGGAAGCAGAAAGGAAGAGAGAAAATAGGAATGAAAGGTAAAAAGAAGAATTGGCAGAAGTAGAGAAAAGGAATCGCTTGATAAGAAAAGAGAAAGAAATAAAATAAAAAGAGGAAGAAAAAAAATGGGAGGAGGTAGAAAAAAAGGAAGAGTAATTTTTTCTCTTCTCATTTTTATAACGCTTTTCCCCTTTCTCCTTTGCTTTCGTCTTTTGATTCGGAAATTCAAACAAGTGTCCCTGACTGGGGTTAAAAATGCAGGGTACCTAGCAACCTACAAAATTAGAATGAGAGACCTTTTTTTTGGTGCGTATAAAATCTTGGAAAACGGCATAAAATTCGCACAAATTTTGTTGACTGTGGAATCGTTTCACCCAACCATCAAATTTTCTTTTCCATGTTTGGAAGGTTGTGGATTCCGCAGAAAATTGGAAAATATCAATCAATTCTTGATCGTCTTCAAGTTACAGCTCTGGGTGTCCTCAATTCGGGCTTTACTTTTTCAGCTGAATTATTCCCTAAAACATATTGTCCCCAACAAACCAGTGATCAGGAAACCTTTATTTTTTGTGTAGTAAAAACACGGCATTGTCTGAGTTTTCATTCTGCTTAGGATTGAGCCGAGAACGACTGATAGTTTTGGGATTTTCTACCGTTTGATCCTATTAAATATGAATTTTTCTGCACTTCGGTCTCGAAAATCAAGGAATAGTTATGGCTTTTTTTCTGGAATTTTTCTAAAATATGGCAACCACGAAGCCTCGCTCGGCAAACCAATCAACGAGGCGATGAAGAGCAAGCTGTAACACTTGTAATGAAGCCTGGAATCTCTACAGCGGTGGTGTTGAGGATAGGGGGTGTGGAGGGATAGGGGGGGGGGGGGTGCCGAGTTGAAACCCAATAACCCAAAGACGGGGCTGTTTGTACCCGTCGCGTGCGCTGTAATCAGAATCACGGTTGTCAATTTGAGTATTTTCTGTGATTTTTAAACGAGGATTTGTGGTTCATTCTTACTAGGGGTTGAAATAAGAAACTTTAGACGGTTTTTGAGGTGACGGATTGCACTCGAGATAAGCGGTTTTTTGGCCTGTTTGTCCTTTCGCTGATGGACCACTACACTAACTAAGAAAAGAAGTTCGGTCATATTGCCGTTTTCCTGACGAAAGAACGTAAGTCCATTTTCCGAAGTTGCAACATTGAATAAAAAATGTTCAATTTTAGCGAGAACATGACCGCGCGAATTGTTTCTAAAATTTTGCTATAATCTGCGCGACTTCTTTCTAAAATTTTGCAACAAATTTCGTGTAATCAGAAATGTAAATTGGTGAAAATATCAGACTGAAATAATCAACAGTTTTCGAGTATAAATATAATGCACGAATGAAGATTTTGCAACATTGAAATGCATTCCCGTTCATTTGTCTGGGAATGGACAATATATACCTAATATAAACCTATTAGGTATTAACCTAATTCAAGAAGTGGAGGGGCATCAATGAAAGCCTAAAAATCACCCACTTTTCAGAATGGAACACAATTTTCCCGTAGGTAGTAAATAAAAAGCACACAGAGAAAAATGGATTGCTGATTTCACAATTCACTTGTAAAAAAAGTGACAGCAATGTTTCAAATGTACATTTTACAATAGTGGAAAGCTAATTTAATCACGGGTTGGTTAAAGTAGCATTTTTCTGTTGTTAAAGTAGCATTTTGTTGTTGTAAAATCTACAGTGAAACATTGCAGTCCCTTTTTTAACTAAAAAATTGTTAAATTAGAAATTTAATTTTTTCCGTTTACATATTGAGATGACAATTCATACATAAAAGCCGCTTTCACAGCGCTCTCTGGCGCTTTGCGACATTAACCGTCACAGATCAATTTCCTCCCAAAGCTCTCGTGGGAACTGGCTTTCCCTCATTTCTTGTTCAATCCCATGCATGGATTCATGTATCCATATATGGTTTCCTTTCGTCTCCTCCTAGGAGGAATCCGTACATATTTTTGGCAGTCTTTACTCAGTCATTCTACTCTCAATACCATGCCAGCCTAGCAGTTCGATGTCGACATGGCGCGGCGTTGAGTACAATATCGATGGCAATAGTGCGGTACCACGTATCTCTGTTTGCGATGTTGCAGACATCCCGTCATACTTTATTATCTCTTTGAAAAACTAGTCAACGTAATTTCTTGAAAATTTCCTTGACCTCTCTTCTCTATCAGCAGATTTTTTGTAAAAGTTTCAAGCAACGATGTTGGTCTGTTTCTCTTCGGAAAAATGAAATAGGAGCGGAAATTTTGACACACAGTAGTGGAGATACGAGGTTTCGTAGTTTGGCCGTCCATATATTTTTCAACTTCTGTGTTCTGAAGCTACATACATACGTACATTCGAGTCGCTTTACAGCGCGCCCGGGCGCTCTGCGACACCTAATCGCCATCCTTGCCTATCGACCCAGAGGTCATCTGGTAAATGGCATCTTGTGATTTCATCTTGAACGCCACCTATCCACGAGTTTGCAAGACGTCCCCTACGTCTTCTCCCAGGAGGAACCCATTCTAGTACCTTCTTGTTCTGAAGCTTTTTATAACAAAAGTCTCCCTATATTAGTACTCTGAATCATAAAATACCTGAATTTAAGCTTCTTTTGGTAGCAGTTTTACTCTCCTTCATTGTGCGTAAGTTTGATGCATATGATGATGGACACGGTATCAGTATTCAATCGACTCGAAGCCAACATTTGCATATCAAGTACCTGTCACAGGTATATCTCCTACAGAGGTACGATCGCATCATAATGATATGAAATTTTCACTGTAACTCATTCGTTCCCTTTCAGAATCCGATGATGAGAAAATTGAAATATCAAATCCTTTCCCTCGGTATCAATTCGTCCCTAATCCTTCCATGAAGGTGTCATTCAATCCAGAGCGCTTTTGACGACTGCTCCTAACTAGAATTTGATGAGTGGCAGAGTGGCTTTATGTTCCAAGCGCGTCTATTTCCGTAAATCACTTTTCAGCTCTGTACGGATCTGCGCAGCATTTTGATGCTCGTTTATGGATTGTATGTTTGTTGTTGTGATAATACTTTTGATTTATCCATCTGAGACTGATCGCTGAAAACCTGGAGAACCATTAATATGAAAAATTATGCTCGAGGTCGTTCCATAAATACTGAAAAACGGTCAAGTGTGATTATGCCGAAGTCAAAAATAACAAGTCTATTATTGATAAGCTTTGTGCTCCATAAGAGTGCCTATATTCTAGGGCCTATCAGTTATTATAGACCAATTCAAACATTAGTTTCTCTGATTGAAGGGATGCCCTACGAACATTTCATGCACGCAAACAAAATTGATGATACCATCCTTTGAATTTTTCAATTCCAATATGCAAAGTTGAATATTTTCATTCGTGTAGAGTTCATAATCTTTTCATACGTATTTGACCGTTCTTTCCAAAGTCAGCTATGAGAGTGATTGTTCCCAGCGAAAAGGTTTCAATCCTATTATGAATATTAAGCTTGAGCCCTCCCTGAAAGGTAGTCGAGTCCCGGGTGCAAAAAGGAGATCACTCAATATGTATTGCTTTTTTATTATTGCATGTGTATCCATCTTTGTCAGTCGCAAAAACATATGTAGGTAATTCTCACACCATTAGCGTGGCAAAAAAATAAATAAATAAAATAATTCTCTCGTATGGAGGTAGGTAACAATTTCTGGACCTCATCTTGATTTGTAATAGATTTTTTTTCTTTTTTTAAGCGAGGTTGCCTTGGTGCGACAGCAATTAAACATTTTGATCGTGATATTTGCAAAAATTCATTTTGCCACTCGAAATTTCACGTAGAGCACGATTTATGCAACGAAAATTACTGAAATAAACTCCTAACTTAATTATTTGACGTTTCTTGACGCGTGAATTCAAACCTCCTCACACATGAGAACACACTGGTCTACGTGAGCCAAATCGCATACTAAACTTTACCACGACAGTCTCTGCGGTATGAAAATCTTGCAACCTCAATATTGACGCTTTGGCTCAGTTATAGCAAGTTTTATATAGTTTGAACAATACAGAGTGGGAAATGAACAAGGCTTGATTGAGAAGCTTGCCGAAACCGTTGTAGAGCGCGATTGGACTCACGTACACGTATAGCGTATAGCATTGAGTTTCTTGTGAGCGGACAATTCAAAATTCCCGTGACCAATGTAATATAAAAACGTAAATATCTTAGTCAGGAGTTGATTTCAGTAATTTTTGTTGCAAGAATCATGTTTTACGTAAAATTCTGATGAAGATACATGTATCAGAATGCTTAAATTCGCACCTTGTCGGTTGGTCCATTTTCAGTTAATTGCGGTTTCAAATTCGTTAAATTTCAAAATACCGTCTCTGAATTCATTTTATGTTTTGAAAAATTTATCGATTCAAGTGCTTATCCTCGTACCGCGTCCAGTGGTCTATTTCGTTGTCAACCTCAACCCTCGTTCGCTTTTTCTAATAGAACAACAGGGGGAAAATAACCGTGTGAGTGATCCGGCTAAAGCTTTCGGCTATTTTTCAGAGCCTCGCCACGAGGAAACTCGGTAAAAAAGCTGTTAGACGGACGTGTTTTATGTAGATGCAGCGTTATTGCCCCGAATAGCGTTTAACGGCGAGAGAGGAGGTGACAGGTATGAGGCAACAAAAATTATGGTTCAAAGCTCGGGGATCCACCGAGAGGTTAATTGAATTGGAACGGGGATATATAATAGCAAGTTTTGATGAAAATGTCCCGACAGCTCGTCCTATTGCCCCGCGGAATGCTGCCCTCGTTTCCTCCTGCGGCCCCGCGAAACTTTCCCCGCGTCGAGCGAAAAATCGTGTCCGACTTTCGAAGTTGCCTGCATAAAATATTTCGCGCTCTTTGTGCAGTTGAGAATGCGTGCGTGCCGAACTGCGCGGGAAAAGGGACATGACAAACGCAGCCACACGCCGCGCGGCGTGATGTTGGGATGGATCCTAACAAAATTATTAGCCAGAACCACTGAGAAAAAGCTGTGGCTTATGAACCAATTCGTGGTACATATTATAGTATAGTAAATTAATGAAAAATCAAGCGATAACGCTTTTCAACACCTTGACCAGCGAATTGAAAGTGATGTACAAAGAAAGTTCCGTCAACATATTCCTTAACCAATTGAGAATAAAACTAAAAAATAAGGCCTAATATAGTCTAAAATTTTTTTCGAAGAACATGTATAATTTATTTTGTTTAAATTGTTGTTTTGTAATTGTTTGTTTTGTTGTTGTTTTGTTGTAGTCGTAAAAATTGTAAATTTTTTTTTTGTGCCAGAGCTTTTTACTATTGGCTGTATGCATCAATAAATTCTATATCTATCTATATATGGAACACCACTAATAGTAGTAAAGGCAACATATAATAATAGCACATATATATACCTTAGTATGGTACAAGATACCTTAGTATGGTTCACAGACCGAGAATTATTAGTTCATTCACGACTGCAAAAACCACTAATTGGTCTATAAAGCCATAAGGTTTTCTCCGTGGTAACATTCGGACTTCATTTCGCAGTTGTAAGCTACGATTTTTGGCTCATCCGTAAAAAACACGCACGTGCATAGGGAAAATAATGCTGCAAAATCGTTTTTCCAAACTAAACTAGAAATTGTAGTTCCTAATTGCGAAGTGTTGATACTAGATAATTCTTAGGATTTCAAAGCAAAATTTAGCTTAGTTTTCTTTGTAAAAACTAGACGTTAGATGATACTCGGCAACCTCTATTTTAGTTTGGCCAATAAAAGTTAAAACCATCCATTTGCCCTTCGATATTTCTTTGCAATCAGAAAGTTTGTAGTTTGTTCGATGGTAAAAGTGACAACTTTGACGCAAACGCGATTAGAGTCAATCCTCATGGCCGTCATCACACGACAGAGTGAGGCTGTCCTGTTGAAGAATAAAGGATTGATGCAATTTACTATTCCCTCATGGACATATTTCGAATAAGTATAATTTGCCAAATTGTGTTAATGACAGAAAAATTGCAGCAGAAAAATTGCAGGCCAAAGATAAAGAAGTAGCACTTCCATCACATACCCACTTACCGAAAACATACGGTTTAGCAAATGTCTATAATTAAGAAAATCGAAAATAATGAAGAATTATCCTGTGATATTTTGAGCAGATTTAATGTGCTGAATATCCCCAATATTCTCGACGGAATTCAAGTCATTATCGAGGATAAACACACACAAACCTGTGTGAGACATTTACATCTGTAGCACATCGGTGGAATATTTTCAGTTTATTTTTCGCAGAAGGCCTGTATTTTTCATTCATATTTTTCGATTCTACCTGATACAATATTTCATTCGTTGCTCAAAAGTGAGCCTAAGTTATTTTTTCCCTGCAATTTGGTACCGTCCAGCACTCCCTGTATTTCTGCCATACAAGCAATTTAAAGTATTCAATCAGTCTGAAGTTTAAACTTCACGCTCGGAGTGAGCGGTAGTCGAACAATATTTTAAACAAATGAAATGTCGACGGTGAGGTCCTGGACAAGCGGACATTTTTAACTCCCTCCTTTCAGTCTCCTACGTTTGCCACGCATACGTTCCGCTGAGAGGCAAGAATGATTTAGTGGCTTCCCATCACTTCAAAATTGGCCTAAAAACCCCGCTTGAAAATGCCCTCGTGGGAATAGGAACGGATCCGTTTTATGCGAGTTTTAAAATCCATTTGTTGAGCGCTCCGGCTTGAAATTATGAAATTGGATCGGACGAGGAACGCAACATACTGCCGTGCTCAGGGAGAGCACCATATAAGCGCCGATAGTTGCCAAATTTATCCGGGCTTGAATTTTGTATTTTGAGGGGAAACATGTATGTTATTTATGAGATTTTCAAGCATACTAGATTCATCTACATGTACGAATTAATAACATTCTTTAAGAAACTTTAAGTGGAAAAATGACCTGTCAAGTCAATGAATTTCTCGAAAAATGATGGCCACTCCTTGACTGAGATTTTACTTTCATAGCTTTTACATTCTGAGCCTAATAAGTCTGATATACGTACTACTAAAATTATGAGAAAAAATATTCTTATTTTTATACAATTTATTTTTTGATGTATGTACATTAGGTTTTAACATGAATAGAGTATGTTTTATTTGTAAATTATGAGAATGAACTCTTCGCTTTTAAGTTCCGAGGCCTTATCTTTTAATTCTAGAAGGAACCAACTTTTTCGGCTCATTCGTGATAAAAAGACAGCTCCTTTCTGGCAGTGCCGTCTAACAGATCACTGGATAGGGTATTTATGAAATAATAATGTTTTCCTTTCAAAATGATTTGCAAAATTCGCTTCACATGTTGAACGAGCTAAAATTTACTGATATATAAAAAGTTAGAGTTTATATTTCACGACAGAACCAAGAAACGTAGACCTCTAGCCCATGGAAAATCTAAATCAACTTTCGTCAAAGTATAGCCATAAAAATAAATATAAAAAATCATTCGACGTGTGAAGTTCTACAAAAATCTTTCATATTCTGATATATGATATTAGTCTGCAAATCTGTTAAGAAAAAGCCGTAATTTTTGTAAGCATTTTTTTATTATTTGTGTTTATTCATTGAGATTGTGCACTTTTTCTCCATCTCGAGTATTTTTACTCCAAGATTTTCAGAAGAAGTACACTGAAATTTCACAACTACACAATAATACACAAGTTCATTTTTTTTAGCTGTGTAGTTGCTGGCTTAACAGCCCCCACACTTGCCTTTACATTCTTGCAAACTTAAATGCGGGGGCAATGCTATCTGGAGTCCCTTTATACTGAGAGTCAAGACAATGTGAATTCATTTCTGAGTGGTTCCCGTATTTTAGGCCTCCACAATGTCACAAACGGGAATAAAGACTACATTTTCACCGATTGCAAAGATTATAATGTAGAATGGACAGGGGAATAATGGGTTCGACAAGGAACAAACGGAATGAGAGAAGGTAGTAGTAGTAAAATAATTTTATTTTAAAGCGGTGCTTTAGCATCTAAGGCCAAACGGAGAAAGGAATCTGAGAATGAGCCAATCAATGATTACGAAAAACTGCCAATTTGTGTAATCTTTATTTCCGTTTATGACTCCATGAGGGGCGGTTGTCTTGACTCTCAGTATAAAGGGACTCTAGTGCTATCTAGGGCTTACTAGACATATTTTTAACACCCTCTACGCGTTTTTATGAGGAAACGTGCGTTGAAGTGCTCAATTTTTCACTTTGTTCAATGCCACATTCCGGGCTACCCGCGGATTTCACTCCATCCGAGCACCTCCAGCCCAGAGCACCGCAAGTAATCGTGACTCCATGGCACGTAGATAATTTACCGTCATGCTTTCAGCTCATCCTTTCAAATCTCAGTCTCTCGTTCGGAACTTCGGGAAGGGGTACCAATTCCGGCTAATCGCGCACGGACCATCTCCCGATTTTCCGGACAAGAAAAATTCAGCAAAGAACATCGCGAGATTCAATCTCTCTCGTTTGATGTCCTCACCGCATGGACGAGGAATTCGCCCCGCGGTCATAAGAAACAACGCCGTATAAGCATCCTTATGTTGCTAAATTTGACCAAATAAATTTCTCATTTTTCACGGAGCCGTCCTTAAATTACGTAACCCTCTTGCTCAAGGGCTAAAAGGGGAGGGGTCGAGGAGAGCGTCACGCCATTTTGTTTTTACGTGTTAAAGGATAGGAACCTAAAGTCACAAAAAAATGCCGAAAAAGTACATTACATAATTTAGGGACGTCATAACATTATGGTGTTCACCCTTTGACTCTTTCTGGGAAACACCGCCATTATTGAAGCAGACAAAAAACTAAAGTAAATAATGCAATTTTGCATAGGTCTTGAAATAATACATATAAACTTACAGAATGTCAAGTCAGAGTAATGCTCAGGTTTTTGTTTAAAAGAATACATAATGATCAGAAATGAGGCAATCACTGATATTATGGAACGGATTCTGGTTAAATACGCTCAGTCGCTGAAAAAACTGTTATCTCGGTTTGTAACTTGGCAGACTTCCTGTCATTTCAAGTTCCTGCGTCGGACCGTTCAAGGTTAAAAATGATGCAACTATTCGGCCTGTGGAACCGCGTAAGGAAGTGTCGCAGCGAAATGAAGGCGTTTCTTAAGCGAAGTATTTCGTTGTAACGTGACCGACGGTCAAACTGGAAACATGCTTATCTCGGTTTGCAAAGCTGCAGACTTCCTGTCGTAGCTTATTTGTGTCATAGCTATATATGTATAGTACCCATTTAGGGAGGGTACGCACAAGTCGAGATATGGAACCCTTAGACCTCAAAAGAGCAGTCAACCTATCGATTTAAAAAGTGTCACTGCCAATCTTCGAACTCCATTATCAGACCAAGATATAGCCAAGAATGTTTAAGAATGAGCGTTCTTTTGCAAAAATGAGTAAATTTACGACAAAGTTACTAGACAACGGGCCGTAACTATTGGAATATGAAACTCCTTGAACTTCCTTGAACTCATACCTGTCCTTTTGGGCCCTCAAAGCTCAATGACCTAACCTCAAAATTACCGACGTGTCCATACTCTCCCTATATTGGTACCCCTTTTTTATGGAGAAATACCCAATGTCATTTCTTGGAAACTTCCCTCGTTTCCCTCTCATGTTAGATGACTACTCTGTGAAAATTTCAAACAATAGCGTTTTTTTGTTTCCGTTCGATAAAATAAAATGGAAGCAGAATGTTTGAAATATCATGAGCGATGTAGCATTTTTATAGTTTCATTGTTGAAATATTACAACCGGGTTATCTTTTTCTGAGAAAAATTCGCTGAAAAAATCATACAAATGAGGACTTATCTGTAACAATAGCGGATGTGAAAAATTACCTTTTCGAAACACATTCAAAAAACTGTTTTGGCATCGAGAAAATTTTGAGAAAATACTTGAGATGTGATCTTCAAGATCCGTACATTATGCCAGAGCCAAACATATTAAATTTTTGTGTGAACAAAACAGTTTTTTAAGCGTGTTTCTAAAAGGTAATTTTTCACATCCGCCATTGTTACAGATAAGTCCTCAAATACAAGGAAACTTTATCGGAGGAAATGTAGCAACATTCAGGCACGCATACGCTGTTTTTGCTCAGCGCAAGAGGGACGATATCTTTTGAGGGCGTGCTGGAAATAAAGTCCGAAGGAGGGAAATAAAAGGGACGGAGGGCGGACGCGTAACGACTCAGTCATCGCGAGCGCGAACGGTTGCCGAGCTCTGACCGTAAGAGAAGGGCCATAACCGACCTCGGAAGCTCAGTTTAATTCGCGATAAAAGTTAAGCAGATCATTTGCCCAGCCAAAAAGTTCGCTCGGCCAAACTGCAACCGCTGTAGCTCCACGCTGTTGCCAAATTTTATGCAGGATTGCATATATCGTCTTTTCTACGCGCACAAGTGCGGACAAAGAAGACGATGAAAAAAGTTTCAAACGAAAACAGTTCTAGTCAGTTCGATGAATCGTGTCATGTTCGACCCAAATCTGACGGACTCAGCTTAACTTAGTTATCATTAGCGCTGCGGCAGGGGTTTTTGATACGAGGGGAAAGAAGAGAAAGGAGAATGAAGGAGAAAAAAGGGAAAGAAGAAGAAAAAGAGTAGGAAGAGGAGAGACAAGGAAAGAAAAGAAATAGAGGATAATGATAAGACAGAGGAGGAGCAGAGGAGAAGGGAGAGTGGACGAAAAACGAATAAAAATAAATTCTGCTCCTCTCTCCTCTTTTCTCTTTCTCCTTCTCTATTTCCCTTTATTTTCTCTCTATTCCTGTCACTTCCTTTTCTAATTATTTTTCTTCTCCTCTCTCTTCTCATCCTTTTGCATTTCAATTGCTAATGCATCTTCCTCTGATATTTTGACTTCATTGTGCAATGAGGAATAAATACTGACCCGCATATAATAGCACATTTTTGCTGAGAGAAACTATAGTAGCCTAGCACATATATTTTTTCCAAACCGAGTAGTAGTTATAAAAGTAGCAGTCCTTCCTCATTGTGAAATGCATACATAGTCCATTTGTTACACGTTCTCAAGATCCAAATGTGCGATGAGGAATTACCATTTCTGGGTCATCCATAAAAGTACCTGTATGAATGGGAAATCTGGTGGCAAGCGTGCTGTTTAATGAATGATGTTCTTTTACCTCATGTTTATCTCGAGTGTGCTTTTGACAATATTTTATGCGTTTTCTAGTTAAATATTTCTTAGCTTCTTCGTCCTCGGCATTTTCTACGACGGAGAAATGCTTGGTCCTTTCCGTAATACGCTCGGGTTAGCCAAAATACCCCCCCCCCCCAAAAAAAAAGAAAAGTATAATATTTTCCAGAATCGAGTCACATGTCATATGCTTTGAGAACTTCTCCAGACTACGCAACGCCGGGCTCATATGGTTATTTGCCAGACCCCATTCATCCGCTAACGTTGCACTAAATATCCCACAATGATCGCGTAACTTTTGCCTCATCCTTTTAAATCCCAAAATATGCTCAGGAACCAAGTTAAATTCATGGGTGAGATCGAAATAATGCTTTAAACCGAGAATGTTAAACGCATCAGAAAGATCTGAAAAGCAAGGAATCGGTTGATTTGATAATAAATCCCTTCTTCGTTGACCCATAAAGAAATATAAATTGATGAAAACAATAACAACTTCACTTGAAAAACATCCGGGATGACTAAATATTTCTGCCCTTCCCTGTTTTCTTTCGTGTCGTTTTCCCGTTCCTGTTATTCTACCTACTTCACGCATGTTATATCTCCATTTTCTTCTTCATCATGTTTTCGTGATTAAAAACTAATTTGAAAAGTACTACAGAAAACCTTCGCTTACTGACTGATCGTGAGCCACGGCAGCCAATGAGTTTCCCTTCAAATGAGTGGGTATGCAATTTAAGGCACACAGGAGTTGATATATTTGTATCACGCGTTATAGCGATTGATGTTCGTCGGTTTGCGCAGTCAGCAATTAAAGTTTGTCGGGCAGATCACGCAAAAACTAATAATGATTTTACACTTAGGTAATGATCGATGATCGATAGAGCAATATTTTAACGATCTATGCCGCACACCTAAATTCACAAATTATATTCAAAAACAGCTCAAGCAGGCGATGCCCAACACGCGGCCATGTAGAAGTAGTGTAATCAAACGTTTAACACTTTTTCTCAACCATGATTCTAAACGATTTAAAGCATTTTCATTGACATATTTGGAATAAATGAAAAAATCGAAAGCATTATATTGTTAGTAATAATACATTAGTAAGAAATATTTTTAACAGTTTGCGAGGTTTTTTCATCTGTTACGGCTAGTTTTTTAATCATCTCTCTGGTCAAAAATGTATTGCCGCCGACTGATAAAAAAGCAGACATAGACGAGATCAATTTATAAATGCGTCTTACAAACTACGCAAATAGTTCGTTTTAGATAGTTTCTGAGATATTATTGATGAGCTAAACGTGATCTGTGTGCGATTTTACCAATTATGAGTCTACCCATTCGGATGTGACTTTAGTTCGCAACAGACTCGCTGCTTGATTTTCTCGCCTCGTGAATATTGCATGATTGGGGGTGGGGGGTCCAAGGGGTCTAGAAACTCCCCCCATTCTTGAAAATTTTCGTTAATGAACGTCATTTTTTATCTCACGAATTTTTTACCTCTGGGCCCGCCTTCCCTCAGAAGGTATTTTTGCCGTGGAGCTCCCCTCCAATCCTCCATCATAAAAACTTTTCGACTTTTTCACTGCTAATTTCATTAAAAAATATCGGTTCGTTTTATCTCGGTTAACTCAGTAGGAATGTGAGTTTCAAAACACCGACTCGGAGTTACCTGCTCTTGAACTTTCACCATCGCTCAGCCTCAGTATAAATAGGAAGCCAGGAAAGAATAATGAGGTACGAATTGTTGAGAGCGGGGTGAACTTAATTAATCATGATTTACCGCGCAGAGAAGCATCGAGCAACGGTTAGGGAAAATTTCGTAGCCTTCGATTTTTTGTCGAAAAAAGTAAAGAGCGCAGGCTAAAACGAAACTGCGCGAGACGTTTCTCGTTGGAGTTTCTGGAGGTGTGCTCGGAATGAACTCGACGAGTTAATGTTGCGTGCTACTTCCGGTTCACTAATCTTGCGGATTTATTTCAAAAATGTCACCATGCTGTCAGATTTTCCTTAAAAGTCGGTTAATTCTTGTTTGCCGATCAGGTTAGCCAAGCGGATTGCGGCCTGACTCTAGTTCAATGGGTCCTGGGCTCGAAATCCCGGTTGTGGCAACACATTTTCACGATATTGACCAGTGCACGGAAAAAAAAAAAAAGAATTGCTGATTCAACAATTTATTGCTAAAAACAGTGAGTGCAATGTTTCAACGCAGATTTTACAACAAAAAAATGCTACTTTAACTACATTGTAAACTAATTTCACCACGGGGGTGGTTAAAGTAGCATTTTTAATGCTACTTTAACCGCATTGTAAACTAATTTAACCACGGGGGTGGTTAAAGTAGCATTTTTTTGTTGTAAAATCTGCGTTGAAACATTGCACTCACTGTTTTTAGCAATGAATTGTTGAATCAGCAATTCTTTTTTTTCCGTGTGGATCTGCTGAGATCGGTTCCTCTTGGCCCTTGATCTGTGAGAATTTGATGAGCCTAGAGCATAGATGTATCTTTACCCAATAGCCTCTATTGCCTCTGATAACCCTGGTAAAAATTGGCAGTAGAATCTGTGTTCCAAAATACCATAGACCTACAGCCGGCTGTAAGATTCCCAATAGCTTCTATAGCCGGCAACACAATTTCTTATAGCCTTTTATAGCCGAAGGCGATTAAGCAACAGCCTGGCGATGAAGTGTATGCTAAACGTTACTAATTACGGATGCTAGGACTTGACGAGTTTTTGGACTACCGCTCTCTTTTTAGGCCGTAGTATCTTGATTTATTTTGCGTGGAAAGCTCCGTACTTTTGAAGGATACCTGCCATTCCTAATATGTTGGAGCGCCTTCAATTTCGTATGATACTGTGCAATATCTCGGATGTGAAATAATTGCTTCAAGCGGTGTGGTACGCTGCGGCGCGGCGCCGCGGCGGGCGGGCAGCCAGCGCCAAACGCGCATTGGCGCCTACAAACCTAACAGGAATACTTCACGCATTGCGCAATGCGTGAAGTATCCCTGATGTTAGGTTTGTAGGCGCCAGTGCGCCGCCGCTCCGCTTTGTGTTATTCTCTAATATTTAATCTCGTGGAGTCAGCGTTTTTCAACTCATGACTTTGAAATGTTCGCACACTCTGTATGGATTATTCTCATTTTAATTGATGAAAAAAAATATGTAGTGAAGGAAAATATAATGTGTGTTTTGTAAATATCAAGGGGATTTCGTACAAACTTAAGGATTTACAAAGCACACAAATTTCTACACAATTTCTTATAGCCTTTTATAGCCGATGGCAAAAAAGCAACAGTCAGGCGATAAAGTGTAAAGCCCGGCGACGGGAACTATAGCCCGGCTGTATAATTTTTCATCGCTTTGTGTGGCCCGGCCGTATGACTTCTACTTTCTACAGCTAGCTATGATTTTCTATCGTCTCCTTCAGTCGGCTATAAGAACTTCTATGGTATTTTGAAACGCAGCTCCTATCGCCAATTCATACTAGGGAATTGTGAGCTCCTGACGTAATAAAAGCCAAATAAACAGCAAAAAAGCGCCCTCAAATCACTAGGCACTTGCCTCAGAAACTAGGGTCGAGTTTCATTGAAACGCACAAAGTTTCAACTTCGACGAAAATGAATTTCGAGTAGTTTAAAATTTAACTAGTCGTAAATTTTATCTTGTCACAGTTTAAACCCAAAAGAACGTATTTTGAACGTAAACAGAGTGGTTGAAATGTTTCCTTACCATTGAGTCTTATGGAAGAATAAAACTTCAAACCTCTTCTCTTTGGTTCAAACATAATGCACTTTCGTGCGCTTTCCTTAAATTCGGTCCAATATAGGGAAGTATTGCCGAAGCTGTGCCGTTCTCTGATTTGTTCATCAGTTCTAGGCCCCATACCTAAGAGTTTATTCTACTCTGCCTCGTCCTGGGAAAATGTTACAGGAACATTCAAAATTTGCCAAATTCCCTTCAGTATAATTCCTACATTTATGGGAATGTATCAATATTTTTGCTGAAACTTTTCTGCCATGTTAGATTGAATTGCAAACAAAATTATCTAAGACGTTTACGAGTCACCTAGAAAATTCGTATTTTGTCGAAGGAAATTTAGCAACTTCCGGAGATTCACACGGTCGTTTACCTTGGCACGGCACATCGAACCTGATCTGGAGAAATTTGCAGTTTCGAGGGAGAAATGAATGTACCTTTAGGATAACTATAGTATTCCTGTAGAAAATAATTTGGGATTCACGGCAAAATTATCCGCTGAAGTTTGTTCAGAAGTTAGAAATTCCAAAAGTTGTATTACTTCTGAAACTCTTGCTTGTCATGTCACAGGCTAATAGTCAAATGAGACATTTTGCCGAATGCCGAGTCCGATAGTAAAATGTTGATAACCTATTATGTTTCCTGCGGATATTTCCGAGTGTTTCGGCACATGGAAATGAAAATTTAATTGAACGTGCAATTTTTGTTAATATGATGGTGCAAAATTCTAGACATAGCTTTTTACGGCCACACTTTTAAATAATCTGTGCTCAACGAAGCAAGGTAATTCTCAGTAACACATTTACATGGTGCCAAAAACTATGAAAAATCTTGCATTGGTCAAACATTTAACAACAAGATTTTATCGATATTTTCGAGAAAACGTTTTTGTCAAAAAACAAAAAACAAAATGTAATTTAAATCGAGCATAGAATTATTATTAGCTGTATCTGCCTGGGCATTTGACAAAATATCTGATTCGATTATTAACCTGCGACCATTACACTGGAAAAAAAACCGCTTGGATGTAGAGTCCAGACTCTTAAAAACAGTTACAAGAAAAAGTACTCTTGATTCAATCGGATTTTTGCTTAAATCAAGAACCAAGCCTCTTAGTTTGAGCGGATTTCCTTTTTTTTTAAGCTAAAATCCGATTGAATCAAGAGTATTTTTTTTCTTGTCACTGTTTTTAAGAGTCTAGCTAGATGCAAGCGACTTCTTTTTCCAGTGTACATTAAGGCCTTTGGAATCCAAAGTTTGGACACCAGCATAGCGTGAAATTCGTAGAAAACGACGCATTTCTCCTTAAGAGTAGATTTCAAATGGAAATGTTCTGCTTGTATAGCTATATTCAATTTAGTCGAAGTCAGGTTCAGTATTAAACCTCGCCGTAGCAGCGGTTTCACGATAATTTCCCAGAAAACGACTTGGCAATTAGGAACGCGGCCAAATTCATAAGAAAAGATCAGGTTGGTGCGACCCGAGACCCGAGACTCCCTTCGACTTTTCAATATTCCCCGTTCGCGGGGTCTCGGGATCATCTTTCTGTTTCGATGCACTCGCGCTGTTGCTCGTCGTAAAATTTTCAACTGAGTTTTTACTGTGAGAAAACAGTCATTTTTGACCGAATCGGCAACTTTGTTTGTATTCTTCCCCTCAAGACCTGCCGTATACTGCCGTGCTAAGGAAGAACGCCGTATGAGCCTTCAGGCGTTGCCAAGTTTCATTCGATAAAAACCGAATTTACTGGGAAAATTTTGAATATTTTTCGCCAACATTTTCAGACAATTTTGTACTCGATTTACTCTGAAATATCTGAAAATTTCAAAGAAAAATGTGCATAAATTTCGTCAAAAATTCATGTTTTATCGAAGGAAATTTGGCAACTCTCGAATTTTCATACGGCGTTCTTCCTTAGCACGGCAGTATAGTACCGGTTTTCAACCCTGGTGTCGATTTAATAAGCCCGAGAGGTAAGAAGAAGATGGATTAAAAACTTTTTTCTGCATAATTCTTTTCATCGCGGTGATTCTGAAACTGTATCAAGTAGAACTTAAATCATAGGACCCTCGGCAGCTAGGAGTTCGATCTTATTTAATTTCCAATTGTTTTTGGCTCTTGATGCAACATTTAATAACGGGAAAAACCTCTCACTACGGCTCTCACCATCCTTCAAGTATCTAAAGTTGACATGTAATGACGGGATTTGGTGAGCATGTGAGCATCATCGATCATCATTTATTAACTTAAAGACCAAGAGT
Source organism: Bemisia tabaci (assembly GCF_001854935.1). Taxonomy (NCBI): domain Eukaryota; kingdom Metazoa; phylum Arthropoda; class Insecta; order Hemiptera; family Aleyrodidae; genus Bemisia; species Bemisia tabaci. The sequence goes on from NW_017547136.1 coordinate 1,374,609, forward strand.
GTAAGGTGAGCTCACGCGATTGATTCACGTTCACACCACATTCAAGTTCTGCCGTGCTGAAGAAGAACGCCGTATGAACATTTGAGAGTTGCCAAATTTCCTCCGATAAAATGTTTATTTTTGAGGAAAGCAGCGATTATTTTTCCTTAAAATTTACAGAAACTTTAGGTGAAATTGCGAACAAAATTTCATGAAAAATTGAAAGAAAAATATTGAAGAATTTTCCCAAGAAATCGTGATTTATCAGAGTAAATTTGGCAACGTCTGAAGGTTCATACGGCGTTCTTCCTTAGCACGGCAGAGTTGGTGTCTTTTGCTTTTATTTATTTATCACGTAGACGGATTAACCTGAGTCAGCTTAGCTACATTTCACTTCGCCTCATTTTAATTTAGTGTAACAAAAAATTATAAGCTTTGCTCAAATGCTGAATTCTTATTCTCAATAATAATAGAAGCAAGGTGAAGCGAAAAGCTCGTTGTGTGACGTCATTTGCCGTAGCAGTGCACAACATTTTTGGTAAACCTTGGTTTCATCCGTATTTTACATCTAGCTACCGCAGCGCATTTGCACTTGCTGCTCTGCTTGATGAAAGCAAATTGGGAAAAACCATGTTATGAGCTAAAACCATTAAATTACTATTCTGTGACAAGCGCAACTGGCTCACTACGTACAATCTGAATAAATGATTATTCACGCACTGAGGTAGATGTGTTGCCTGAATAGAGATGGAATACGGCAAATTTTATATGAATGTCTCCTCGGACCAGCACTGGCACAATATATTATTTTCAAACTCATTAGAAAATGAGACAAGGTCAGTTATATTTATTAGCCACTTCTATTGAAAAAAATTAACAAAGGCAGAGAAAACCCTTTAAAAGAGAGTTCCCATGACTGCGATAACAATTTCTTTGCGATTGCATATACCAGCCTGTTCATAAATACTCTTAGCTCGATATACAATGAAGAGAGAGGTCAAGTTAAGTGTCAATTTCGGCACCTATGACACCCTGCTTTGAGATCTCACGACGCACAGTGGATCGAGTCAATTAGGGAGGTTAGACATTAAATTTTTGACTAAATCTGAGAATTTTGAAGTTCATTTAGTCACATTTCAAATTTTAAGGGGTGCCTCCGGAGGCAAATTTCACGAAGAAACCAATGGAACCACTTTTAGAACCTCAAAGTTTTGAATAAACGGAGTTATATGCGTTTGAAGTTTCCAAATTTTGTCCGATCTCTTCTATTGGCTCGATCCACTGTGCGACGCTTGCGATATAACTGTGATTTTTTATTTCTTCTTCAAAATATAAGACAATAGGCTGCAGATGTTTTTTCAGAAAGTTAAAAAGTAAAATTTTTGGATAGCTGGATTGTTTTTTGAAACCCTAAAAAACGCGAACCCCTAAAATCCATTCTTTGTCCCAATTTGTCAACATGGCGCTTGTGATACGTTGGCCAGAAGGTGTCGATTTCTGATGTGTTTAATGTGATTTCCGTGCAATTTTACTCCGAAACAGTGCACTGAGGTGGCCGCATCCGTCGTGCGCGATAGACCCATCAGAGAGTGGGAAACGTTGTAACGGAGATTCGAATTTTTCCTCTCCGGCCATGGATGCTCCCCACATTTAGGAATTTCGTGCCCAATAGAATCTTGCTAGGCCGGCGATGTGGATTTACAAGCTCCGAGTTGCATCGGGCGTAATCCTTTGACGCTAATCGAATCCGGGCTGAATGACGGAGACTGACGTTAAAACGAAATCCCCATTTTAGGTAATTGGTTCTCCGGAGCGGGTGTGCTCGTGCATACGTCAGCCCTCCGTTGACATTCGGGCTCGGGAATAATTCCCGACCAACGGACGTCACGTTAATCCAGCCTCCATTACATGAAAAAACAACCCGTGCTGCCAAGTCGACCGATTGCTCATTTCAATTAGACCGCCCTCCTAAAAATGGTGAGCACTAATGAGTAGAAAAGTCATATGAATATAATAAATATGTTGCATGTGTGAGGAATTTGTGATTTGACTATTGATTTTGTGTAAAAGTTCGCGAGAAATACGATGGTGCCACTGGTTTTCTCTGAAATCATCTCCCAAGCTCAAAAAAAGCTCTTAAAGTGAGGCCAAAATGGAGGGGACATCCCACCCTACCTTGAGAGTCCCCCTCTACATCAAAACAAACTCTCCATGCATAGATAGGGAGCAAATAAATTAGCAGGGTTGCCACTTTATTTGGGGACTCCAAAAGTGAAAACACGGCAACCCTGATAATGTATTTGCTCCCTATCTTTGCATGGAGAGTTTGTTTTGATGTAGAGGGGGACTCTCAAGGTAGGGTGGGATGTCCCCTCCATTTTGGCCTCACTTTAAGAGCTTTTTTTGAGCTTGGGAGATGATTTCAGAGAAAACCAGTGGTACCATCGTGTTTCTCGCGAACTTCTACATAAGAATCAGTAGTCAAATCGCAAATTCCCCATACATGCAACATCTCCATTTAACCCATGTGAGCAAAATTTCTCCATCCAGTTTTCGCCAACTCATATGACTAGAGATTCCAATTCATATGACTATACAGCGATCTCAACTCACACGAGTTCAGCGTTGAATCTACCCAGTCCGATATCTCAGAAACTAGTCACCACATAAAAAAAAACATAAGAATAAAATGTTTTTATTTTTCAAATTTACATATGTCGGTGTCTCCCGGTCAGAAATAGCTTTTCTGAAAAATGAAAAAAATTAAATTCATATGAGTTGAACTTTTCTACTCTTATTAGTAGAATTTTTTAGTGGTATGAGTAGAATTTCTTCTCATATGAGTAGGATTTCTACTCATATATGTACGAAGTTCTACTCATGTCAGTAGGCGAATTCTGGATAGCCTACTCGTCATTTTTAGCAGGGCGAGGTTAGCACTGCTATACTAAGGAAGCACGCCGTTTGAACATTCGAGGGTTGCCAAATTTCACTGGATAAAACATGTATTTTTGAGGATAGTTGTGCATATTTTTCCTTGAAATTTTCAGACGTTTCAGAGTAAAGCTCGAATAAAATTGTCTGAAAAGTTTGAAAAAAAAATATACACACCATTTTCTCTGCAAATTCGTCTTCGATTGAAGGAAACATGGCAACACTTGAAGGCTCATACTGCGTTTTTACTTAGCACAGCAGAGCATAGAGGCTCTTTAGAATGACAGTGAGGACGTGTGGGTGGGATCTATTTCTAATAGACCTTTTATACGTCTCAAGGATTGGCGATTTACGTAATTTTTCTCATGTGCAATTCCGGAGAAACACGATGGTCGTATCTGGAACGACCTCTCAAATTAGAAGCAATCAAGAAAGCTCTCGAAGTTGAGGCCGTATTGGAGGGAATCGCCTACGTTGTGGTGAGAGTCCACGTTTATAACCAGTAAAAGTCTCCTTGCATACGTAGAGAGCGCATACATCGGCAGTGTTGCCGTTTAGTGGCAGTATTCGCCATCGGCATTGGCTTCAGAAAGGAATTTTCAATTTCTTATATATCCATCTCTTTCTGTATTGGATGAACAGATTGAATTTCTACCAATAGGACCATCTTGTCTGGCTCCATCGCACTATTTGTATTTAGTGTCTTAGTTTTGTGGCATGGAGTAGGTGAAATTAATATAGTAAAATGGTGCTTTTGCTGTGTTGCAGGGTCTAGAATTGAAGGGGCAAATGGTACACTGCCCCGAATCGGACTCGTTGCTCTTCGTAGGATCTCCTTTTTTAGACGCCTTAGACAAGCTGACCAGTCGAGGTCTCTTCATCTCAGACATCCCACTTCACGACGCCACCCGTGACGTCATCTTAGTCGGTGAACAGGCCAGAGCTCAGGTAATTAATAACTCATAAATTATAACGAATAATACAATATGTATCACTAATTCATAAAATTATTACTTTCATTCATATTTCATTAATCTCTGTGCATCGAGCTGCTTTTTCTACACCCACAGTTCGACTTCGTGTTACAATTTTCACTGGAAGAATTGAGCCCTTCGGGTCCAATGTGAATTAGAGTACCTGTATAGGGAGAGCACCGACAGATCTGAAACTCTGAAAGTCCATCAGGCCTTCACCGATGCCTCCACGAATAAAGGCAGGGCCCAAAAGGGCAGCCAACCTAAGAATTTCAATTATCCAGAGCGATTTACTGATACTATTATTACGAACCGTCCTTTATTAAGAACGTGTTTGACTCAGTTTTTGCATAAATTTACTTAATTTCGCGGAAGAACGCTCATTTCTGTACATTCTTGGCCATCTTGGTTAGAATTGGAATCTGCAGACTGGCAGTGAAATTTTGTGCGTTAGAAGTTGGTTAAAAGGGTGGCTGCACTTTTGGGCCCTAAGCCCTCCATGAACCGATCTGTCGGTACTCTCCCTATACAGGTACTCTAATGTAAATAAACCAAATAGTAAAAAATGTCTGGACGCGTTAAGGAATGCTATATTTTATATCCTCTGGAATGAACTCTGAATACAATTTGATGGATTTTCACCGATAGCTACACTTCTCTTGTAAATATTGGTTCTTGCTTGTAACAAATCAACTCCCTTAGGTTGGGTCTCTTTATTGGGACGCGAAAGCTCCATGAACATGCCCATAAGTATTAAACCAATCAGAGAGCGGAATCGACCTGCAACCTTCTCTCTCTTTATACGTAGCGCTCAGATTCGCCAAATGGTAACAACTGATGATCAAAGAGTTGAGCGATAGAAAACCTAACTCAATTTGCAAAAAATTTACCCAACTAAGCGCTCACCCCGACATTCATCAGTCATCTTTCGGCGAATATTACGCTTGGTGAGTTGCTCGTCAATCATCTAAAGGCGAAAAGTAGCGTTGACCTTCGAACTTAGCTTTCACCCACCCATTTTTAGGTTTTTTTTTCTTTGATGTGTGTTGCTCTAGGTGGTTTGAACATTTCCAAGGAAACACCCAGACCCGTAGAAACATCTCTGAAATTTACGGGACCCCCTCTGATTTGGCCTCCAGAGCCTCATTGAAGGCCTAAAACTAATAAACCAATTGGAGACGGCTACAGACTTGATCTCCCCGTCTATGTACCTTACTGCCGTGCTAAGGAAGAACGCCGTATGAACATTCGAGAGTTGTCAAATTTCCCTTGATAAAACATGTATTTTTGACAACATTCATGCATATTTTTCCATGAAATTTTCAGATATTTTAGATTAAAGTGCGTAAGAAATCGTCTGAAAATTTTGGAAAATAATATTCGCAATTTTCTCAGTAAAGGACCCTACAACAAAACGGCCAAATCGGCCTAAACACGGAATCGTACGATTTTCTCAGGGATGATAGAGGGTCTTCCCAGACACTCAAAACTGGTCATATTTTTTGCCTAACCCCCAGGGAAAAGGGGGGAGAGGGGGTCAAAGTCAAAACCTTTAAATTAGCATGACTTCTCAACGGTTTGTCGTAGAAAGATGATCTTGGTGTTAAAATTTCCAGAAAAATGAGAGCTTTCAGAATTTATGTAGGAAATCAATTAAATTTTAAAATTTGACCCGCTTTTGGGGCATTTTACAAGGTCCCCCTTTCGTAAATTTTCGTTTTTTGAGATTTTTGGTTGTTCGGTTCGCACGGATCAAAACAAAAACAATTTCAAATGAAAGTAGAGCGTTTAAGCTTTAAAACGAGCCCAAGATGATCTTGGAGAAACAATTAGAAGCGGAGTTATGAGTCTTCAAAGTTGACGCGGCGCGCGGGAACCTTGTATGTTCCGAGTCTCAAGGTCACCTGCGCGCCCCGGATTGCCTGCAGGTTGCAAGTTTTTCTGTTTTTATGCTTCTGTAGGTCATTCTTAATGTAAATCATTCAATGAAGATAGTTTAATCAGAATTTTTTAATTTCACACAATGGACCTTCGGCGAGGTACACCACATTAACGTCAAAAAATTTTAACTGCGTTTCAAACAGCCCCCTCAAGAATAACTGAGACTTGTCTTGAAGCTCAAAGCTCGTCTGCTTCTACGAGAAACTATTTGGCTTTACCAAGTGAGTTCCGTCAAGCGCTGTAGCTTATAGCTCAATTAGGGGGTACCCCAAAATTTGGCATCAATGGGTTATAATTTCTAAATGGTTCAGTTCTGTATGGAGCATATGTATATTTGAACTGAGGGTCCATGGTTTCTTCTAAATTATAAGAGCAGAATCGTCATCGTCAGCAAATGTTTAATGAGGTATGATGGACATAATGGTTGATACTCTAAGCCCCCTCTCGCTCCTCCCGTAAAATTAAAAAATTCTGATTAAACTATCTTCATTGAATGATTTACATTAAGAATGACCTACAGAAGCATAAAAACAGAAAAACTTGCAACCTGCAGGCAATCCGGGGCGCGCAGGTGACCTTGAGACTCGGAACATACAAGGTTCCCGCGCGCCGCGTCAACTTTGAAGACTCATAACTCCGCTTCTAATTGTTTCTCCAAGATCATCTTGGGCTCGTTTTAAAGCTTAAACGCTCTACTTTCATTTGAAATTGTTTTTGTTTTGATCCGTGCGAACCGAACAACCAAAAATCTCAAAAAACGAAAATTTACGAAAGGGGGACCTTGTAAAATGCCCCAAAAGCGGGTCAAATTTTAAAATTTAATTGATTTCCTACATAAATTCTGAAAGCTCTCATTTTTCTGGAAATTTTAACACCAAGATCATCTTTCTACGACAAACCGTTGAGAAGTCATGCTAATTTAAAGGTTTTGACTTTGACCCCCTCTCCCCCCTTTTCCCTGGGGGTTAGGCAAAAAATATGACCAGTTTTGAGTGTCTGGGAAGACCCTCTATCATCCCTGAGAAAATCGTACGATTCCGTGTTTAGGCCGATTTGGCCGTTTTGTTGTAGGGTCCTTTGTTTTTTATCGCAGGAAACTTGGCAACGTCTGAAAGCTCATACGGCGTTCTATCTTAGCACGGCAGCTTACTCATCTCCAAAGTTCGAGTTAATCCAAAGGCAGGAGATCGTAGAGTCCCTTTATACCGAGAGTCAAGACAACACCCCCTCATGGAGTCACAAACGGAAATAAAGATTACAGAAATTGAACGTTTTTTGTAATCTTTGATCGGCCCATTCTCAAATTCCTTTCTCCGTTCCTTCTCTCATTCCGTTTGTTCCTTGCCGAACCCGTAATTCCCTGGTCCATTCCAGATTATAATCTTTGCAATCGGTGAAAATGTAATCTTTATTCCCGTTTGTGACACTGTGAAGGCCTAAAATACGGGAACCAATCAGAAATGGATTCACATTGTCTTGACTCTCAGTATAAAGGGACTCTAGGAGATGGGAGCCCCGTTAAAATCCGACAACCCTCCTTCTCTCCCCGAATCGATGGTATCTGACCCGCGGCTCGGCGAACGGCGAACTTGGCGGCGCGGCGACCCATGCGCAAGTTCAACGGTCAGCATGCAGATAGCGTACGCCGAAAAATAATAAAGAAGTTGGAAGACAATCTGAAATTCAAATGAGGTCGCCGGGGGTCGGGTCGCCCCTCCGGGGGGGACAGGTACCGAGTCCGTCGAAGGCGCGGGCCCGGGGGTCATTCGTTCCAGCCTGGTACCTGCTCCTAATCTGTATTGGAAATTCACCGATCACCCCGAATAGGTTCAAACCACTCCGCATAATTCCCCCCTGCCCCCTTCCTCCGCTCCCGGTGCATAATTCAAAGAAAACAATGACGTTGATGCCGGACTGTGCCCAAGCAAGGCATTTGCGTCATTTGGACCGTGTTAAGTAGAGTACCTTTATAGGGAGAGTATGGACAACTTAATTTGGAGGGTAGGTTTGATCAGGTCATGTAGCTTTTGGGGCCAAAAGGAGGAGCCAACCTATGAACTCGGATTATCCAGTGGTACTAAATTTCACATTTCAACTATTTACACGGATCAAAAATTATAAAATCACGTATAAAACTTTGATTTTGCTTACATTTTCTCAGTTTCAAAATTTTAATACGTAAAAATGCTTGTTTGTAATGCGCTGTCGGTCATATTGAGTGATCTTCCTAATGCTTAGGTTGGCAGCGGCGAACTTTTCCAGTGATTTTCGTTTTTCACGTTGTCACCCTTTTGGGCCCTAAGAGCTATATAATAAAGGTACCTACCCTCTACCTATAAAGGTACTCTAGTGTCAAGCAGAAAGGAACCGAGCCACATCAGCTATTGCTAAATTAATCGGGCAATTTAATTTTTTACAAGAAAACAATTTTGCGGTCTCTTTTGAAAATGTTGAGGAATTTACCTCGTATTATCCAAAAAACTCACTAAAATTTGCACAAAACTCTGCATAACTTTTTTCACATGAAAAAGTAAATTACCCAATTAAGTTTGGCGATTGCTGATGTGGTTTGGTTCCCTTCTTGCTAAACGTGGCCCATTTTGGCCGAGTCCCAATACTCTGATTTAGTGATTTTCTTGCGATATTCGCAGAGACAATCTAGCGCAGGGGTGTTGGGTTGCTTCAGCAACCCCAGAAAGTCTGGCAGGTGGCTCAGGAAGCTCCGGCAGGACTCTGTTAGAGCCCCCAAAACTTGAAAAACCTACACAAAGGAGGACTTCCGGCCACTTAAGGGGGGCCCCACTCGAGTAAGGAGGGGTCCCAAGAATCGATCAGTACCTCGAGAATTTCTGAACCAAACGAAACTGGAAATTCGATGCACTTTGCTATGGCTCAGGATGGACTCGGATTCAGCAGCTAAAATTACATGGGAAACCATAAATTGCATGCCTATTGAAGTTTCCGTTCTGTTCCAAATATCGAGGTTTTTCCGGACAAGTGCCCCTCTCCGCCCATGTAACGCATGTAATACTAGTCCGATTGATTTGCGTCGGAAAGGAGGGAAAATATTTTTTCTTAGGCGACAGGTGGAGTTGACTCCACTAAGTTATGGCCACTGCAGCCGAAAATGATCCTCGTTTTCTTCCAAAATCTATCAAATTTTTTGAAAAATCGATTTTTCGAAAAAAAAATGCACCTTTTTAACTCAAAAACGTTTAAAAACATCCCCTCTTTTCGGAATCTAGATTTTCCAAAGGTTCTGAAAGGAAACAAGGGTCATTTTCGGCTGCAGTGGCCATAACTTAGTGGAGTCAACTCCACCTGTCGCCTAAGAAAAAATATTTTACCTCCTTTCCGACGCAAATCAATCGGACTAGTTACATGCGTTACATGGGCGGAGAGGGGCACTTGTCCGGAAAAACCTCGATATTTGGAACAGAACGGAAACTTCAATAGGCATGCAATCTATGGTTTCCCATGTAATTTTAGCTGCTAAATCCGAAAATGACCTTATTTTTCCTCCATTATTCACAGATTTTCCGGAAAATTGATTTTTCACCGGAAAAGCTCGATTTTTAAGGAAAATCCTGATTTTTCCGGGGAAAATCGACCCGACCCAGCATAACGGAGGTCATTTTCGGACTTAGCGCTAAAAACTACCCTAGTACAATCACATTTGAACCCGTGTTGACCAGTGTTACTTTAGATCTCTGGTCACTACCAAAATAGCGTAGTTTAAAAAGAGTGTATTTATATTGGATCGGTGAGGGAGGGGGGTTGGGGGGGCTGGGGGGCTTAAGGTGGAGGATGGGGTGCATTTTAGGTTATATATTGCCTTTTTATGAATACATTTATCAATTAGAACTCTCCTTGAGGTCTGAGAAAATTTGCCAAAATTGATGAAAAAATGCGGAAATTAGCCGAATTTTGCAATTTTAAGGGCCCGTCGCGACCTCTAAATGTTGACCAAATGCAAAACTGTTCTACAACGTTTGTTTTTACACTATTAGGAACGTTTTGGCGGGGTCCCTTGCCAATTTCAAAATTCAACCTTTTTAATTTCTCGTATAAGCCGCACCATAATGAAGGTATACATACACCGTGTTTTTTGATACTTCGATATCTCCGTTAACATTGAACGTAGGAACTTGGTGTTAGAACAGATCTGATTGGAATCTTCCTCTATCTTTTTGGAATAAAACTTAGTATTGGGTAAGCTTTCCAAGGGCAAAATTAAATGAACTTAATTTCATATCAAAGAGATGAAAATGCAAATTAAAAGAGATCTTATTTGCTAGTCCGTAAGTTTAAACCAACAAATCACGATTCTGTGACTAGCGCAACCGGCCCATTTCAGCGGCAATCGTGATCTTCTGCCATCAAGTCGAAGCGATACTCTTGAAGGCGCTCCGAGCAACTATTTCACCTCGGAAGTATTGCACAGTATCAGGCGAAAATGAAAGCGCTTTAGAAAACGTGAATTGACTGGTATCGTTTACCATTACTGCTATATCGACGGCGTAAGTCAGCAATCACATATCTCGTTTGCGGTGTCTGAAAATCTCTGCCTCTCTGTTATTTTTTTAAAGGAGAACAAATTAACATCGTTCCTTGAAGTTTATGCAGAATTTTCCTCGCATAGAGAAGAAAAATCACGGCAGTTTTAAAGGATTGCCGTTGAGTAGTTTTCCGAGTTGTGTGATTGCCGGCTTACACCGTCGATAAGTAGAGTTCTACTGATCGTACGATATGCGGCTCCCGTTCGATCGGTTTCTGTGGAACCAGTGGCGTAACGGACTTCCGCTGGGCCCCCCCGCAAAAATGTTTCTAGCCCCCCCCCCCATATGTCGATAAAATTCCAAAATTATCCTCCCTCCCGCCCCTCTCCCTCTCTCACCCCTTCCCATTTTTTTGCCCGATACATCTCAAATCACGGACTTGGACTTGGAATGCCTCACCCCTCACCGTCCCGGATCCCGTACCCGATTAAATGGGGCCCCTAGAGGATCAAGGATCTAAAGGGTAGCGGGGTCCCAGCCCAGGCCCAAGGATCTACAGGGGGACCCAGGCCCAAAAATCAAAGGGCCCCCAAGGGCCTTGGGGCCCCTTTAGATTCTTGGACCTCCCAAAGCTCGAAATACGAAAAGTGACAAAAAAAGAGACAATTTTTAGTAACCTCCCTAGTGGAAGTGAACCTCATGCGGCGGGAGGTCTGCAGGTGGTTAACCACCCGCGACGGGGACTAACCTCCTGCAACCTCGTGCGAACCTCAAGCAACCCCCCGTCGCATGGGGTAGACACCCGGTTCCAGGAAAAAACCGAGTAACCTCCCGCGAACCTCCTGCGAACCTCCTGCAGACCTCTCGCAAGCCTTAATCACCTCAAGCAAGGGCCTGCAACCCCATGCAGTTCACTAAGGCTTGCGAGAGGTCTGCAGGAGGTTCGCAGGAGGTTCGCGGGAGGTTACTCGGTTTTTTCCTGGAACCGGGTGTCTACCCCATGCGACGGGGGGTTGCTTGAGGTTCGCACGAGGTTGCAGGAGGTTAGTCCCCGCCGCGGGTGGTTAACCTGCAGACCTCCCGCCGCATGAGGTTCACTTCCACTAGGGCTCTGAGTGGACATTGGAAGGCAGGGGCCTTCCAGCAAACAACAATCCGAAAGAAGTATGAAAAACCCCAAGCTAACAATAAAAATCAGAGGAAGAAGCCCCATCTCGGTAAGCAAAGGCTCAAAGTTTGAAACCAAAGCTAAGCATCAAAGAGATAGAGAGAAAAAAAATTCCGGCGGCCGAGGGCCCCCTGAGCGCCTGGGCCCCCTGCATAGCAGGGTCTGCAGGGGCGCCCGTTACGCCACTGTGTGGAACGTGGTATTAGATGACTTTTTTTGATGGGAAACTCGAATTTTAACTCAATTTTCAAAGGTGGATCTTGGATTTTGCTCCGGAAATTATTGTTTACACTACATGGAAGATACACCGAAAAAAAAGAGGTTGGGGTTATGTCCGAACTGTTGGATGATATGGACATTTCCAATTAATTGTGGTACTACCCCAATTTATTGTGATATTACGAGTACCCCAATTAATTGTGATACTATCCCAATAAATTGGGTTACTAACCTAAATGTTGCGGTACTACCCCAAATACTACCATAATACTACCCGAATACTACCCGATACTACCAAAATGAATTGAAAATGTCCATATCATCCAACAAATCGGGATAGTACCACAATTTTAGGGGATAACCCCTGACACTTTTTTATCCGTGTATAGGAGTGAAGAGTCCCAGAAATACGGAGATGGGCGAATGACGTGCTCGATATGTTATAACTTTTTCAATTTTGTGAGTTAACATCTTCTGAATTGGACCACTGTCCTAATCATTGAAGGAGAAAACTTTTTTTTTGGGGCGGAGGGGGGCGGAGTTCCCAACCTCTAACCTCCAGAAAGAGCCAGGGGACATTCTCCCATAATATCAACATTTTCAAGGGGGATCGCCCACGTGACTTGCGTATCGAGCGTTTCTTTTACCCATCCCGGTATACTGTCTCTGATAGTCACATCTGCGTTTTCAGATGCGAAATTTTTACAAGCCGCACGACCGCGTTTATTCTGACGTTTTAATGGAAAACGCCGTGTGCACACCCGAGAGTTGCCAAATTTTCCCGGATAAAACATGCATTTTTGACAAAATTCATACATATTTTTCCTTGAAATTTTCAGATATTTTAAATTAAAGTGCTTCCAAAATTATCTAGAAAATTTGAAGAAAAATATTAACAACTTCCCCACTAAATTCTCATTTTATCAGAGGAAATTTGGCATCGTCTGAAGGTTCATACGGCGTTTTTCCTTAGCACGGCAGTATTCCGATCATCGCAAAATCCAAGACCCTCGCCCCTGCCTCCGTTCATGGTGGACGCTTCACGCATCCTCGAGGGGTCTCATCAATACAGGAGGCCGGACGTATAATCACCGAAAGACTACATTCGGAATCCATCGGACCGGTCCGTAAATGGAGGCCATAAATCAAAGGCGGCGGCGGCGGCCCAAAAGCGCTGGCCGGCCGGGCTGATGGATGCACGCAATTGCCGCGAACGCATCGTTAAAAATAATTAGCCCTCGGCGGTGTTTTAAACCGCGCCCGCGCTTCGGCCCCGGCCCTCCTCGCTTAATGCGTCCGCGGAGATTTCCCACCGAAGCAGCACCGTCGCCAGCCAAGCGCTAATGAAAACCCCCCCTCGGACCCCCCCGAGTCCCCCCCTCGAACGGCGCCCCCGCACTTTTCCACCGGAGGGTGCTGTCGCGGTGTTGACGAGTTGAGCCGGAAACAAATCGACGGTGGAACTAGGGTACCTTTATAGGGAGAGTATGGACAACTCGAAAATTTGGAGGTTAGGTTTGATCAGGTCATGTAGCTCTTGGGCCCAAAAAGGCAGTCAACCTATGAACTCGAATTATCCAGTGGTACTAATTCAAACTACGAGAGTAGGTGCACTGATCAAAAATTATAAAAGAACGTATAAAACTTTGATTTCGCATACATTTCCCTAGTTTCAAAGTCTTAATTCTTAAAAACACTTGCTTACAATGCGCTGTCGGCCATATTGATTATATCTTTCAAATGCATAGGTTGGCAGCGGCACTTTTCTAGTGACTTTCGTTTTTCACGTTTTCACCGTTTTGGGCTCTAAGAGCGACACAAATCGAGTTGTACATACTCTCCCTATATAGGTACTCTAATTGAAACTACCAGACCACGTATCTCGTGTGCGGTGTCTAAAAATCTCCGCTCTCATTTTATTTTTTTTGGTAGAGAACAATTCAATATCATTCCTTGAAGTTTTCACAGAGTCTCCTTCAAAAAGAGAAAAAATATCACGGAAGTTTTCAAGAATTGACGTTGAGTAGTTTTCCATTTAAAAAATAATGTGTGACAGGAAGTCTACAACGTCGCAAAGCGAGATGCGTGGTCTGGTAGTCTCACCATCGGAATGTGATAATCAACTGGAAGGGATTTTAAAGCATGTACATACTTCCGTGTTGCCGAGGCGAGCAGGGCAATCATGAAGTTTTGAGAAAACGCTGGTAGCCAGTGGTGTAGCCAAAAATTGTTAACGGGAAGGGGGGTCTGGGTCTACCGTCAAAAATTTCTCTTGAAGGGACCCGAAAAATTTCCTTAAAATATTGTAGGTACAGTTTTTGGGGACAATTTTCCGTCCATTGAAGGTCCAAAAGTGCTGGATAGCCTCTCGCACCGGGTGCTAATTGTAGCTGATTCCCATATAAATTAGATTTGTCGGATTTTGAGGGTGACTCGATTCCCCGAATTTCTCCGGTTCGATCAATTTTTTGGTGACATGCGGCATTATAAGGAGGGTATGATGCAGATTTTTCCTCTGCACTCGATTGGAGTAAAGATTAAAGTGCTAAAGCACTAAAGAGTAACTTCGAAGGTTCCCATCGCTCGATTTTAACCAACGACTTTTCACAAATAGCGCTTGATTTTTGGTGTGAAAATTTGAATTTTTGATTTTCTTTTTTTTACTTAATGTGCTACCACTTTACGCTGCGCTTCTGCATTTTGCATACCATGTATCCTTGTCACGAGTTCTTTTATTTTTTTATTTTATATGTATATTCCTTCCGGAAATTATACTCGGATGTCGCCCTATAGCACTCCTTCACGACACCTAACCGCCGCGCCGGTGTCTCAGTAATCATGCCAAAAAATGTAAAAAGTTGCACGGAATCGGCAGCATCGCAAATCTCTTGGTTCCCCTTTGAAAAATGCAGTGGAGTTATTACCACTAGTGTTTTCATATGCAGCTTAGCATTGAAATGTTTTGCTCCGTGGGCCCGGAATGCAATCATTGCACAAAGCGAGAAGTTTAACCGAGTCTCAATCGATGCCAGGCCGACTGCTGCACGGCGCAACAACCACGCTTATCCAATCTAAATGCTGTGTAGATAAGTGGTTCCGATTGGGGGGTGAAGTCAGTATTCGCAAATTATATCACAATATTGACTCAGTCAGGGGCGCGGGAGGGGGGGGGGTTGGAATCGAGACGGAAGTCCCGATAAATTGCGCCCTAAACGCCATTAGGCCAGTTCGCCATTTCGTCGGATTAAGTTGGGGAGTAAAGCCGAGTCGGGTGGATTACCAAGTATCGTCGTGAAACATATCTCGCCACTATTTTAATCGCACCGCGGCTCGAGCCATGGCCACGCGGTTTCGACGTTGCCATTAACATCGAAAAAACATCAACTGACACAGTATCGGGAGTACTTTTAAAGAGTACTTGTGGACAACTCACCCTTCCACTAGAGTGCCTTCAAAGGGAGAGTATGGCCAACTCGAAAATTTGGAGGTTAGGTTTGATCAAGTCATGTAGCTCTTCAAACCGAAATAAGGGTAGTCAAATTAAATTTATCCACAAAAGTTATAACTTTTGTTTATGGTTTAAGGATTTCTGGATTTCCTCCCTTTCTTGGATTTCTAATTAAATGATTGGTAATTAACTATTTTTGGTATAAGAAATTCAACTAGCATTAATTTAAACTGCGAGAGTAGGTGCACCGATTAAAAATTATAAAAGCAAGTATAAAACTCTTATTTTGCATACATTTTCTCAATTTCAAAGTCTTCATCCTTAAAATCGCTTGTTTACAATGTGCTGTCGGCCATATTGATTAATCTTTCAAATACATATAGGTTGGTAGCGGCACTTTTCTAGTGATTTTCGTTTTACACGTTGCAGTCGCCCTTTTGGGCCCTAAGAGCTACATAAATCGAGTTGTCCATACTCTTTTTGTAAATGCACTCTACCTGCCACTTGCTTATTGATGCTGAGACTGCAAAAATGCTTATCGGAACTCCAACATTCAACTGTTGACCTGTCTACTAAATGGATGCTGAATACCGGGTTGAGCATGATGTCCTCCTGAAAATAAACTGTAGTTTTGGTAAAATTGTTTAGGTCATCACTTCACCCGTAGCTCATCATCCATCTAGTGGTTAGGATGACTGTTCCTGTTTTGTCATTGTCCAATAGGAAATGTTGAATCCCTCCCTCCCTGAAAGTTTCCATTCCCCGCCAAGAGGCCAGTAGAGGGTCTCTCCTTATCACTGAACTAGTGTAACCCGAGGGAATCTGCTTTTTTTAAGCCCATAGAATCCCTCAGCAGAGTTCCAATTCTCCTGCACAGATGAAGTACTAGAGCCTCCTCATAGTGAAAGTCATGACACGTGGAATCTATTTCTGACCGGCTCCTGGATTTTACACTCTCGTGGAATCGTAAGGAGTCATCAAGATTCATCGGTCGCAAAAATTGAAAGCTTGAATGAAGCAGGGAAATAAAGGCATTGTGTGGAATATGGAGCATACACGAGAGCAAGGATATAGGAAAGGGATCCAGGAATGGGTTGATCAAAGATTACAAAAAACGTAACTAATCGTATGATTTTTCTCCAGGACTCGAGATGTCTTAGCGATCCCCGTGGTGGGACTCTATGCAGTACTTGCAGAAGAGGAAGGAAGTTTTGTATCGTAATACTGAGGGTTAATAAGGATCAGGAACTCTCGACAATCGAGGGGAGTCGTCGTTTTTCTCTTTATTTATTGGAAAGTGAATAGCCCCCGGCGTCACTCAAGTGTTGAAAACTCGACGCAAAAGAACTAGTCCTCTTACATATTTAAAGAGATTGCGAAAGAGTTTATGCATTTGATCCCTCATAATCTCGAAGAGGAGACTGTCGAGAACTCTCGAGAAATATTACGTTGGTGCCAGCTCCATTCTCAGGACGAAATTCGTAGGATGTAATTTATTTCCAATAACTAGATAATATTTAACAATTAGCACACTGGAAAAAAACACATTGGATCTAGAGCCCAGACTCGTAAAAACATCGACAAGAAAAAGGACTCTTGATTCAATCAGAATCTAGCTTAAATCAAGAACCCAGCCTCTTAATTTAAGCGGATTTCGTTTTGATTTAAGCTTAAATCCGATTGAATCAAGAGTATTTTTTCTTGTCAATGTTTTCAAGAGTCTGGGCTCTAGATCCAATGTGTTTTTTCCAGTGCAGGATACGCATTTCTATGTATCCTGCAATAACGAATTATGTAGGTATGAAAGTTGTCTTGTTCTCGGGTAATATTCTGATAAAAATTCGCAAAATCTTAAATAGAGAAATAATACATTTGCTTAGCATGGCAGCATGGTCAACGCTTTCTTTCAATCTTTTTTAGTACCAAGCGTGTTTGAATCATCTCATGCAGAAACAAACAAGGGTTTTTTTTCTCACGGCGGCACGCGCTGGTACAACCTACAGGCACTTCCTTTTGCCGGAATGTTTTTTAATTGCTGATTAATCAAATAGTCACGCGAGGACAAAGGGTTCTAGATATCGTGCCGGCACCCTTTTTGTAGAAAAAACCCTACAAACGATCCTTATCAATTATCGTACCGTAATTGATGAAATGCTCGTGAGGCATTGATAAGTACTCGCTCTTTGGGCCTTGTCTCCACGGAACGCTTCATAGGATTTGTCCCAAGTTCGAATCGAAGGAATGAAACTTTTAGACTTTCTCCCCGTTAAAAAGGCAACGAAATTTATTTTTCTTCTCTCCGAGTCGCTCTCAGGACTTCTCTAGGACTCTACTTGCAACTGTGATTAGTATTGACGTACTTAATATGTTTCCCTAGGACAAATCCCACGTAATGTCCTGTGCAGACAAGGCTTTATGAAGTTCCACGGCCTGTGAAAAATAACGTAGAACTTGTAATCCTCACTTCGGAAACACAGTACAATTTCAAAAAATATACGACTCAGATTATCCTCGATCTGTGAATTGTGTCCCCTTTATTTTCCGCTATAAGTCGTCTCGACAAAAGAACTGACTCTAAATAGGGTCGATTTTAAACACCGTTTCCTTATTAAAGATAGTCTGGAAAAAATGTTTTTACAGCTCCCAAACCTTCTCTACATAACCCAAAGTCAACCATTAATAATTATCACGGAACTATTGATGGGGATCTCTAGTGTGACCAGTGACTGACAAAACCTAGATTTATTACGAGATTTCAGTGCCTTTTTTTGCGGATTTTCATGCAGAAAAACTAACGAAATGATATCGTAAAACTCTTTCTAAATTTTGCTCTCAATAGGACTAAAAGAAAAAAAATTCTGGCGTTCAATGCCTAATATTGGGGAACATTGTAAATTTTAAATTTGGAAAGTGAGCCGACAGATTATGCACTGCAAAATATTCCGGAATTGGATAGTTTTTGAAAATAACGAATTTCAATGTAAAATATCAATCATAGAAATGGGAAGACATTATTGAAGATTCGCCGGTCAACTTTCCGCAATGACGCCAATTTTTTATTTCTTTTTTTTTTCGAGCCTTGCGATTTGTGAAATAAATAATTATTCCATGTAACGCAGCCCTAAGTTGCACACAGGCACCCGCCGCTTCTTTTTCAACGAAACATACATCCATGTTATCGAAAAAGCCACGATAAAGTCATCGAAAAGTATCCGTCGATGATGTCACCAGAAAGTATATTAATGCACTCATCGAAAAGTCGAAGTGAAGTAAGCAGAAAATACACAATGGCGTCAATAGTGGGATTACCCTATGACGTCATCCTGGCTTTCCAGATGACATTTTCTGATTAGGAAATTCATGCAATTAGAACATGATTAGAACGCGAATAGCGACAAAAACACAAAAATCGGCCCACCTCTCTTTAATACATTGAGAATTACATAAATTAACGCTTCTTTTTTTTCATAACTTGACAATCCTGGACAATAAAGTTGTAAAATATTAAAAGCGCCGCGAGCTTTTAATTGATCAATTGGACGTGAAAGCTTACGAGTGATTACTCCGCTCGGGTGTTGCAGATGTTACTCTATTTCTCTACATCTCACCGGAATATTCCGAGCTCCCCAATCTATTTCCATGCGACAGAAGGACTTCTCACGAAACCTGGCAACGCAAATTAACTCTTACAAGAGAGCTGTAAATATTGAGTAGCCGAAGGCGGCGCAAGTTAAGAAAGTACACTCTTGACTGGCTCATCAGTATTTTGAATTCGAGTGCAGGAGCGTGTCAGCATCGCGACGTTTTGCCCGTTTTGCGTTTGTAAATATTTAATTAACTTCGTGAAAGGGCGCTTCGGGGGTATCACTTGGGGGAATATTAATGCCGGGGTCTGGTGTCCTCGTCTAACATGTTCGCGAGAAGCGACTTAATTGGCGTGTATATAATTTGCAAACTTGTTCGCCGCAAGTGCCAGTCACCAACTCGCCACGCATAAAACTAGTCCAGCTTTTGGAAAATCCGATCTCCGGAAACTCTAGAACCGACACGGTTCAATAACGTTCACTGAACTTTCAAAATTGTACCGATTTAATTTAAACAAATTAAATGATTCCATTAAAACAGTAGAATTCGCTCTACTTTTGAAGTACAATGCTATTTGAGAGCAGCAAATGCGCAGAAATTGACGTCATTTTCGGTAAATTAGCAGTAAGTCCTAATAAATTTTCCTGAATACTGTACTTCCTGCTATCTTGTGTAAATTTGACTCCTTTTCTGTCGACGTCCAACCTCAAAATTTGTTCGGCTATCTAATATAAAATTCCATTTTCTTTATTCTCAAAAGTGAAATTCGATAACTCTTAACCAATGTAACAAATCTTTGGAATTGCAGTCACTTAACAGTCTTTTGGATGATTATTGAACACTTCGGGAGCGCACAGGAAGAGAAATGAATGGTAGAGAAACAGTAATTAAAACAAAACAAACAAAAAGCCTTACTAGGAACTTAAACCCATAAGTCGTATAATAGGTTAAATATATTAGGTTAAAAATTATAACAATTAAATAATGACCGCAGACAGCTTCACGCGCCAATTGCCGAAGTGCTTCACGCCTCAGTCATTATGCTTCATGCATTATGCGTTACTCATATGTTTTTATATGGTAGGGTATGATTTTAACAAAAGAGGAAAATTTTGGCGATGAAATTTTCCACCTGAAAAATGCCAACTCCATTTTTTCAAAGCTTCCTCTTTGTACTCAATGATTTCCTCGGTAATTTGACAGAATGAACCAGAAACATTGTGGTCTCTCTCTCTCTCTCTTCAACAAATCGACAACGGTCCGCGAAAGATTTTGGGGAAATGTTCGTTATAACGAGCAGCTCTGTAATCAGTAAATGAAGTTCAAGGGACCGGACGATTCCTTCGGTATAGAGATTTTTCCGTTGTATCGAGTGTCACCATAGAAAGAGTTAGTACTGAATCTTTGTTTGAAGGATACAACATAAACTTCGAAAAATTGATAAAATTTCGGGTAAATACCAAGGTTGATATTATTTCTCATCGAATGTGTCGAGACCAACTCAGCCGGAGCCCATCAATTTCTCTCGGGCTGTGAGGAAATCACTTCATCTCAGCGGGAGGGATTCGGCAAAATGTGCTCCCCCAATTATTCCCGCCCAACTCCTTAAACCAACGTATTAGCGTCAACAAGTTGGGAAAGTTGGAGTGTTCCCTGGAAACTTTGTCACCACTTATCCCAACGTTTGGCGAGAAACATCAAATGAACTCCCCGGCCCGATTGCGTTTCGTAACGATGTAGTTTGCTCCTACACGTTTTATTAACACCAGCCATAATCGACGTCGTCACTCATTCCTTCGACGCCTCCAGCTGCCGGCATGACGTGGGAAATCTTTCGCCCGAGCCGAGATACAGGCTATATGTTTCGTCTGAAGCTATTCTTATTTGAAAACTTTCTAATTATGATTGGGCGGGGAGGGGGGCGCTTCCGGGCGGGTTCTTCAATGACACACGACACAAAATTCACGTCATGTGTGATGTGTGCGGTAAAGCTTACAAACTTTACTACATTTTCGTATTTGCTGCGTAGGGCTTTGTTCGTGGCTCAAATAGCTGGTAATGGAACTATACATATACTCATTCTGTAACGTTGGCACTAGAACCCACTTACATGCGATGAACCCAATATCACTACCAAAATTCTGAAACTCTTCACCTCTCTTAATTTAAAAATCTAAATTTTCGTATACACTCCCATTTTCAAAATGCTCTGTATAGACGTTAATAGCCTGTGACGCTGAATGTCTCAAAATATACTAACTAACTAACTAACTAACTAACTAACTAACTAACTAACTAACTAACTAACTACCCAGAAAGTCGGAGATAAAATTTTCAGATCTGTAAACGAAATTCGCCCTTAGCGCTCGAATAATATATCCTCATAATATCACTACTCTTACCCTTACGAAACCATAGCATAAAATATACCCCTGCGTAAAACTCCTGTGCCAAGGAAAGAACAGAATGAGCTTTTGGACGTTGCTAAATTGTTTCTAATAAAACATGAAAAATCTGGAAAACTAAAGAATTTTTGTCCTTACTTGTTTTCTTATTTTTGTCGAGGAGTTTCTTTGCTACTCAACCCAAGGTTTCTGAAAATGTCGAGGGAAAATATTCGGCATTTTTAAAAGCATAAACATTTTTCGGGCAAAATTTACCAATGTTTAAATGTTCATGCGTTTTGCCTCAGCAGGACAGGATTCTGTCGTACTAAGGAAAACCGCAGCATGATTATTCAAAGGTAGAATGATTGACGAAACATTTATCCAGAGAAAAGCCAAGTATAGTTTTTCTCGAAATTTTCGGCTCCTTCAGATAAAATTGCGAATAAACGCCCCAAAAAAATTTGAAAAATGGCTGCGTAGAGAATTCCTGTTTTATCTAAAGAAATTTGCCAGCGTCCGAAAGTCTATGCTGCATTTTGTCTTTGCAGGGCAGCATGAGATTCCCATAAATTTTGGATGAGAAGAGAAACTCTCGAAATTTCTGTGTAGCTCTTATCAACATTGAAGACGGCGGATAACGACCCACCGAATAGTAAAATTTCGTCGCTTAAGCCGGGAGAGACATCACGCTGCACTTGTCCTTACGCATCATTGTAGGCAAATCCTCTCAGCTGTGATCCCAACGTTGCCGGATCGAATCGGAAAACACTTTCAGCCCTATCGTGAATTCGTCGATAAATGAACTGATATGGCGGCCACGTTTCGTGGAATAATCAGAGAGACAGTCTCGAATTATTAAGGAACGCTGTGCGAAGTTTATTGCCGCACGCTTATCTTGTTACGGCTCTGCTAACTTTGTGACACTTCAGTTAAATCAACAAGGAAAGAATTTTGTTACCGCTGAGTAGGTCTGTTACACGCAAAAGAAATAGCTAAGTGAGTTAGGGTTTTAATTTGTGAAATCGCACGACAGTCAAGTTGAGTGTATCAGCAATTTCCATTCGAAAAGCACAATTTGCGTAATCTGTTTCACGAATTTGCAATTTACAAGCTCCTTTTTTAGTGGCTGATGGTACGGTTTGCCCGGAGAGTTATTAGGGACTCTAAAACCTAACCTACACAAATGAATCATTTCACAAACTATAATCCATTTTTCTCAATTGATTTCAATAATTTCATTCATTTATTTGGTTTGGCTGTAAAAAGTAAAAAAAAAAAAAAACAATTCTTCAATGAAACGATTGAAAACGTGTCTGAGAAAAATATATTACAATTTGCAATTTTTTTTTCTGGTTAAGTTTTCTTCATCTTACCGAGACAAACTGGATTGTTGACCACCAAGAAAAATTGTCTATGGACGTAGTAATTTGACTGCATGTCAACAAAACGCTGAAAATCTTCTGAATGCCATTCTTCCTTAAATTTAAATCTCCGAAAATGAAACTTTTTTCCAACGTGAAATAAAATTCAGCACATTAAGAAAAATGAATGAAAAACGTAGAATTTTTGATCGAAAGTCAGAGAATCAGACAATTTAAGACTCTGGTAAAAGCAACCAAAAAAAATAAAAAATCAAGAAGAATCAGGGAGAATACCTATACGTAACATTATTTTGTATGTTTGTAATTTCATAGCCCTTCATATTTTCGGTAAAGACATTAATAGCCTGAGATGCCGAATGTCCTTGATAAAATTAACTAACTAACTAAAGTTTATCAAATGTATCGTGCAGATAGATATATAAATACATCCGGCGTGTATATGCCTGTACTGCCGTGCAACGCAAAAACGCCGTAAACGCCATCCTACATTTTTTGGAAACAATATATCATAGAAAAAAACTTGTATACTTGGGCCATGCTATCAAGAACTTAATCTGAAAATTTGAGGTGCATAGGTAAAACAGTTTATATTTCATAAAGTGTTAAGTTCCAAAAAACGCGGGAAAATCTTGATGGATTAATGACGTTCTTGCTGAGCACAACAGTGTAGTAGTTTCACTTCTTTCAATAAAAATTTAAAATTTAGGAAAAAAAAAATAAAAACAAGCAGTGAACTCCAACACAATGTGTTGATAAGGCGCGTCATTAACTCGCACATATCAACCCCTTTAGTTTTCATTTACAGAGATTTCAAAATAGGCAAACAGCATAAAAAGAGAATTCACGATCCAACACTGCGAGGTCAAAGACGTACCTTGACGAGACCGTGTAATGTGAATTTAGAAAGCTATTCGATCGAATTTAAGTTTTTTGATCTGCCTCAAGCAAAATCTTATCAGATTCTTGAAGAAAAGTGCTACGGAATAATTTAAGCGAAGAAAGGAAAAATTCTGTCGAACTCCTAGAAGATAAAGTCGATTTAAAGGTATTTTGGGGCTAAAATACCCAAATCACCGGTAGTAAAAATCCCGTTATATTATTGAAAAGAAATTGACTCGATATAAATGCAATTGCATTAAATACGTCTTGATTTTGTTATGTTAAACGTCTTTCCATGCAAAGAAGTTCAACCATGTCGTTGCTTTATTCATTCATGAATTGAAAGTAAGCAATCTACATCCCGAAAATCTACTGATTTGCCGTAAAAAATTGCAGAAACTTGATATACCAGGTCGATGCACCCACTCGTTGAATTTACCAACCAATTTTGTGAGTGCAAATGTGTAAGAATCAATATGCTATAGTCATTTTGGGTGCATTTATTTTTCATGAAACAATAATAATTTCAATCCCGAAAAACCATCAATTTTCCGTATAAAATCGAAAAAATCAAAATATGTCAACTCCCAGATTCTACGTATGTAAAATGTAAATACTTATGTATCGATATGCTGAACAGAACTATGTGTGGACAGTCAGAAGCCCGCGGCAACATTAATTCAACAGAAAAACTGTAAAAATTAGATAGGATTTTAGCCGCTTTGCCCGCCTCTCCTCGCTACTTACAACAAACCGTTCTTATACTCATCTCAAAATTTTTCTCAGAGCTTTGGGTTAT
This sequence comes from Bemisia tabaci, assembly GCF_001854935.1. NCBI lineage: Eukaryota > Metazoa > Arthropoda > Insecta > Hemiptera > Aleyrodidae > Bemisia > Bemisia tabaci. The sequence continues at coordinate 1,398,803 of NW_017547136.1, forward strand.
TATCAGCTTCCATTTAAACTCCGGTTCGATGGCCGAATCGGCTGCCAAAAAAGCAAGCCACTGTTGAGGGGTTGTATGAGAAATTCGTGATATTATCGGCTCTCAGGAAATCACCCCATGGCTAAAATTGGTGGTATAAATGTTTAAGTGCTTAAAATAATCGTATTCAAGAAACTAAGGAATTAAACTATGGA
>NW_017547136.1:1400009-1551581 GCF_001854935.1 Bemisia tabaci
GGGGGGGGGGGGGGGGGGGGGGGTCGAAACGATCGCAAAGGCGGTATACTACGTATACGCGCCAAAATAAAATAAAATCAGGGAACAGGAAAATGAAGAATTAATAGAAACCCTGAGTGCATAATTCCTCCCACCGAAAATGGAGGCAAATAAAAGGGTGCCGGAGCCCCACCCTCAGTCCGCGTCCACGTGCTAGCATCCCCAAAATGGACAAATTGAATAAGAGAATATAGGATTTCCTTCCGGCCTCTCGCGAGGGGCACCAGGGCCATTGGCATGTCCTTTTGTCGCCTATTACGCCATTGGCCCCTGTGCAGCGCTAAGGAGGAACAACATAAAAGCATTCGAATGTTGCCAAATTTTCCCCAATACAATATTTATTTCCGACGAAAGTTATGAACATTTCTCCTTGAGGTTTTACGACACGTTACATCAAACTGCGAATGAAATTACCATGAAAATCGGCGGAAAAATGTACACCAGTTTCTCAGAAAAGTCCTCATTTGTCTGAAAGAATTCGACAACATCCGGAGGCACATACGGCGTTCCTCCGTAGCACGGTGGATCGGCACCGGCAGGAGATAATGATTTGTAAATAGGATAAACTCGGCGGGGTCGCTCTCAAAGTCTTTTTGACCGACGGAAATCGGTGGGCGTCAAAACCGTGCATGTACATCATCCGACGAACCCTAGAATATACGAGTTCTTGTGCGGCTGGAGGTATATCAGGGGTTGGATTTGTCGCGTTCTGACGTGGGCCGATTCGGACGGAAATAGCGACGCCAGTGAGAGCGCTCGTAAAATATTCACTCCCTCTGAGCGCTGCCGAGTCCTCGGACGTCTCCCGTGGGACGTCTCCCGAGTTTAGCAAACATCTCTAAGTCCTCCTCTCAAGCATTTATGACACTCGCCGACCGTCTCCTCCTTTCCTTTTTTAGATCTCATTCAAAAAACAGTCCTCGTAATGTCCGTAACTTATTTTTAAAACATTTACGTCACGGCACCGGTTCGACTTGGTATATAGATCGTATTCGATACATCAAACGGGTGAGATTGCATCGATATCGATTGGCTCAAAACATAAACATAGCCTCAAAAGTCAATTTAGAAATCGGAGGGAACGGGTCTTTTGTAACAGATTTTTTATTCTTTTGAGTACCAAATGCCAATGCAAAGTGAAATTGTAAGGAATTTTCTCATTTTCAGCTTTTCCAACTTAAATCCTAATAGTTTGGTTTGAGGTTATGTTCTATTGTTTTGAACCAAACGATACATCAAACCGTTATCGAATACGGTCTATTGGTTCCGAATTATTCGGCAGGCGATACGGATTCGGAGCCAAATGTTCGGGAAGTAGGCAAGATACGGATTCTAACGATCCATGTCCTGTCCCTTAAAATTTGACGTAGAAATGACGCCCACAACGGAAAATTAAGGATCGACTCTTAAATGAACGTATTTCTGCAAAGCGGAACCAGAGACAGGTGGGATTGAGGAGATGTGTCGAAGGCCGTAAGAATGAATGGGAATGGGAATGGAGATGTTGCATGTGTGAGGAATTTGCAATTTGACTACTGATTCTTATGTGAAAGTTTGCGAGAAACACGATGGTGTCACTGGTTTTCTCTGAATGAAATCAACTCTCAAGCTCAAAAAAAGCTCTCAAAGTTGAGGCTGTGATGGAGGGGATATCCTACGCTATCCTGAGAGTCCATCTCTAGGTCAAGACGAACTCTCCATGCAAAGGTAGGGAGCAAATACATTAGCAGTGATGCCGTGTTCTCAGTTTTAGGTCCTATCCATGGTTCCTGGTTCATTCCTGGTTCTATTCATGATCTACAGAGCACAGGGGAGTATTTCAGGAGACGCCCTGCGCCGTCCGCAGCGCGCATGGCGCACGACCCGCCTTTCATTATTACACTTCATCTAGCGTTGAGAGTTCACTAATTACTTCACACGACCAGTGTGAAATTTTAAAAGTTGAAAATTAAAATAAAAATTACACGATATACGAGTTTCTTCGCCAGGGAGCTTTCCCCACAAGAAATTGTTCACCACCCGCCCGCCGGGAGAGCCGCGGCGGGCTGCCAGCGCGAAGCGCGCACCGAAGCCTACAAACCTAACTGGATACTTCACGCATTGCGCAATGCTTGAAGTATCCAGTTAGGTTTGCAGGCGTCAGTGCGCGTTCCGAGCTGGCAAGCACGGCACACCGCGCCGCAGCGTGTTTCTCGCAAACTTTTACATAAGAATCAATAGTCAAATCGGAAATTCCTCACACACGCAACATCTCCATTAAGGATCAACTCTTAAATGAACGTATTCCTGCAAAACGGAACCAGAGACAGGTGGGATTGAAGAGATATGTGTCGAGGGCCGTAAGAATGAATGAGAATGGGAATTATAAAGCGCCAATGACGTCAGCGAATACGACGGGACGAGGATATTCAAGTTGACGTCATTTTACTCATGAGCCCTATCCACTTATTTCTTGTCACATGCCCATGACTCTTGAAGAGTAACGCATTCAGTTGGGATGTAGTTCCGTTCGACAAAATGTAAAATCCCGCTTTTCACTGTTACATTGTTCCTTTTGCAGCTTACTAGAGCACACTCGTCTATAGTTCTGTTCGGCAGAAATACGTCCAAATAAGATTCATCATAGGTCTGCCACCAATTTTTGTCAGATTGTGAAATAGCATGAACTACACCAAAATGTAAATATGCGATGGGATGATATGGGATGAATGTGTGCAAAAAGGGTTTCTAAGAGATCTGAACTACAATAACCGAAAAATGTTAACTTTTAAGGGGTGATTTCCGAGACATATTTGGGGGAGGATTGACTTAAAACCGTAAGACTTCCTTTCGGTTGTGTATTCGTCCTTAGACACATGGACATTTTTCATCATAGACCCGCCTTCTCCCGCATGAAAAACATTTTTGGCCATGAACCGGGACCCCCCCGAGGGTCCGATCTAAATGAAAAATCTCTCAGCTATACCGTCGTGCTAAGGAAGAACGCCGTATAATCCTTTAGACGTTGCCGAATTTCCTTCCATAAAAACAGAATTTACTGGAAATTGTAAATATTTTTCCCCAATTTTTTCAGACAACTTTGTACGCAATTTAATCAAAAATATCTGAAAAATTTACGAAAAAAACATGTATTGATGTCTTCAAAATTACATGTTTTACCGAGAGAAATTTGGCAACTCTCGAATGTTCATACGGCGTTCTTCCTTAGCCCGGCAGTACAGTGTATCGTCCCTTGGATCTCTCCGTCTTCCCTTCGAATGACACCTTATAGACAATGACCCCCCCCCCTTCCTTTAAAAAATGTTCGACTTTAGACCATATTCACGCGGAAAATTTCTATTAAGACCACAGGCAAAACTGTAGCTCCTTCGCGGTCTCGTGGGACGAGGGNGGGGGGGGGGGGGGGGGAGTTATCCGCATTACACGTTAAACGGGCGTATTTATCAGCTGAAATAAAGAGATAAATAAGCGGTTTATTAGGGGGTAAATAAACGATGAATAAACAGAGACGCGCGGAAGTGAACGTCTCTGGAATCGGGGAAACCGTCGCTCTAACAACGCAACCACGTATCGGCGTTCTCACGTGCGACATGGAAAACGTTGAGCTCTGCGGACGATAGGACTCGTCTTGAAGTGCACTTACGCTGTTACGTCAGCGAGACAACGGGGAGAAGTGACGTATCATTTCACGACAGTCAGTTGAGACGGCGCACAGTGCGGCATCCTTAAGGACGATGCGGCCGAAAATCGGTAAAAGACACCTAACTTTAAATAATGAAGACAGTAGCACCGATATAGGAAAATTCTTTGGCACTACCAAAGTAAAACACTCGAAGGATGATAAAATGGTGTACCTCGACATTTTTTGCGAATTTTTCGAGAAAAGTTCATTTGAAGTTGGCAACCTCGAATTAGCCCTATGTTAACAAAGTAGAAGCAACGTGATACTCCCAAACTTTAACTTCAAATATCTCTGATAGTTGCAAAAAGTCGCAAGATCTTTTTCGTAGAATTGAAGTTGGATATCTGAGGATTAAGAAAATACCAACCACCCAGAGCATTTTGCGTTTCAGGCGAGAAATATTTATTTAAAGTTGTCGTCTTTTTCCTGTGTATTTTTAACGGACCAGTGATTCTCGACCCATTTCCCACCCTTTTTCTACCCACATTTGAAGTAGTTTCGGAGCGAAAAATGTGAAAATGAACCATCATTGTGAATCAGAAATACATATCTTTGAGATGACAAACTCCAAAAAAAATATTCAGATGTCGAGTAGTGAATTTTTTATTTTTGTCCCCAGAGGGCCGCACTGTGCGGCGACGCGAAGATGCGAGAAGCCACTCGCTAGAGGAATTCGGATTTGATTGATTGGTGAATTATTTGCGGAGCACTTCGGCGGCGCTCAAACGAGGTGGAAGGGGGAGGGGGGGGTTAAGGTGCAATTTGTCTGCCGGAGAAGCGGGGACAATAAATATCGCGAGTAATGTACCTCGAGGAGAAAATAAAATCTGCATAATTGTATCGTTTGGGAGGTGGGGCCCCGCCCCGGTGCCAATGGAGTGGCAGAAGGAGAAAAAAAAGAGCGTGAAATAAATTATTCTCGTTAGATGAAAGGCGACGGGGACGTGATACGGAAAGCAAAGCTCTTCTGCGAGTTAGCAAACGATTTCTCTTAATCAAATGATCCTAATAAAAATAAAAATAAATATGAGGATTCTGCGGTGAGAACCTCGTTTTTTGCAAGTTCGCGAAGGGCGGGGACGCGGGGTGGAGGTTCAAATATCGATCCAAGGTGGAGGCGAGTGAGGGAGGTAATTGAAATGGCAAAGGCCTTACACACAAAAAGTGTAAAATTAATAATTTCCTGGTGATTGAAGCAGTAGTAGCGCGGCGTATCCTTATGTCAGGTAATGCCGACGCAAGTCGCCTTCAATTGAAGAAGTAGGCAATTGCAGATACTTTCAAGCTGGTTTAGTTGTATCCTAACACCGGATGGTTTTCATCACGTATGAACTCCTTGTTAGTCGTGTATAAGGAGTCGATCTGTAATACTTCCGTGCTCAGGAAGAACGCCGTATGAGACTTTAGACGTTACCAAATCTTCTTTGACAATTACGAATTTTCAGGAAATTTTCAATATTTTTCTCCCGATTTTCAGAGAATTTTGTTCGTAACTGTATCTAAAGTGTCCAAAAATTTCAAGGACGAATATTCAATTTTCCCGAAAAAGTAAATATTTTCCGATAGGAAATTTCAAACGGTGCTTCTCCCTAGCACGGCGATGGGTGCCCTACGCGGATAGACACTTTCTGCACACATGCGTTTGTTTTGCACGTATGGTTTTTTCACCTTCATTATTTCCTGTATAACCAAATGAAAAGTACGTTTGCATTTGCTGTGCACTCGAGTTTTACACAACGACGCAAAAATCTTCGTTCCAAATTATGAGAATAGTTTCAAATGGTCTTTAATTAAAAAACTAAAGAGCTCTAGGACTCGAAATTCTGTGAGTATATTCTTCATAATCAAGGGCAAATTCATTGAAAGTTGAAAGGCATAAAGTAGTTCAATGCTTTGTCAGAAATACAATACATGATAGAAAATTCCGCAACGTGGCATGCAGTTAGGCTAATTCCGACTGAACCCGTTTAATTTTATCTTCGAAATTGAAACCCTTGCCTCTGCGGTCCCCAGCAATTGTGTGCTTGGTCCGGAGTCTGAAGGATTTACATGCCCCCCGCGTATGGCGGATCCCACGAAAGAGTCCAAATCACTTCCCTCCAACTCCCTTATAGTCGCGGTAATTTAAGCAGTCTCGCCAACTGGCCAAGGAAACCTAGTGTCCCCCACGATTCATGGGCAATTTTTGTTGGAGACTCGGCATCATTGACTTTGACTCGTCCTGCATATAGAGCGGTAATTAAAGCTACTTTTCGTGGTGGTCACCGCAGCGGCACGCAAAGTTTAAAGTTTGCTCTCGCGCGCGGATGAAAAAGTTGCCGCTGCCCGGTAGAGGAGGTCGTTTAAAGTACTTGATATACACAACTTTTGATTAAATCGAGGCGGCTCCGCGCAAGGGACCCCACGACCCTTCGTCCCTCCCGTCTTTTATCTAGTATCAAACCCTGGAAGAAGTTAGCGACTTTGAAATAGATTTTAAAATTACCGAGCTCCTTAAGAAAGTTTAAAAACTATCAATTTTTTTTTAATATGAAGTATTAATTGGAATAAAACCCGGAAGGGCCTTGAATATTGAGGAAAATTATACACAGCTGTGTATATATCGCAGTATAATAGTCAAATCAGGTGTATTGTCGTTTGTCAAATGGTCTTGGCTGGAAGGTGGATATAATAATTCCACCTCGGATTTGAAATTCTGAGATTGTCTCTGATTTTTGACCAGGAACTATTCCAGGTGTTACATTGTTTATCAATTCATGATTGTTTTCAGAATTTTTAGCACTGCGTCAACTTGACATTTCTCTCAAAAATTTTCAGTGCCTCATGAATGCTTTTTGAAAAAATCAACTGGCCTCAGTATGTATAGGTTATGTCTTAGCATGTTGGAGTTTTTGCGCCAACATGCGTTAAAAATTCAGCACTGAGCTGGAAAAAAAAACTCCAACATACCGACGACCCGTGCGTCCACCGCAATCAGTTTATGTATTAGTGTGGCTAGCTACCCACCCAGGTACGCACTTGCTACCGCTATGCAGAATGATTTAATGCTCGCACGGTAAAATACGATTTGAAAAATTCTGCTGCGTAAACTTTGAGAAAAATGTGCGTATTTCAATCAATCTTCCTCCTTGTAAAGCCGACCTATCATGAAATAGTCATCAAATATTCAAATACATGCTAATCTTCGTCATAACGACAGATTGTCAGACTATAGTCTGAAAAATTTGACCATTTGCCCAGACATTTGACGTAAAACGCAAACGAAGTTTGGAATTTTATGCATAAATTAACTCAATAATCGTATCATATTTGATCGCAGAAATTTACTGATTGCAAATGACAAGATATCCGATCACATGATTTGAAGGCAAAGCCTGACTGTATTTCGAGGAGGGCAGCAAAGGCACCGTACTCGATGAAAGCAACTCAATAGGAAACGAAAACATGTTTCACCAGACGATCTCTACGTGTCTCTAACTCTACAAATGCGAATAAATCGATTTATATTGCTTTTCCATGACTTGGTACCTACCCATAATAGCGTCTATAAGTGTCATAATCCGGTGAGGAGAATTTAGACCCGGATATCTCTTCGAGGACCGCAGCGGGAAATAAGACAGGATAACAATTAATGAGCCGGGAGAGGATTACAAGCTGGCCAACAGGGAGGAGGTTCCCTTTTCACTCACTAGGCGCGCCACGGGCGTCAGGCGCGGAGCCGTGGAGCGATCGCCTGTCATTGTTTATCGGGAACAAAACGGAGTACACCTCCGCCCTAATTACCGGGCGTTTTGTACCCAGGTAAATCTCCCCAGTATTTTCCTCGCCATCCCCTCCCTTATACCCCCTCACCCCCCGGCCCTCCTCCATGGCTTTGAAGACACGCGTTGCCAGGCTTGGACGAATTTGAAAGGACCACTCGTTTTTTTCCTTTTTCATGTGATATTTGCGACTTCTTTTATAATGAAGACGCGCTTGAAAACTAGAAAAGAAAAAACCGAGACGAAAGAAGAAGAAGAAGAAGGGGTAGAACAGAAGAAACATGAGGGGAAAAAAGTAAAGATGAGAAGAAGTAAGAACCGCGTAGATGGCTACGAATATTTATAAAAATAAATGACAGTAAAGAGAAGAATAAGTCCATTTGTAATTCAAATAAGACCGCCGCACTGAAAAAGGGACCGTAGTCTAATAAATTTATAATCGAGGTATTTCTACAGTTGTTCAGAACTTCAAAAAGTCAGAGAGGAAAGATTAATACCAGAGAGAAAGCCTGGAGCGAAAAACAAAGAGCGCCTTCAAGTGGGAATGATACAACGCAGTACACCGAGGTTCGAACAGTTGTATAATTCGTAGTCTTTACGATGTTCATCAATGGCGACCATCCTCGGAAAAAACATACCTTTGTAATGGAGTACGTGAAGTTTACGTGCAAGTTTTATACAAATTTTGGTATCTGCTGAAAGAAAAAAATAAACACCCAAAACGTAAAGCTAAACGTAGCACTGGAATTTTTCCCATTTATATGCGTTTCAAACAATCGACATTTGATATGCGCCACAAAGAATCGATTATTTTCACACTACTATTTGGGGGTAAGGCCTTGTCTCCACGGGCCGTTTCACGAGATTTGTCCAAGGGAAAAATCCCACTTACGAAGTTGGGAAAAATATTGAGTTAATCAATATTTTTCCCAGTACCAAGTCTGGTCCTTTTACCCCTAGGACCCACTGAGAGAGGAAGAAGAAGTGTAACCGAATTGTACGATATTTTGTTGATTACTCCATTGTTCATGTTTGTTCAGTTAAAATAATGCGTCTAATTATCAATTGAGTGCAATTTTTATTTTAATCCCGGTTAAATACTCGACTTAAACTAAGTTATCTTCCCACGCAAACTAGTCGCAGGACCCTATGAGCCTCATCCGGTGGAGACGGTAACTGGGAAAAATCCCAGAAGTCTCATTCCTGCGATTCGACCTTGGGACAAATCCCATGAAAGCGTCCCGTGGAGACAAGGCCTAATAACAGTAGAACCAACTTGCAAAAATCGCATACAAACTTTCTGATATCAACCCTCCGTAAAATCTCGGTTTTCAAAACATGAGGACTCTACTTCAGATTCCATTATAGGAGGTGACTTCTAGCAATCAGATTTTGGCAACAATGGAAAGTAAGGAGGAGCTCCAAGAGGCCGGCTAATGAATTGCAGACGACGATCCAATCCGCTTTCATCTTCAGTTTCGAAACATTTCATTTGGCGGCCGGGAAAATACGGCGTTGCCATTTTACCGGATAACTCTCCGATTCTGTACAAAGCGATAACGCAAAGCGAGGAAAGTGTATTTATCAGGAATCGGCAACATTAGGAAATGCTAATGGTCTCTTGCAAAGAGAGACCGTGTAATTAAGCGAACCCGCGGCAGGAAACGCCGAAAATGAATTGAAGGGAGCGGCAAGGCATGCGAGACAAAAGCTACGAAAGTGCCGGAAAAAATAAATTGAGATGCACAGAAACTCAGAGGCGATTCTCTAAATATGATTGCCATGAACGCATCTCTGCTCCCCCGCAAATCTTTTTTCCCCTCGTAATTTAAGAGAGGTGCTGTGCGATCCATTAAAAATTTGCGAGGCCAGTTGATTACTAAATTTACCAAATTTAGAGGAGGTTAAAAATTGTCATGAGTCTAAGTTTCTATGAAAATATTCAAAAAAATTTAAATTATGACGATTTAAAAATTGTTTGTTGAAAATTTTTAAAAATAGTAAACTAAATGTAGCAAAAATAGCATTGAAAGTTTTGATCAAATGGGACGAAGAGACGCCTAAGTTCATCTCTTCAGCTGAATTTGTGTCTTTTTTGTCTAGTAAAATATCCCATAACTTTTACCTTTGATGAAACGAAAGTGGCATAGCTTTTAAGCCTAGCTTTACATTTTTAATTATAATTTTCTTGAATTAGTTTGGGATTTACAGAAAGTTGATTTAAAAACCACGTTTACGCCTTGATTTTGAGATCGCTTCGCTCTTCAAATTTGCATCATATTCTAAACACACTTTGGAAGTTGGTCAAAATTAAAGTGTCTATTAACAAGGTATAACAAACAATAATTGATGGAAAATAGAATGCACTGAATGTACATTAGGTATATCAATCTAGGATCGCATTACTCGAGCTAGAAGTCAACGGTTGAGGACTGCGCAAACTTTTGTCAAGCAAGGCCGCTTCAAAGGTCATAAATTATGGATGGCGTTTCAATATGCATGCGGCGTTCTCATGGAGAGGCGGGCAAGTTCTCTGGGTCTCCTTTTTAAGCCACCTCAACTAATTATTATCGTCAATGAGTTTCCCCTCCATGAAACTTTGGCCTGTGCGAAACAAAGAAGCTCCAGAGCACGATTTAGTTTCGTGAAAACCTGTAAGTAAAAAAGACAGTGTTTTACAAGAGGTGCTTGAGTAACTTTTTTCATGTCCATTTCTTTTGCAATAAACAAAGTAATATCAGTAAGTAAAAAATACAGGTGCCAAAAGGACTTTTTTGACATAAAATTGCCTCGATGCTTCTTAGGTGCATACTGTTGATCAAGTTTTGTTTCACAATGAAAATTAGAGAAAGAGCGCGAGAAATACTCAATAAAAAAGCCAATTTGTACACTACTGTAACTGTTAATATTATCATCATAAGATTGATAAATGGACTGCATTTTGCAATTTGGAGCTATAAATTCTGGCTCATCTGAAAAAACACTTATGTGCATGGGGAAACTAATGGCACATACGTTGTTTTTAAACTGGGTCGGAATTTATAGTTCCAAATTGCTAAATATAGTCCAAATATCGTAGTTAGTAAAGAGCTTGCTCTGATTAAGCCAATAAATGCGCAGCTAATATTAGCCTTTCACATATTTTGTCAAATAAATGCTAATTTATCTTAATGTCCCAGTCTGGCGATGAAATTAATCTTCTAAAACTAAAACCCTAGAAAGCCACCCTAGATCCCTCCATTTTGTCTACTTCCAATTTCTTTTAAAGGCAAAGACGAAAGACGAATACGTATTGAAAAATATCTCATAATTGTTTCCCATGAACTCAGGCCAATCCTCTGATACAAGCACAGATTCGGCAGTGTTCGTCAAACAAAAAGGGGGGGGGGCTCTTTGTTTATGTTTTATTTGTATAATAAAAATATTTGTCATTAACTACAAAGGTAAAACTCTCCCGCAATCCATAATTCGACCAACGGACGGATCAAAGCCTCTGACACGAAGAGACGGCCGATTCAATTCACAGGGAATGCCACTGCTGGGCGAATTACCATATTAATAGAATTATCCCAACTAAAAATGGAGAAAAAAAGCACAGAGTTAACTTCTGCGTTGTTTATTTCAGCCGATGTGTGGTTCGTGCGCTGTCCTTTCCTCCGCTGGGCTAATTTAAACGCGGTTTTCAATTCTAAACGACCCACAGAAAGACAGCTTATCATTGTTGCCATGTTGACGAAGAGAGATTATTCCCTGTTGGTCGGTTTATCTGGATGATACATCCACGAGGAAAGTCACAAAAGTATCTCGACTATAGTATCTTCGCCGTTTTTTACCTCCTCTGCCATGCACGGTGAAAACTCCATCTAGCTCTGTCAGACCCTCTCCATCTCCTAAGGCGTAACATTACGCACGGAAGTGGTGTAGGTGATAGTATGCGTTTCACGCCAACTGGCCGACTGCACGGATTTGGCGCAATGCGAGAAGTATTCATGCAGTCTTGTAGGCGCTAATATGGGCTTTGCGCCGACCTGTTGTTTGGCGCAATGCGTGAAGCGCTTCTGAAGCATTCCTAAAGTCTTACAGGCGCTAATATACGTTTAACACCGCCGGTCGCACTGTGTTCGGCGCGATTATTTGAACTCGCGTTAGAATAATCACAGCATCGAGTAATGGTGCTTAAAAGGCATCCATTACGACGCCGTATGAGCAATCCAACGTTGCTTCGTTTCTTTCGATCAAATAATTTTTCGGAGAAAAGTTAGGGAAGTTCTTTCTATCCACGACCATTATTCAATCTTTTCTCATTTATCGTCAGTAGGGAAGACTTGTCAACAAACTAACCTAAACTAGCGTTAACATAATAATGCGTCTATTTTCCAACTGCTTTCTGTTTTGCCAAACTTCTATTTTAAATTCACTTCATTCTCATTCGCGCATTCCTGTAGCAGATGTTGAGGTTTCTATTCGCGCAATCCTTGTGCTTTCTTCAGGCAATCCTCACATATATTCTCAGACCTTTCGCGCAATCCTGGATTACCGACAAGGGGAAAGGGAGGGGGGTCAAAAATCGGAAAAAGTGCGTTACGTAATACTTGACGGCTCCATACGATCGAACTTTTTTTCCAGTGTGTAGAATCAAAACCCTGCATGGCTCACGTGAGGGGATCACTCGAGTTATAAAGGGCTTTCACGCAATCAAACCCAAAAAGGTATTGTCCAGCCTGGCGGTTTGCTCGTCCCTTCGCGTCGCGGTTGTCAATGGCCTCAATGAATCGAGCCCTGTCCGTAAACGCTCACGTCGCGAGTTAAAATAAAAACAGCGAAAGCCCACTTCCGACGCTCAATGGCCGCCGTGAAAAATGAGTCCCAACGCCGATTGACAGACTGACGTCCCAACCACGTGGGCTTCGCGAGGCACTTGCCAAGTTTCGCACGACGAACCGTCTTAAACAACGATTCTCTTTTTTTCGAATAGACCTAATCGCGAAACTTCGTGATCTCTGGAGATCGTTATAAACGAGAGGAAGTACGGCTTAAAAGTTCTTGAAGCTGAGGCTCTTTGTAGAAATCTCGGTCATCCTCGAGGCTCCTCGTGTGGGTAGAGTGTTTAATTTCGATTTGTTGAGAGACACTTTGACAAAGAGGTTCATTTACGATCCAATATAAGCTTTTGCAAAATTTATTCGACAGGAAAATAAATTGTAAGAGGATTTTTCTCACCAGGTACTCTCGTCTGATCGTTCTCTGTGGGTTTCAAGTAGTGTACTCACGTGGTTCAACTTTGACATGTTTGAATTTTGCACATAAACACACACCCACACAAACAGACAAAGCAATTCATCAGGAATACCGAAGTTTCTTCAAAGTCAAGTATAACTCAGCTTAAGGATAATCTATCAGTTTCATGTGGTTCCCTTTTTTGCAACATTTGGTGGTCAAGAAGGGCAAATGTCAAAAATCAAGTTGGTAGGTATTTTAAAAACGAGAGAGGACATAGAGTGGGAGGGGTAATCACATCTTCCAGATTCGGTGTAATGTGAATCTAGTCCGTTGCGGTCAATTTCAATGGATTTGATGAAATTTTGCGCTTTCTCCTACGTGTAGGAAATGCATCCTCTCCCAAAATTTAGCTCTCATGACGTCCCTGGTAGAAGTGAAATATGAGAGGAAATTTGGCAACATTTAATAGGGGATGATTCATTTTTTTACGATATAATCCGTATCTACGTCTAAACTAGAATTTCTTTTTTGCAGACGATTTTCTAAATTAATTCTAATCATCATGAATTAATCATAATTTTGAACTTTTTTCAGAAATTTTTGGTCCAGAAATTGGCTTTTAATAGACGGGATTTGCGAAAAAAAAATAACCCCCAAAAATTGAATGTTTATATTTGAAATTGCCCACAATTTCAAAAATTGATGCAGACTGATAGAGATTCAGTCACTCTGTTCGCCCAAGTAACAGCTAAGATATGAGCAGAATTTTGGCAATGGCTCATATGGAACGGTTCGTCTTCACCGGGCATGATTCGTATTCGCTTCCTAATTTGAATTTTCTTTGCGCAGAAAATCTCGCCGAGTCTGAATTCTACTCATTATGAACTAATGCGGAGTCTCTTTTGATCGCGACGAGGGTAAATCACTGTCAACTGGGATGTAGACGCGAGACGAGCGGACAAAACGTCGCCCCTCCGTCCAAAGGGCATAACTGCACTTTCGAGATGAGCTCCGACATTCGTGTAACTCAACGCGTTTCGGAGCTCACGTCAAAATGAACTCACATCTTTGCACCTGGAAGATGATGAAAAACGGCAAGTGCGATGGGAACGCGCGTCGACGAAAGGAGCCCCATTCAGGGCCCACGAGGGAAGGTCTTTAATCCCTCAAAAATAATTAGTGGCACAAGCTACTAATTGGGCGAGGCAGTTCCAAGAGAGCAGCGTGCGTTTTAGCTCCCAGCTCCCTGACCCTGTAAAAAGGCCCTTGCCCCCCCCCCCCCTTTCATCCCTGGACTCTCCCGGGCTTAAAAGAATTAAAAATGGCTCAGCAGTAAATAACTTCATCATATTTCTCCTGCTACCTTGTATGCGCGCCAATGCTAATGCAACACACCTTTCCACGATGAGTCGGGTCTTAGGTGTGCACATTTTGATGAAGTACGAGCAAGTTTGATTCAATCGTAGAAAGAGTGTAATTAGACTAATGGTCGTCAAACACTTGATTTAAATTATGAGTGAGCCCATTTTAGGTGAATCCAAGGTTTAAATTGATGTGTGCGGATACCACTTCGATTTATGACACATTAGAAGTTTTATACTGGGTTTATTTTAAAACAAAAATCGGATCGAAAGGACGTATGTCAATGCTTTAAGAGTGTACGATTACATTTTAAAGTTAGCCTAAAAATGAAGTCAAACATTGGCCGAAAAAATATCATGGATCAGCAAGGCTTCGGTGGAAGAAGTAATTTCTGTCGTATTTTTGAGTTACCTAACTTTAAAATGTATTTATTCTACCCTTACGTTGTAAACCAACCTCTTGTCGATTCAATTTTCTCGAATTAACCCTAAGCACAAACTTTAAATTGGTCGTACTTCTGAGTGGTGACGATGTATATGTACGAACCTATATGTACTATAAATTCAGCTTTAACGGAGAACATTCTTAAAATAAACCATTCAACTCTCAAAAAAAAAAGGACGTCATTCTACCGTGCTCATAAAAAACAAGTTGTGAGCATTCGAACACTGATATACCGATTTTGTTTTACCGATAAATCATTATTCCAAGAAAGTTGTGATATTTTTCCCTGAAATTGTCAGATATTTTAGCACTAATTGCAAGATAAAGTCTCTGAAAAAGTGAAGAGTAATGAATACGAACCCATAAAATTCGTATTTCATAATAGGATTTTTAGCGGCATTTGGCTACAACATGCTCGTAAGTAACGTCATTAGGCGAGACATAACGATTTCTAGTCGTCTCCTCCCTCCAAATAATTGAATTCCCTAATTCATTCTATATTTTGTCAGAGTCTGGTCCAAGTTATAACTAGGTATCCATGCACAGGGTCGAAATCTATCATTTCTCTAACAGGTAACAACTTAAATGCAATGAATTTATGGACGAAGAAAGTAGGAAAAAAATGCGTGTCTCCGCCTGTGCGACGTTGCAATTCACTGCCCCTGTTTTATTTTTTAAAAGAAAAACTGACCAACAATTTGTCCTTAAATTGTTTGTGAATTTTCCTCATTCATCCTAAACTGTTTACAGAAAATTTGAAGGAGACATTTTGGGTTATTTCGCTTTAAAAAATGAGACATCATCGGATATTTTTAAAAGCTGCGTTGGACATCCGCATTTCCGACTTGAGCCATCTTTGTGTATTTGTTGATAGTAAAGGCATCGAAAAGAGATTCCATAGAAAGATGCAGCCCCTGAATCAGTCCGCTCGGAGCCATTTGACGAGACCTTTCGGCAATGGCGACCGGGAGATGATCCAAGGCGACCGTGCGTTGATTGTAGGTCATCCTTGAGGAAAATATGAAATCCTGCGGAGAGGAATGTGTAGTAAATAAGGGAAGAGTGCTCCTCATTTTCCTTGATTAATTAAACTGACAAGAGAATGGCGGCAGCGGGCCGCTAGAGCCGGAACAAGCTGATCCTTTACATAAATTACTTAACCCACTTTTATTAAGCAGCGGGTAGGGGGTGCGCGGGGCTGGATCCCCCTATTGTGCCCCTCTGAGGCCGTCTCGTAAATTATTCCCGATCAGAGCTCAAGCTAATGGTGTGCGCCGAATGAGAGCCTCAAATCCGAATGGAATCGTGCGAGATGGAAACGGGAAATATGTTCGAGGAGTGTTGCGCCGAAAATGTTCGAGTCGCATCAAACAGTTCATGAAGTTATTTCTCAGACGAAGATTTTTACTCGAAAATTAAGTTTTACGAGAGAACTGTTGGGAATTTTCTCCCTAAAGATTACAAAAAAAAATCAGAGAAAGTTTGGAAGAGATACAGGCATTTTCCTGTGAAAAAAATAGCTTTCGTTATTCTTTGCTTTGCTTATAAGTAAAACGTGATCTTTGATAGTGGTTCATACCCAAACACACCATCTCCTCTATTTCATTGACTTGCAGATAATGTTGTAAATGTTGTGTTTAGAATTGCCAGTTTTCGTCAACCGAAAGTTGCCGGAAAGTTGCCACGAATTAGCGTTGCTTGCTTCTAGATTTGGTGACGGAAAACTGATCAGGCAGTCAGACGCGCGCAATTTGAAGGAGCGTGATCCAAACTGCGCAAATTGTGATACCTTAAGGAGTTGATTTCAGACTTCTATAATGTTACCAACGTGATTTTTGTGCCCCTCAAAAATCTATTCACACATCTAAATCTCTTGCGTACAGCAGACTCATCAGCGGGTGTTTTTGCGTATGCTTGATAATACATCAACTCATTTTGCAGTTGTGTGATTATTCTCATTTTCTTTAAAGCTTTAGCCCCTTTTCTTTAGCTTTGTTACATAAGTAGGCATCATAAAAAAATAACGTTCTCGACAATGTTGAGGACACATATTTCAGTCCGACAATTTTGACAGCTGTCATTCATATGGCTTTTCCAATACCAAAAGCACTTCTCCTTTTGGGCGCGAGGTTCGATCCCTCGCCAAGCAGAATTTTTTTTTTTTTTTATGGTTCTCTTTTATGTTTTATTTGACTGGAAAAGTATGGACAACTAGATGACCTCCTTCTGCCACTGACAATGAGAAAAGCGCTTTCCAACGCAATTGCGTTGGAACGTCTTTTTTCCTCTTCGCTTGTTGTCATGGAATTCTCCGAACTTTTTTCATAATCGCATTTTCCTTAAAAGTCTGTTTTATGTCTTGTGTTCATAGGATGGACTGAGGAGGCGGATGGACAAACTAAAAAGTTCGATAGAGGAAGCCAATTTAGCCGTTGACAAGGAACGAGAAACTAATGTTGCTCTACTGCATATGATTTTTCCTCCGGATATAGCAAAAAGATTATGGCTTGGTGAGTTGATATCTTGTCCACTTTACCACTTGATATTTTATTCCTGAATTTTTTTCCTTGTGAGAAAACTTGTTTATAGTTATGATCGTAAAAGCACTGAGAATTAGGTTTTGAATTGTGTATCACACGAAGGACATCGTATCGGTGTCGCTATCGAAGACCGTGCCTGGGCGTGGGTTGCTCGACACACATAAAACAGGAAAGAAGCAGGGGTATTTTTTCTCTGTGGAAAGGAATTTTGGTGGAGTAATCGGTATCAAATTTGCAATAGTGCCGTTATAGTGAAGTATAATTAATTTTAATATATTTAATGAAGTATAATTAATTAAAAATTTTAAAATCCTGCTCAGAAAGCATAAGCTATCTGAGTATCATTAATGTAATTTTTGAGTTCTTGTTTTCTGTGATTTACAACTGTTTCCTCACTCATAAACAGGGTCGCATGAAACGTAAGAAAGAAACGAAAGATTGGAAATTTCATTGAAATATTTCATGAAATTTCACGAGGCGGTGAAATATTTCATATTTTTCAGGGGTTTGAGTATGCGCCCCGCACTCAAACACACAAAACTAGAAGAAAGTCACAATTTTTACATTTTGAGAAACATGAAAAGGAACCGGTATTTTTCAATACCTTTCATAAATTTCTGAAATTTCATGGAATATTTCACGTGAAATTTCAAGATTTTCTTTTTCATGAAATTTTAAAATCCTGCTCAGAAAGCATAAGCTATCTGAGTTTCAGGTCTTTCATTGCCGGAAAAAAGAAGTCACATCCTAACACAATGGCGTTTTTTTGCAACTTAAAGATCGTATGTTAAAACAGAATTTGTTTAATTTATTTTTTGTGCTGTCCAATAGTTGCATAAAGGTTGCCAATTTTTTCAAAATGTAACTGCGAGAGAAAGAACTTCAAGACCTGCACCCGCGTGAAGTTCTCGTATTCTTAATTGCAATGTAACGGGTAGGTAACTCTTTAGAAAAAAAAGTTCCCTCACTTGCTCTCAACACCGCAAAAACCCAAAATTCAAAGGAAGAGCCAAATTCAAAACCGCTGTTCCCAAACTTTTGGCAAGAAGATGATCCACGTTGAATCCGATCACGAAGGAACAGAAACAGATCGGTGCACAAAATGTAAGCTTTATTTTTCTTTCCGTGAAAATCATTCCATCCGATTTGCGAGGAAAGCGTTTGCGGCAAATGTAATAGTTCCTACCTCGGGTTGCCGGAACCGTCCTCGCAAAAAGTTCGCGATCAAGTAAACAAATTTGATTAAAGTTTCGAGGCGAAGTTTATGCTTCGTATCATCGCAATGTTTGGCCATGGCGCGACACTGAAACCAGCTACGAGTCTGTGCAATGTTGTCATGTTTCGCACCAAAGTCCGCAGTTTTTTTCACAAGATCAATCGAAGACATCTTGACGGTGTAAGTCCGCAACCACGTGTCTCGGTTTGTGACGGCGCGGCGCGCAAAGCATGTTAGCGCCTACAAGTCTGCATGGATACTTCCGCATTGCACCTAACACAGAGCGAGCGCTTCTCGCTGGTCTGCGTGAAACGCATATCGACGGTGTGAGTCGGCAATCACATAACTCGATTTGCGACGTCGCAAGACTTCATGTCATACTTTATTTTTTAAACGGAAAACTACTCCACGACAATTCTTTAAAACTGCCGTGATTTTTCTTCTCGGTGCCAAGAAAATTCTGCCAAAGCTTCAAGGAATGATGTCCATTTGTTCTCTTTTAAAAAAATAAAATAGGAGCGGAGATTTTCAAACACCACAAATGAGATACGTGATTGTGGACTTACGACGTCGATATATCGAAAATACTCCGAGAGCGCGACTTAACTTGAAATGAAGGAATTACGTGTTCTATTTGATAATGCCCCCAAGAGCTACAATTTAAAGTTTAAGAACCTTAAATTTTTTATCCTGTGAGTCTCCTTTGGTTTTTGTTTGATGTTATTTGGCGTGAGCACCGGATCGTTACTCCAAGAGAGAACCTCTCGATGATTGAACTAGAATAACCTATATCTCGGTTTATGACAACAAGCTCCCATCTAGCTGCCATGTTTCACGCTATTTGCGTGATTTTGCCGATTTGCCACGATCACAAGTATCCATAACTTTTCTTCGAAATAAATACACTATCAGGGAAAATTTTGCAATTGCCTAAAGTCCATACGGTGTTTTTCCTTAGCACGTTTATCTTAATGTCCAAACAACCTTTGCGTTAAACCACAATCTGTTCATAGTAATACTACCTTGCCAGGGCCTCAGCGGTGCTGTTTCAATAATTGCTCACTAGATGGCGGTAAGTTCGTTAGTCTGCCGCGGCCGCATACCCGATCAGGCGTGCTTTTCAAGACCACTCAGAGTTTTGAAGCAGAAAATCAGAAGGCTGCACTGTGCCAATTATGGAACAAATCAAATCCGAAACGTGTTCTTAGTTGCCTTCTTCATGGGTAGTAACTAGGGTTGCACCAAACAGCAAATCCTCAAAACATTGGCGGATCCAGCAAATTGGCAATATTGTTTTATCTCCATATAACCTATGGAAATATATTGATTCTTGAAGGGGCCAGGTGCTCCGACAAGACTCGATTATTTAACACAGGTTTAAATGTAGGAAATCCCGTGTTGCAAAATTGATGGATCCGCCCCTGCCTCGAGAGGGGAGGTCGGAAGAATCTACGCGAAATCCGCCTACATTTCGCACTACACACTACATTTTCAACTACATTTCACGTTGCCTGATTTATTTTCATGAATAATTCTTTCTTAACAGAGAACCAAATAATATGACCCCTTGAAACTTTCTATGAATTTAAACTAGATTGTGCTTAATATACTCAAAAAATATGAAGTTTCAATGTTACTTTCAGTTATCCGTATAAAGAATGAAGTACCAAAGAAAATTATGCAACCTTTGGTGTAGTTAGGCCATTGCCGATCAAACCCTTCCAACTGAAGTCGGATGAGCTTTTTTCCTCTGTCAGGAGATTTCAGATGCACACTAAATTTAACGCACGATGATCATCGGTCTTTTTGATACCCCTGGGAACATTGCATTGGTAAAGTCATTTTTTGTAATTTAAATAAATTTCAAAGCGTTGAAGCTAAATTGTTACCCAAGTTTGCAACAGCATTGCCAAACTTTAACCGTATTTTTTTCAAATCTGTGAAGTAGATATCGCGCTGTCTCGCTTCGAAACGGAGGAACTGAACCGAATTTTATCAGAATTTGCCTCTGTTTTGCCGGGAGTGCTGAGTCTCTAAAATATTTTGTCTCTGTACTCGTTCGATCTGACGACAAGGAGGGCAGTATGCAAATCGGGGCAACAATAGAAAAAAGCTTCGAGCCGCAATGTCGGTTGACGATTTCGCGCATTTCCATAAATTCCACGAAACCACGATTCCTCCCTTCGACCTTTCTCGACGAACAGCGCAAACGATTATTCTCGGAAGTGTCATGCGAGGCGGCGGAAATAACGGCGAAACAGGGATAGAGACGTTTTTTTCCGGTCCATCCCTTTTCGCGAGAACACGTTCGACAGCTCAGACTCCTTTCCTCCGATATTTCATCGTAAAATATTGCCTGACGGGCTGGAATCTCGGCTCCTGTTCCTCTTTTTTCCTTCAGTTTTGGCGCGGAAATGCCTCCGTAATAACAGTAGAAATATGACCAGGAATCCGGAAAGAACCGCGGGCTAAATCTCAAATCCCGGAAGCAACTGAAAGTGCCGCTCACAACACCGAAACTGAATGTTTTGCGTGAGTTATTTCGCGGCGTGGAAAAAAGCTGGGAGGGAAAAGTTTGAATTTAGCTCGATCTGATCGTGAGTAGTTTATTTTTCGTGGTTTTTTCAGCTGTTTATCCAAATGACGTGCTCTGAAAGAAAATGGAGATGACCTTTTTTTTTAGGTGTATAAGATTGATTCTTACATCCAAACTTTGCGGCACTTTATTTGAATTTTGAAGCTCCTCTTCGATGTAACGTTAAATTGCCAAGCAGCCAAATTTTGATCATGGAAAAATTCGTTCTATCCATTCATCAACTAATCAGCCAGTCAGTTTCCTTGCTCATTCTGCCAAGATAGAATCTGTTTAATATGTACTGCATTTTGTAACATGGTGAACCTACTTCTAGCTCATCCATGCACCTGTCTGAAACCAAATGGCATATACGTTGTTTTTCAAATGAGTATGTCCAAAAATTTTATTTCCTTACTGCAAAATGCAGTCGTCAAAGTTTGACATCACACCATGGCCGCCATGTTTTTTGTTCCTAATAATTGTCTCAATGGGATCCAGTTTCCTTACCCTCTTTCTCTATAAAAGAACTATTCTTTTTCCTCTGAACGACGACATTCGGTTCCTCGAACCGAACTTAAAGGCGTATCTCGATTTGTTGTTTCCTAAACGGAGAAACTTAACTTAATCGTAATGTTGACTCAAATTAATTTCATATTGAAGGGAATAATACTTTCAAATTTCTATCCAACATTTCGCAGATACTTGCAAGTAATCAGAGGAAAAATTTGTCTCGTCCGAAACGCCCGACGGTTCCGTGGTGAAAGTTTTCCGGGAAGAAATTTTGCAACGTTGAAATGTAGTTGAAAAGAAGACGACTCGCAAAACCGGTCTAAAACATAACTCCATTCCTCGTCATCTTGTCTTGTCTCGTGGTAACACCAAATTTCAACCAGCAGGCGTCAGGAGATAACTATTCGTGCTCCTATGCCTGCGAGATTGCCTATCTGGCCACTTGAAGGGGTTTGACCGACTCCGCTCAATTCAAGCGATTCCGTTCGCTGCATCGCTTCGTTTAAACGGACATTTTATTGATTTGAATCATAACTCTGCGGACTGATTATTAACGTTGGTAGACAAATCTATGACAGACAAGACAGAAGGATAATGGAGAGATCCTGTAGGTTGCACAGGTGCACTGATAAAAATATTTGTGTTCTTGTGTTACTTTTCATTAACATTGGAGGTGAAATACAAACCAAGACAATTTTTTTGTTGATTTGGGTATAGTTTCTGGCGAATTTAGCGCAGAAAACAATGGATAAACTGGAAAATGCATTCCTCCGATTGCGACGTAGGTATTCACCACTCGTTTTTTTTCCCATTTTTCAGCAAAAAAACAATAAGCCGCGTTTCTCTTGAAATCTTCGACCGAAGTCCAGGATTATTTTGTATTTTACTTCCCGTATTAACCAAACTTTTGTGTTTACATTTCTCTCTTTGTGGTTGTTACAGACTGAGGAGGAAAATAATGGATCAACCGTAGGGTCCCTGTTCGCACAGTGGATCGAGTCAACGAGAGAGGTCGGGCAAAATTTGGAAACTTTAAAAGCTTAGAACTCCGTTTACACAAAATTTTGAGGTTTTAGAAGTGGTTCCATTGGTCTCCTTGTGATACCTATGAGAAGCACCCCTCAAAATATAAAATGTGACGAAATAAACATTAAAATTTTCAGTTTTCGTCAAAAATTTTATGTCCGACCTCTTTGATTGACCCGATCCACTGTGCGTCGGTTGCCCTTAGTTAGCCGTCACGTACCATCTTCATCCATTTCAACTACGAACTTCCACCGACAGGATCGCTCTATTTTCCCTTCGTTTTGTTTTTCTACAGTTTTGTGTTTCGATTTAAAAAATCAGCCCGCTGACGTCAGAGAAAAGATTTGAGGAAGTTGGATGGAATGATGGGAGCCTGGCCCGGAAGCAGGATCCCGCCATTCGTGGATAGAACGAGGAAACGCGAACGGACGAGAAGGAACTCGCGGAGGCGTCCATCGGATTTGCATAGGAAATGTGACACTCTCCGTTTCAAATTTTTCAAGCTGAGCGGATCCCGAGGATCCTGTGTTTGTTTTCCTCCCGGCCAGATATTCCTCCAGCCGCGCTCCCACCCGACCGTCGACGACAAGAACGCCAGATGCCGCGCTGTGCCGCAATTGGGAAAATCTGTTTTCCGGAAAACTCTAATCCCATCTGTGGCGGGGCGTGAATGATCGATTCTCGATCTTTACCCATTTGAAGTTATCGTAAAGAATTTCAGGGTGTCTACAAGTCCGGAATTTCCGGAAAGTCCGGAAATAGCACTGATTCTTTAAGGGCGGTCCGGAAGTACTGATGAAGTGCGGAAACTCCGCCCAAAGATCCGGATTTTTTTCCGTTTTTTGTCATTTTTGTCGCAATTTGAGCGAGAAATTGAAATTTCTCGAATTTCGTCAATTATTGGAGGTACTGAAAAAGTACTGAATTTTTCTGTTGAAGAGGTACTGAATTTCTTGGGAATGTACTGAGTAAGTTCTGATTTCTGGTCAGTCTGTTTTCGTAGACACCCTGTTATTTGGGTGTTCATTGCGAATACTATGAATATCGATATTTTTTCATTGCTTTACATGGTAGATCGATCGATTTATCGCAAACCACGGCACGCCACCGGATCCCATACTGCCGCGATAGCGAGGAGAGCAGTAAGAACAAAGATGAAGTTTTGAGAAAACGGGCTCAGAGGCGTCTGACCGGAAAATTTTATTGAAACGATCCTCCATTCTTTGTCAAATAGACGAACTAACAGGAACCCACGAGGGAGACCTTTTATTCAATCAATAGTCAGTCCATCATTTCCCTTCTTAGTCTATAACAACCACCCGGTTCACTCCATTTCCCCTTTGTCTATCAATTTCAATAATCACTGGCTGCATTTGCAACCACAAGATGACAATGACTCGTATTTTTTGTAGGAGCGTACAACGTGAGCAAATCTCCAAAAGCGATCCTCTAGTAAAGTCGTCTTTCAGTCGAATGAATTTTTAAGTGTGCTGTGATAAGGACGGACACCGGTTTTAAGGGCAGATCTTGCAGTGGAAAGAGAATAATCTGTTGAGTAAACTGAATCGGCGATGCTGAAACCAAGCATGTCCTTAATCTGATTAGCTGTGAGCTACACGCACTCTTACGGAGCTGAGGTATCGTCAGATAATGAAATTGTTAGGTTTTAGCAACGACGGATTCAACTGAGAGTGGATCCGAATCGCATAATCGAGTCCTTGCATTTTAAATAGTGTTTACTTGCCGCTTCACGCTGACTTTCAAGTGTTGCCAACTCTTGAATTCCCATCGGTGCTCGGGTTCTTTCGAATTACTCCGTCCTAGAGTACCTTTATAGGGAGAGTATGGACAACTCGATTTATGTAGCTCTCAGGGCCCGGAAGAGCGACAACGTGAAAAAACAAAAATCCCTCGAAAAGTGCCACTGCCAACCTTTGCATTTTAAATATGAATCAATAGCATTGTAAACAAGCGTTTTTGAGGATTAGAAATTTTAAACTAAGAAAATGTAGGTGAAATCAAAGTTTTATACGTTCTTTTATAATTTTTGATCAGTGTAACTACTCTCGATCGGAGTTTGAATTAGTACAAATAATTTGAGATCATAACTGCCTGACTGCCTATCATGACTGCCTTTTTGGGCCCTAAGAGCTACATGACCTGATCAAACCTAACCTCCAAATTTTCGAGTCGTCCATACTCTCCCTCTAAAGGTACTCTACTCCGTTCGAATTGAGCGTGGTCGATCAAATGAAATCCTATTGCAGTGCGATGTTGCAAAGTTTCACATGCTGCATGTACATGAGCATTTTTATCATTCGAAAGTGCAAGTATTACTTCGAAAATTTCAAGGAATTTTCGAGAAACTGCTGATAAAGAAGAACATATCTCAATTACACTGTTTCAAAGTGTCCTCTACAATTTCGTGGTACTAGCTGAGAATGAAGGAATGAAAATGTTAAAATACTCACCGAATATTCTGTACAGGCAAAGAAAACTAAATTCAATAATTCTCTGTGGAAAATTAATTGTGACGAGAAATTCGCAAGAGCCAAAATCGAGGATGATTAATGTTTCCGTATGTCAAAATGCTACATATTACTTGCTGAATATGATGGAAAATTAAAGAAATTAATTTATAAATGAATTTCACTCATCACTTCAGACATCATTTGAATTGAGTGCAATTCACATATTGAGTTTGAGCTTGGGATACAAAGATAAATTCTCCTCAATTATAATACAAATCTCAGATTATTTGTTGCATATTAAATTCATTTGGATTGCTTTTGGCCAACGATAATAAGCTTCTAAACGAACTCAACACTTTTTTGGACTTTACTTTTTGGAAAATATATTTTGTTTCCCCTCCGGTAAACACTGCCCACGTGTAGAGCGCAAAATTAGATCGGGCAGTGCTATTAATTCAAGGTGAGTTTCACGATAACGCCTAGATTCAAGTGATACAATTATTCGTGTTTGAAAGTTGTCCGTATTGCAAACGGAAAAATTGAAGGCGCGCTTCCAGTTTTTTCAGACTCAACAATACGCTACCACCCATGTTGCGCGGCCTCAACCACCGAGGGAGGGTCGAGAGCTCACCCTTTATCGGATTACCGCACAGTGGATCGAGCCAATTAATAAGTGAGGTCGGAGAGATGTTTGACCTAAACTGCAAATTTTTATGTTTATTTCGTCTCATTTTAAATTTTAAGAGGTGCCTCTAGGAGAATATTCTACGAGGAAACCAATGAGACCACTTTTAGAACCTCAAAGTTTTGAATAAGCGGAGTTATAAGCTTTTAAAGTTTCCAAATTTTGTCCGACCTATTGACTTGACGACCTATTTTCTCCTATTGACTCGATCCACTGTGTACCGGTTCAGTTTTGAATTCAGGATAACGTCGCCTCATCGCTATATGTTGGTTCTATGTTCTCTGTCGGCAGGTGAAAGCATAGAGGCAAAAACGCACGACGATGTGACGATGCTGTTCAGTGATATTGTGGGCTTCACCTCAATTTGTTCGACGGCCACGCCTTTCATGGTCATCAACATGCTCCAAAGCCTTTACAACACATTTGACGCCTTCTGTGGTCAGCTCGATGTCTACAAGGTAAGAATCATCTCACTTAAAAATTCACGGCATGGATAGTATTCAATTCATCTTACAGGTGAGATTTTATCAGAGAAGAGGGACCCTCCACTGGTATCTTGCAATGGTGGAAGCTTTTACGTTCGGAACTTCAGCATTCTACTGTTGACTTACCTACTTGGTTGATGTTGATGTGACAGTGGAGAAAGCTAATGAAAGAGCAAGGATTTTAGAAGATGAGATACCAGCAAAAATCCTGGATTCGCCAATCACCTAGGATATTCGCCCTTAATTAAAGGCTTTTTGGTAACTTCCAAACAGTGTTACGACGTTTTTCCCTCGTATTTTTTACTATGATAAGTTCGGATGTATAGATCATTAACGGAATGATCGTCGTCTCTCGAACGGAAGGACATAATTCCATTCCAAGGTTGCGAAATTAACACAAATTGGAATACAACTTAGTAATTTCTGTCCAAAAGTTGCTAATTTTCCGTGTAATTACGGAACAAATCAGTAAAATTTTCAGTCCAAAATGTCCAAGAGTGTTCTAGTAAAAATCATAATTTTAAAGTGGAAGTTTTGAAACGTTGGTATGTTATATTTTTTTTTCCTCCGAGTTCTAAAGACTAGGTGTGGCAACCCAGCCTCGAGAGCCACTTTTACTGCCATGAAATGCACTTTGACTACTGATGCAAACCGCAATCGTTACTCCTGGTTGCTCGTTAACCCGCTGAGCCCCCGCCGNCCCCCCCCCCTCCCCCCACCAGAGTACAAACTTTTTAATGATCTCATGGAAGTTACGGCTACGGCCGCGTGGGAACCACCTATGAAGACAGGAGTTCGAATTATGCGCTAACCCTCGGGTTACGGAATGTTCCAGTCGATTTCGGAAATCATCCCCTGCCAATCTCCAAGGAAATTCAAAGGTTCGACGTTTGAGCGGGCCCATGAAAGCAACGCTTTTCAAAATTTTCGTTTTTTTCGACGTCGAATCGCCTGACTTTAAGACTACATTGTGTAGTGAGGAACTACCATTTCATGCTCATTTACAGGTAGAAGCATTCATCCTTTTTGGGAATCATCAGCACATACGTCATCTCCAGTGGCGATTTTGATAGTTGGCAACACTGATTTTCCTCAATTTGAATCCCTATTTGAATTGAATATCGATTTTAGGTGAGGCAACAAGAATCGATTGTTTAACATACATTTACATGGAGGAAAAGCAATATTGCCAACTCTTAGTAATCTCTACTATTAGCCAGGAATATTAGTTCATAATTACATGGTGTGGTCATGGTCAAACTGGTCCACGGGGAGTAAAACCTTTCCTTTCTCTGGGAAATTCCATAAAATTCAGAAATCACCAATCGATCGATCCATCGACTATCGAATCGTTCTCAAAACTGCTGAAGAAGACCTCAAATATTGCTGGTATGATTTTGGTGGGAGCTGAGGCAAGCGCTCATCGGCGTGAGGGGAGGGGGGAGGGATTGCCGTTGGATCATAATTGCTCCCGTCTTGCCAACGTCAATTAATCGGAATCAGTGAGCCCGCTTAAACGACTCAGCCCCGCCCCCGCCCCCGCACCCGCACCGACAATCACATCGACAACGCTTCAGAATCGCCTTCATTTCCGTCGCCGATCATCCCGCATTGTCACCGGATGTCCTCCACCCAAAACAAGTCGACGAGTTCTTGAAAGACAGGAGCCAGATTTCAGACGCATCCTAAGAGGGGTGGATGAAAAATGGACAGAACAAAGCAAACTAGTTATTCAGGCAGTTATGCTGGTATGGACATGTGCAAATAATGTCGGAGGAGAGATGGCCCAAACAAGTTTCAGATTGGGGACTACCTGGGAAAAACGACTTAAATTTCTTCCTAACGCAGGTTCTAACTGGACATGGCGCTTTCAACAGCTACCTTCACCGTATGAGAATATCGCCATCCCCCTTCTGCCCGTACTGCCCTGATGCTCTCGATACTCCAGAGCACTCTATTTTCTTGTGTAATAAATTTAATTCAGAGAGAGATCTTCTTGAGACAGAAATTAAAAAGACATTCACCTCCGTAAATTTTCAAAAATGTTTATTAGATTCCAAGGAAAATTGGTCCAAAATTTGTACATATATTAAAACCGTCCTCACAAACAAAAAAGAAATAATAGATAAACAGATATTTGCTGATGCATGCCAACTGGCGGATTCCGGCGTCGCTAACAATAACCCTTGCTGACTCCAGTAATTTTCATTACCACTTATTTCTTATTCTATTTTATTTATTCAGCAAAACTTTCCCCTTAATTTGTATTATAGTCCAAATCATTATTGTTTTCTTTAATATCTATATATTACGCACTTTTACTGTAAGTGTATTTCATAACTGTGTAATTTATTGCGACAATAAACAATAAAAAAAAAAAAAAAAAAAACCTGGGAAAAAGGCGACGGGGACGTCCCGTAAAGGGATGGCGGAGGTCGTTGACGAAGAGATGTTGCGGTGTCAGTCGCCCGATGACCTCTGGAAAAATGGGCATATCGACGGTGCAAGTCGGCAATCACATAACTCGTTTGCGGTGTCTGAAAATCTTCGTAACTGTGTAATTTTTTTAAAGGAGAACAAATGGACATGATTCCTCGCAGTTTTTGCAGAATTTTCCTCGCACATAGAAAAAAAATCACGGCAGTTTTAAGGAATTACCGTTGAGTAGTTTTCCGTTTAAAGAATGAAGTATGACAGGAAGTCTGCGACGTCGCAAATCGAGTTATGTGATTGCCGACTTTCACCGTCGACATGTGGCGTTTGGGTGTCGCAGAGCGTCAGAGTGCGTTGTAGGAGCGACTTTATACATACTAAACAAACTATAGTCATGTCTACATTGAAATTTTTTTAAAAAAGACTCAAGTGCAGTAATTCGTCGTCTCTCGAACGAAGAAACGTAACTGTCATTCCAAGGTTGCACAACTGATTCAAACATTCAATTTTTATAGAATATACTCGCTCAATTTTTGTTCCCAAATTTGTTTCTGATTTTCCACGAGATCAGAAGAAAAATCTGGGAAGTTTTCAGTAAGAAGCGCCCAAGATTCTCCTGGTAAAAGAGCAATTCAGAGGGGAATTTGTACAGCGTTGAACAGAAATACGTCCGACACTCGGATTCGAAGGTTGGCAGCCACATTTTTCCAGTGTTTTCTCGAGGAAAGATTGACCAATTTTGGGGGGGGGGGGCATTAGAGCTCCATATTTCGACATGTTTATCCTTTCCAGTGTTTAGGCACTCTGCAAATCGCCACCTTTTTTCTGTGATAAAAACACCGCGGAAAACCCCGAAGAGATTCGGCAACCCCGCGTGGGTTAATTCGTTCTCATCGGCTGCGTATTCGCTCCGACATCTTGAAAACACGAGTGTTGCGCGACTTTAACTCGAAAAGGAAATTCATAATTAATCTCCTTGTCAGGCACATCTACGCTCCGTCTTTAGCCTCTTGTTTATCTCGTTATCAGTCTAATCAGGCTTCTGTTCGCTTATATCGGAGCTGGGATTAGGTTCTCTCCCAGGAAGCGTATGAACAGACCCTGCCGTTCGCAAAAACGACGGTTTTGCCGTATTTTAAAGGTTAAAATGGGATTAAGCGATTGTTGTCCTTAACATTTTACTGTGGAACCATTGTTTTTTAATTTGTTTCCTTTTTTTGTGTTTATACATCGTCAACTCAAATAAGTATAACAAGCGCCTTCCTTGACGAAGTGGAGTAGGAAATGACTTTTGCGGATTTAGAACTTTTCTGGTTTTAAAATAATGATTTAGCTGTCAAAATTGTAATTTGTAAATTTCCACACACAAAAAAATATGTTTTAAGATGTATTTGTCTTCCAATATTTTGAGAACGCTTCTTTATTCTCTGGCATGAATAGTTCAATTTTAAGATTATTTCATTTTTAATTTTCAATCGTATAAGGTTAAACGATCTCTAAGCCGTAATCACCATTAATATCAACTCTTCAACTTGTGTATAATGAGGCTCTTTTACTGTCGAGATACTTCGAAAAACGAACTGGACAAATTTTCTTTAGTTTCCGGCAATCAAAACGTTAAAATGGCTGCTTTGGATTTCTTAATTTTAAGAACAATTTTTCTTATTATTATCATTATTTTCTTTTCTTTCGTAAAAGCGACTCTTCAATTCGAGAGAAAAGTTAAAAAAACGAGGCCCGATTCAGTCTCTCCTGTTCTTAGCTGTGCTGTTCACGTAAACTTGGAGGCGCCACTACAAATAAGACAAACTAAACAAACACAATAATCGAAGGAAAGGAAGCGTGTTGTGGACGGCGCAGAGATACAACTATTCGTACCCGATGGATGTGCGTGTTGCACCTGTAAAATTGAAGGCGCGATGGCGCGAAGCGTGAACTCGCAATATTCCACTCTATGCTGTCATTGAGGTGTCGCTTAAATTCAGTAGAAAAGTTAAAGAACCAGGCCTAGTTGCGTATTTTCAATCTTCAACTCCGTTGCCTTTTGATTTCTTTCCAATTTTTTTTTCTTATGTGATATCTGATTTTTTTAAGATGCATTTGTAGATCTATAGACCTGAAGCTCATGTATGTACCGGCCCCATGACTCCCCCATAAGAGAAAGTTGGGTCAATTTGACTCGGCTTGGGATGTTTAGGGGAAGTTGTCAAAGAAAAATTCCGTGACCCTTAGTTTTTTTTCTTTCGTTTTAATTTGATGTCTGGTTCTTTTTTTACGATGTATTTGTATTCTATATCCAAAACTCGTAGATATGTACCGACTCAAAACAACCCGCGGGGCACCTGTTTTTAACAAACCTCGCGTTTCAGCCCTATTTAGGCATCTAAGGGTTAACCACAATGTAAATACATAGGGTCTCCTAAGGAAAGGAGCTGTGTAAGGAATAGCCCGTATAAATACGGCCCCTAGATTTAAGTGGGCGATAGAATTAACATTCCCTCCGTGCTTGAAACTTTTTGCCTACCATTTCCATCGATTTCACCGATGGCCACTGATTTGGTAAATAAAACACGTTTAAGTCGAAGTTTTGACTGGAAGAACATGTTGACGCTCGCTTTGAAGTAGAAAGTAAACTGAGAGAGGCGTTATCGCGTGGATTAACGTTGTTTGCCAGAGGGATTTTGCTCTTCAAAACCGCGGGCAGCGTCCAATGCCAGATTGAACTTGAAATCATGAGATTTGCTCAGTAACTTCGAGTGCCGTCCGAATGTCTCCACTCAGATGAATCTTTCGGGAGACCGCGTGAGCTATTGCTCTCTGAAAACTTCACTTGTCATTGTAGGATTCAAATGCAGCCGCGGAAGGGTTGCGCGCAAAATGCGCGTGAGAGGAAAAAGTTAATATTTTTTTATGTGAATTTCTCGGAAACTTACGAATGTCCTGTAAAAACTTTGTACAATGGGTTTTTTACAAGCAAGAGATACAGCTAACTGAAGATATTTTTTAAGAGTTAATCCGCTCGAAAATCACGTTGGGCACATCTGAAAAGTCTGAAATCCACTCTTCAGCGCAAAATCTGCGTAGTTTATAACAAGATTTTTCAAATTTACTGAATAAGCGAGCAGTTTTTCGTGGTGGCCGGCAGCTAGGTTTCGCCGGAGATAGACGTGACGTAAATAAACAAACAATCTCGCGAAATGTTATAAACTCTCCTTGCAAAGGTCATTGATTCAAAGCTTTTATTTTTGCAAAATAATGAATGTAAAAGGAAACAAACGCTTGAAAACAAATAAAATCATAAAATAGAAAAAGTTAGGTAATCGTTGGTTTGATTTGAGTAGTTCTTTTTCACTCATCTGTATTTGGAAATCCGGTTGGCGGTGACTGAGAAAAACTGCCCTCAGACGCAGAGAACTTGAAAAAGCGTGTTACAAACTACATAGATTGCGCGCTAAGTACCGGATTTCAGACTCTTTTGATGTGCCCAACGTACGATTTTCGAGCGAATTTACCATTATTAGATGTATTAAGTTGACTGTATGTCTTGCCTGCAACAGACTAATTAAAATCAAGAGCACAAAAAATAATCAGAAACATAACAAACAAACAAACAAACAAACGTACATAACCGTCAACAACATGATTAACAAACATAAGTCTCTTCGTCGAACAACACAAGATCTGAGGATCTGATAAGTTTGAGGGAGCTTTATTCAGTTGAGCTGCAACGCGGTTGAAGGCGCATTAGCGCAACTATTTCGACTCTCGTGTGTTGTTTTGCCTACTCGCCGGTCTCAAAGGAGTTTTGAGCGCTGGCGGAACTCAAGCTTTGAAGTGTTCATCAGCTCGAGCGCCTTACACAAACTGCACCACGATGTGTAGCGTCTTTGAAGACGCAGCTTGGAGGCTATTTTGGCTCGTGTGTGTAGGATTGGTCTTTATGTTTTTGATGTCCCTGCGTTTTTGATGGAGTTTTAAGCGCAAGCGGTTTCAAATCCACCTCACTTGTTTGCGTCTTGGATGCATCGTTTATTGAGCCTCCTATCAAGACTGCATTGCCCTCGCTGCCGAGAATAAATCAAAAAGTTTCATTCTTTCTATCCCAAATATAAATTCACTTGAAATGGTTTACATCAAAAATAATCCTTTGCGCGCTTCTTTTTCGGTTTTTGCGGCATCTATCTCGAGTCCTCCCTGCTTGTGAGAAAAAGTTATTTAGGGTTTTCCGTAGGATTTTACAAGGATCCCTCTAGAGACTCATAATGCCTCAATTCATCCCTGCGTGGAGATAAAAAACTTCGGTTCTCCTGAAATATCAGTTTCCTGTTCAAAGAACCGAAGTTTTAGGTCACAGAAGTCAAACCTTCATTCACGGAACTTAATTTGTGCTTCGTGGTAATCCTCGTGTTCGCTAACGACAATTTCAGTTACCGAACCGAGAGCCGGGTTTCGATTACCTAAATCTTCGGTCTTCGGTCTGTCACTCCATTCGAGTCAAATTGCGATCCTTGAGATCGAGGTTTTCTCCTCCGCGTACACCTTCTACTTCAGAGCGTATTGCTTTCCAAGAAATTATTTATTGCTATCACAGAGGCCTTTGATATCGAGGTGGAACTCTCCTCACGTCCGACCGTCCACAAATAAATGATGAATGTACTGAGATACAAACCGAAACACAGGCGCGCGATCTTGCGGCTGAGACGGGCAATTTTCTCGCTCTTCCGAAAAAAGGGCATATCTCAATGTACACTTGAGCCCTGTTGTCCATATAGCTCCATGCTTTTCTAGGCTCACGTTGGGATTGAGATGCGCCCTGACGTCAGAAGAGGAACGATTTGTCAGGCCCGGGCTGATCTGCGGAAGAGTATTTGGGTCGCACGGTGGAGCGAGTCAATGGAAGAGGTTAGATATTATTTGGAAGCTTTAAAAACTTAGATCTTTTTACTAATGAAACAAAATGTAAATTGTTGAAAGAGGTTCCATTGGTTTTTCTTGTACAGGCCCATTTGGACGTATTTCTGTTAAACGGAACTAAGCGCCAAATTGAGTTCCATTTAAGGATTTTAGAATCCCGGATAGCGCGTTCTGTCAAACCGAACTAAGCGCCATGGAATAGCATTGCGAGTATAGGACAGAACAAGCATCGCGTTCCGCAACATCCGCCAATCCAAGCCCTCCTCTCCCTTCCTCCCCCTATGGCGCTTAGTTCCGTTTGATAGAAATACGTCCACTTACAAAGCACGTCTCAATAGTTTAAGAGTGACGAAATACGCACTGAAAAAAAAGTTTGGTCGGTTGAACCAAAGTTCGGTGCTCCGTATCATCCCAACTGACACAGTTTGTGAAACCAAATTTTTGGTCAGTCAAACCGAACTTTCGGTTCGTGCGACCGAAGTTCAACGGTAAAGTGAACTGACGAAAGTTCGATGCTCCATATCATCCCAACTAATACAGTTTGTCAAGCCATATTTTTGGTCCGTCAAACCGGACTTTCGGTTCGTGCAACCGAACTTCAACGGTAAAGTGAACTAACAAACAAATTTTGGTCGTATGAACCGAAAGTTCAGTTTGACAAACCGAAAAGTTGGGATGATATGCAACACCGAACGTTCGGTGCATATGACCGAACTTTTTTTTTCAGTTCACATAAATATTTGCAATTCAGCCAAATTTTTCTTGTGCAGTTTTGTTGTTAGGCAAAACATTTCTACACTGGAAAAAAAAGTTCGGTAAATCCAAACTAGTTGAAATCATATGGAACCAGGTTTTGTTCGGTACACACAACCGAATTATTCGGTCTGTTCAACCGAATTGTTCGCTTCGTGCGACCCAACCATAATAAATTCTTACAGTTCGGTTCAGTGGACCGAACAGTTCGGCTGAGCAGACCGAATAATTCGGTCGTGTGAACCGAACAAAATCGTGGTTCCATATGATCCTAACTAGTTCGGATTTACCGAACTTTTTTTTTCAGTGTACGGATCTGGGTGTTTCCTTGGATTTTTAAAAACCACCTAGTACGACACACACACCAAAAAAAAAAAAAAAAAAAAAAAAAAAATATTCAAGTGCAACTTTTTTGTCTCTGAGTGCGGCGAGAGGTGGACTCGTTAGAGGAACCTGGGAACTCACCTGCTAATACTCGTACTCTCCGGAGGACTTTTTTCTCTGAACCACCGCGGGAGGGGGC
Source organism: Bemisia tabaci (assembly GCF_001854935.1). Taxonomy (NCBI): domain Eukaryota; kingdom Metazoa; phylum Arthropoda; class Insecta; order Hemiptera; family Aleyrodidae; genus Bemisia; species Bemisia tabaci. The sequence goes on from NW_017547136.1 coordinate 1,434,649, forward strand.
GGCGGGAGGGAGTTAAGGTAAAAGAGCGGTGAGAGCGCAGGGGCATCGTTTGAACGATGGCCTTTTTACAACTTTGTATGAGGGTTCAAAGGTTGCTCAAACCGCCTCACCTCGCGGGAGATTTATTTCTCCGGCTCCGGCTCCGCGCACCTCGGCCTCCTCGACGCGGCCCGCGGCTGAGTTTTTGCACTCTCGGCTCGTGTCTCTTCCTTTCACGGCGGATTTATCCGGCGGCGTAGAGTAACGTCCGGACCGCGGGTAATTTTCTCCGGATTTCCAAAAGATCCGAGCGAAAATCAAGTTGGGATACGGATGGTAGGGATCGAGAGATTCTTGTGTGAGGCACAGAGAGTCCATTTTCCTCCCATAAGCAATGATTACTCCGGAAAGAAGTATTATGGATCGTATATGAGTCGGATGGTACAAATTTTCAATTTTTCAAAAAGTTCCGGATTTCCAAACGATCCGAGCGAAAATCAAGTTGGGATACGGATGGCAGGGATCGAAATATTCATGTGTGAGGCATAGAGAGGCCTATTTCACTCCCTTAAGCAATGATTGCTCTGGAAAAAAGTATTATGGATGGTATGAGTCGGATGGTACACATTTTCAATTTTTCAATAAGTTTTAGGTACGTTTATCTTTGACTCTTTACAGCAGTTATCTATAGTAATATGCAGTATACTTATGAAGAGTCTGGTATGTTCATGTTAACACTATGACGGAAGAAAGGCTGCCGAAGAAGATGCTTAATTGAGTCCCTCCCGGGAGGAGCGAAGGGGACGTCCAGGGGTGGCAACAGCTAAGGGCTAAACAGCTAAAACATTCAAAGCAATGAGTGACAGTGAATTATTGTTGGATCCTGAAAAGTATTACAGAATCAAAACATTTGGAGGCGGCACAAATGATATATCGATGGCCAAAGTGCGAAACCACGTATCTGCATCGCGGTGTTTAAAAATTTCCGCTCCCATTTTATTTTTCCCCTATGGACAAGCCAGCTTTATAGCTTGTAGTTAATACAGATTATTCTACTGACAAAGGATGTTTTCAAGAAATTACGTTGACTAGTTTTCTAAATAAAAACTCAAATAGTCAAGAAGTCTGCAACGTCGCAAAAGGAGGTTCATTGTGTCACACTTTGGCCTTCGTGACTTTTGACTGCAGTCATCTTTATGAGGCAGCGATAACGTGAGAAGTTGGACTTGATTGCGCTGGCAGAAAAGGTAAAACTCCAAACAAGAGCGATGAGTGCGAATGTGAAATGAGAGCGTCCACTACTTGATTTCTACTTGTATAAAGTACGGAAAGGGGGTATGATGCATGATGAGTTCTCCTCTGCTCTCCACTCCGTTGGAGGCTTGACAGAAAGTTTCGGATGTGCAAAGGACGTTTCGGTCGGAAAACAAAGGCTGAGCCCGATGAAAAATGAGGGTTTTATTGATTGCGCTGCGACAATTAAAATGATACATCAAGGTTGGGAGTCTCCCACTCGGCAGGTCATGATGAGCTCCGACGTTGCCTCATATTCGATTTTATTTTGAGGTTGAAAATCCCGTTTTGGCATTTTGGTGCATACTTTCCCTCGGTCGAGTAGATCGAGCTTCTTTACATGTTTCCGTAAAAGCCTCTTAAAGAGCCTGACACTGACGAACCAATCAGAAAACGACAAAGATATGACAATATTGTTCCCTAACTCTAAGTCAACCTGGATCCAAAATCCGTCCGTATACCATACTTTTCCCATGTAGAAGGTAATTCTAATGTTTGTCCTCGGCGCCCGGAGAGGGAATATTTTTTTTCTCTTTTTTTTATTATTGCACTGCCGTTCTAAAGAACGGCGTATGAACCCTTAAGTACTGTCAAATTTTCCCTGGTAAAATAATTAATTACAAGAAAACTTTTGAGCATCTTACCTTGAAATTTTTAGATACACCAGACTAAGGTATGAATGAAATTGTACGACAAATTCCTAAAGAAAATGTCCGAAAAACGCGCAAAAAATTCGATTCTTGTCAGGAGAAATTTCGCATTTTTGGATTGTTCTCTCGGTGTCTTTCCTTAGCACGGGCAATTTTGTGCCGCATGGCAACGCAGGAGACGCGCAATATCTCATTCGTCGCGGGATTATCCTTTGCGGCGGGTTGTCGAGAAAAATCAAGCAGGGATTGCGGGATTCCACCGCAAATATGCAGAGCGGACCCGTGCGGCGTTGCCGAATTTCGTGCCGTAGTTAGTTCCTCAGGGTTATTCAGCGTGACGACTGTTGTTTTTCCGTCCGATCTGGCAAAGTGCGGGTCGGACTCCATGACACTCAATCCGCGATGCAAGGTGGCGGTGAGTAGACACGACCCATCGCGTCCTGTCGGAGTCTACTCTCCGCCGAAGGGGGGATTACTGCCATGGTAAAGAAAAACCAGTGGTGGATCCGGGGGGGGGCTGGGGGCATGATGGCATGTCCCCCCATCTTGGGCCCAAAAAAGGGGGGAAAGAGGGAAAGAGAATAAAAATTCTCCTTAAAGTTACTGAATTGGTGTCAAGACAGAACTTCAGAAATATAGAACCAAGTTTACTAAACTAAAGGTTACTCAATGCCGCAGAAATAAATAGGCCATATACCAAAATAAAACTTCTCTGAAAGAGGTATAATTCGTCATTTTACAACTTTCAAATAATGCACAAATTATATACCTTAAACTGATCAAAATTCAATCTGGGAGGGGTAATTTTTCCTCAGTACTGTGGATTCGGTCGGTCCTCGGTTAGGCGTTATGTTTTTTTTTGTTGCCCTTTTGGCTTGCGATCGAAGGCATGAATGATGGTCCCACTGAGGAAATGAGCAATCGCACGTTGTCGAAATAATTCCGAGTCCCAATCTTTTTAAAAACTTGGGCATTAATTTCTCCGAAATTTCCTGAGACTCCCATTATTGCGATTTAGCGCATCCATGGATGCAGAGTAAAGCCTTGTATTCTTGTGCGTGGAGCATCATCAAATTGCAATTAATATCATGCGCATGGCGAAGAACTTCAAAAGCCCAATCGTGTCTCGGAGCGCCTTCATTTTCTGCGATACTTTCCGCTTTGTCGCGGAGTTAGTTTAGTTGCCTATCCGACCGTATCTCATCTAGGGCCTTTAAGTCCACTCAGGTGTGCTAGCACTGCTAACTGCTGTATTCAAGGAAAATAAACGTATCTACCCATTCCAGGCGTAATGAACATTAGTTAAAAAAATATATTAAGTATATAAAAATGTTTTCATGAATTTTTCATAGCTTGCAATCGCCGGTGATTGCCGGTTGTTCAGGACCGGTTGCAACTTTGAAAATCTTATATTACATTTTCTTTTCTAGAGAGGCTTAATCATCATTTTAACGAAAAATTTCGTTTGCTTTTTCCGTGTTCTTTTGAACATCTTTTGAAAATGTCACGTCAAAAATAATGACGAGCATAGCATTCTTTTGAAGCAATAAAATATGAACGCGAATTTTCAGACACTGCGTTGAAATCCGTGGTTTGGTAGTTTCATGATCCGCGCGCTAACTTTCTTTTGCCGTTCAACCAGGATGCTGTCCTAAAAAATCCCCGTTAAAATGTGAAAACTTTCATTATAACCTTGGCAAGCATGCAATAGAGTTAATTAAGCAGAAAAAAACTCAGACGGGAAAATTGAACAAAAAGAAAGCATGAGGGTCTCAGGATGCCAAGAGGGTTTACAGACGAAGACAAATAAATAATTTTCCCCAGTTTTGCTATTTTTTCTCTCTATTTCTGTGTTTCCAACCTCCCTCATCTCTTTGTTTTAAGTTCAGCACCAGCCAACGGATTTTGACATGTACACAGACTAAGTCTTCCCCATGAAAGATGAATGCTTCAGTATAGCTTTTCTTGTCAGGTACACTGTCCCTCTGAGGAATAGCCCAGTATATCGGGTGAGGGTATTAGGGAGTCTTTTATAAAAAACGTTACGTTAAAAATCGGATTTTTACACCCCCCTTTCCCTTCCTCCATCCCCCGTAACGCACGCGTAGCACAAGCCTACACTATAACACGCTACAGAGCCCTGTTTTACTCCAATGATGTGAGCATAATTACTACTGATGTGCGTCATCCAACACCGAGCAGTTAGGCTCACTCCTCACTTTTATCCAAAGAAATGAGGATTGAGGTTAGATTTACATGTTTTTCCATCCTCCTCCCGATCCATTTGCCTTTGGGTCCATTTCGATAAGTCGATTGCTTGCAAATCGTTAGTCGGAGCGTCATCAAATGACCTCAATCGATATAATCCTAAGTTAAGGGCCGTTCAAGTATTGCGTAACGCACCTAGGGAGGAGGGGGGTTTGAAGGAGCGTTTCAGTGCGTTACAAGGGGGGCAGGGGGTCAAGCCCTTTGAAAAAATGTACAAAAAATTTAAAATCCCGCCCTTCCCAAATGAATCTCTTGAAAATAGGGGAGGGGGGTGTTAGGCCAGCGTTACGTAATTCCTAAGGGGTGGGGGTGTAGGGCCTCGTTACGGGTGCGTTACGAGGGGAAAAGGGGGTCTAAAAATTGGAAATAGTGCGTTACGTAGGTAACACTCGAGCAATGTCCCTTAGCAATGTTATGTCACATACCAAGGTCATTGATGATTCAACAATCGACTCTCTGGTGGCCATTCCAAAGGTGCGTACAGAGACAAGAGACCCTCCACTAGTATCTTGGCCATGGTGGAAGCTTTTACTTTCGGGACTTGAGCATTCTACTGTTGACTTACCTACATAGTTGACGTTCAACAACGTGTTGGCAGTTTCGTTTCGCAACCGAGCCGAAAATGGCCAAAGTTTGGGAAACTTGTTTGGCTCATGACGTCACCCGAAGCTCAATAGCATGTAGGTAGGTCAACAGCCGAAATTAAGGTGATGACTGTTGCTCCCTTATAATTGGACGTATTTCTATCAAACGGACCTAAGCGCCAGAGGGTGAGGGAGGTAGAGGGGGGCTTTGATTGGCGGCGGAATCGGGCGTCCGGCTTATTCCGTCCTATACTCGCAATGCTTTATGGCGCTTAGGTCCGTTTGACAGAACGCGCTATCCGCGGCATTCTAAATTCCTCAAAAGGAACTCAAATTGGCGCTTAGTTCCGTTTGATAGAAATACGTCCAATTTTCTATAAGGAACTGTTGAATCCCTGAAAGTAAAAGCTTCCACCTGTCGCCAAGAGGCCAGTGGAGGGTCTCTTGTCTCTGGGTGCATAGTTGGTAGACTGAAAGGATTGAGATGGCAACACTCTAGGCAGTACAATCCGGATGAGGCGAGAAATTAATCACGGCACAAATCGTGTTGTTCGGATCTCCGTGCCGTTGCGAAACAATCGAAAAATATCGATCGAGTCCGGAGGAAATCGCGTGGGGCGGAACAATAGATGGCGTACAAGTCGGGGCGGGCCCCCGCGGGTGTAGCACGCGTCTTGACCTGATTAAATTTGCAAAACAAAACGATTGATCGAAGCGGAGGGCCGGGCGCCGAGCCGTGAATTGTTGAGTGCCCGTGTTTTGTCCCGCGCTCATAATTAGCTCCCATCATAAATCATAGCCCGGATTGATTTTCCAGCGCCGGCCTGTTTCCGCTCGCTCACTGTACCTGCTTCAAAGTGGGCCCAAAAATTCACCCATAGGTCGACGCGTAGGGCTCCCGGGCGGAATTGCCAGATTGTGCTGAAAAATCAACACTTTCCCCCTCTTAAACCCATGTCAAATATCCTTATTATGTTGCACAATTCGGCAACCTTGCTCCCGGGTGTGATGAAAAACTAGCCCTCGTGCTGAATCAGGGTGTCCACCTTACGGAGGAGGAGCTGTCCATAAATTACTTAACGTGATTATTCGATTTTTTGACACCCTCCGCGATAGTATCAATATAAAATTATTACGTAACCATAGTTACGTTAAATTCGATCTCACTGAAGACTGGAGGAGGTCATTTAGCTTCTGTCAATTAAGAAGTCCCGCATATCAAGAGACAAGAATGGATAGGACTAAAAACTAGCATGGGAAACTAAGAAAAAATGGTAAAAAGTTAAGGTATGCCACAAAAGAGACGTGGGGGACCGCCAACGTTAACACAAAGTTAATTTTATTACGTTCTCTCGAAATCTTGGTTAACTTCTGCGTAATTTACTGCATTCCTCTGAAATAAACACTTTTTAAATTCGAATTTCTGTGACCTTTGCGAAAACCTATTTTAGTCAGAGTTCAAAACGCGTGTTTGGTGAGGAAAAAGTGAGGAAAAGGCAATAAAGAGGCAAGGATCTCAGGTGAAATAGCACCAGTAGACACCCTGCAATGTAACAAGCTTACAGTTGATAAATCAATCATTTGTGATTTTCATTTCTAATTCCAGGTAGAGACGATTGGTGACGCGTACTGCGTGGCGAGTGGGCTGCACAAACAGAGCGCGTATCACTCGCAACAAATCGCGTGGATGGCGCTCAAGATGATACACACATGTTCCAAGCATCTCACTCACGACCAAAAACCGATCAGAGTAAGTATGCTTTTGCATCGCTTCACAACGAATAAGTCGTCATGATTTCATTTCAGAAGTAGCGTTTGAAGTTGGGCCGAATTCAACACAAACGTACCAAGTCGCGTTTTGAGGAAAAATGAGTTGGAAGGGTTTTTGAGTTCAACTAATTGTTCATTTTCTCAAGCCAAAAATTCAAAGTCGAGAAGAAATATTTCGAACGTGATAATTGTCGTTAATCTTAGTTCTTAACATTGTGTCTCTAAGAGAAGTAACATTTCAAACTTCATTTCCTTGGTTTAAACCATGCAACTGTGTCAGTGCGTTTCTGTTTTACGCGGTTCATATAATCTTTGATTTCAAATTAACACTGTTAATAGCGTCAACTGCTTCATCTTTGAGCCCACGAAACTATAATACTGCCTGTCTGTCGCTAAACCCATATGAAGTTGCGATGAATATAGGTTAAACTCATGCGGGCTGAGGATACGTACTGTATCTGTTTTTGCCTAATCTTTGAAGTGAAGGCGAACAATTTTTCTCTTATTCTTTTTTTCGTTTCGCACAAGATGAGCTCAAACTTTCGGAGTAAACTGCATAGAACGCTTTGCAAACCAAAGGAACTGCATGAGAAAAATTTTGTATAGATCATGGAGGAAATTAGGGGATGATTCCTGCCTCTGAATTGTTTGAAATGGATTACATTTTGCAAGAAGGAACTAATATTTATCACTATTTTACATTTTACATCCTTAAAACCTTATTTACCTAGGGAGACTAATAGCAGATCATGTGTTGCTACTAAGCTGAGCCAGAAATAGTAGTTACGTTTCGCTTAACGAAGTCCAGATTTAGTGGCAAGCGTGTTTGGCTTCCAATTCATTTTGGCTAACGACAAAAAATTAAATCTTTAAGGCAAAAGACAAAATTTGTCAAATTAGTTTTCGAAAAATTATAACAATTCACAAATTAAACGAGAGACAATATGGTGGCTGATTTTTAAAAACACGGATTTAGTGCTAAACAATCTTTGCGCCAGTGATATGATGAATATAGTACGTTTGACGCATTCGCAAGCTTTATTTACGTGTGGTGAGGCCTTTAAAGAATGGCTCGAATGAGGAAATGTAAAGGGCTTTTCCACCCATTGTTTTTTAGTCATTATAGTCTTTGTTTAAAGGAAGTCAAGTCTTTGACTTAGTTGAATATGAACAATAATAGGCGTGCTTATTAAGTCTATGAGTGTGAGGGAGGGTGCATGAGTAGTTGGAGCCATAGAAAATTCCTCTCGGAAAAACGGGTCTGAAAAAGGGAGGGTCCTATTTTACCGTGCCTCTCTAAAGTAGCACGCTATAAAACGCCTGCAAATCCGCGTGCTACCACACCACATACTCCTTGACGATTCTGCTTCCGGTAGTCGCTCTCGCTACTCGCTGTTATCTGGGCCAGTTTTCACTGCTCAGAGCACAGCAAATCCTCTCTCCAATGGATCGTCACAATTATCTACAAAGTTAACTTCTCAACATATTTCTTTTTTCTCTTTTTTTTTGAATGAATGGAGAAAATATCAATATAGTGGACTCTCGATAGTTCGAACCTCGATAATTCGAAAACCTCGTTAATTCGAAGAAAATCAATGTATTTTACTCCCCTTGTTAATTCGAAATTTTTAGGCTGGCGCGGCCCTCTATAATTCGAAATTGCGACAAAAATTCTCTCTGTAATTCGAAGTGTGGGAAGTAAATATGACCCTCCCTCTATAATTCGAAATAAGACGGTACATTCCCTCTACAATTCGGAATCAACTGTTTATGTATCTGGGTATCTGAAAGAGCTTGACCTTTGACCTAAAGACCTTCTGGCGTAAATCCGTCCATCTGCCCCTCTATAATTCGAATTCAGATGGCGCCTTCCCTCTTTAATTCGAACCTCTCTAATTCGAAATTTCTCCACATGGAATCTCTTTAATTCGAACTCTCTTTATTTCGAAACCTCGCTAATTCGAATAAAAAGCCGATTCCCTTCAATTTCGAATTATCGAGAGTCCACTGTAGAAACTGCTGGTTAGTTTTCCTTGACCAAGTATTAGATTTCCTGGAATATATAATATGGACCGTATGAATCAGAATCAGTCTGACTACATCAAATGTTGCCTAATTTCCTCGCATATTTTATTTTTGTTCCAAAATACTAAACAACACGCTGCCTTGAAATGCCCAGTCATTGCTATTTGCCTATATTTCTGACTCATAACATTCATCTTGTTGATTGCTTGAAATCGGACTTTATTTTTATTGATCAAATGATGTAAAAATATTGGAATTTTATGGTAAAAATTCGCAATTTTATTTCAATAAATCGCTAGTTCATTTCAATATTTTCATTGTACTGTGCTATTTGGGAAGTGAAAAAATTCCAGTATCTGTGACCGATTAAAAATTTCAATGTGTTTCTGCTGACAGATGAGGATCGGACTGCACACGGGTACTGTTTTAGCCGGAGTAGTGGGCGTGAAGATGCCGCGTTACTGCCTCTTCGGTCACAATGTCACAATCGCCAACAAGTTCGAGTCCCAGAGCGAACCACTCAGGATCAATGTCAGCCCAACCACTTACGAGTAAGCATCCTTATTTCAAATCCGCTCTTGAAATTTTTCCAATCACTGGAAAAAAACACATTGGATCTAGAATCCAGACTCTTGAAAACATTGACAAGAAACAGGTCTCTTGATTCAATCAGATTTAAGCTTAAATCAAAATGAAATTCGCTCAAATTAAGAGGCTTGGTTCTTGATTTAAGCTGAAATCTGATTGAATCAAGAGTATTTTTTCTTGTCGATGATTTTAAGAGTCTGGACTCCAGATCCAATGAGTTTTTTTTCCCAGTGATAGAACTCCGGCGAAAATTAAAATTTTTCCATTGAATTAACTATTCCTGATTACAAGCTACAGAGCAGAACGATGGTGTACCTCACCCCAGAAAATATTGAGGTTTTCAATTTAATCAAATATTGATCTTAAGAGGCACAACGTTTTATCTTATATGTTCGGATGGAGCTCCTTCAAAAGCTGGGGTTTTTCGATAGAACCGACTATCCTTGGGCCCAACTACCTACCTGAAACGTAAACGATCAGTTGGAAGTTTTCAATCCACCCGACTCTTCCTGCGTTGAAGTACGAGAAAACACGATGGTGTATCTGAAATGATCCCCCAAATTTTTTCGAATAAAGTTCCTGCAAAGGCACAATTTCACCATAACTCTCTTTGTAACATCTCAGAAGAAACACGATGGTGTATCGTAGATAACCCTCAACGTTTTTCGGATGGAGCTCCTGCCTTTTCAATTTAATCAACTAAATCTACGTAAAAATAATGAGAGAAATAAGATAGTGACCGAATGTTACCTCGAACTTGGCTCCCCTGTATAGGAGATTCCGACCTTTGATTTTCGAATCTTATTTTCAACCCGGCGATTGTTCCACTTCCCCTCCAGATCGTCGATGTTTTGATGAAAGAAAATTAGATTTTGATCAGGCTCCAAATAACTTACGCATCCAAGATGTCAAGCAATTGGAGTGTTTAGACACCTAGAGTAGGCAAAACTACACACGCGAGTCGAAATAGTTGCCTACCTGCGCCCTTAATTTACGCTGCACATCTTGGTGATGTTTTTGTGAAGGGCATAAACTTATCAGAGCTTGAGTTCTGCTCTCATTCAAAACTCCTTCAAATACGTCGCGCAGGCAAAACTACACACGCGAGTCGAAATAGTTGCGCTCTTGCGCCTTCAATCACGTTGCACTTCTAGCACCTCCAGCAAAGCGCGTTCGAACTTTTCAACATAGGACGAATTTAAAGGAGCCTTCCTATTTTAAAAACACCTTTATTCTCCAGAAAATTTCAGAAAGATAACTATTTCATGGCTCTGTGTATAAATTGCCGCAATGGAAATGTTGCATATGTGAGGAATTGGCGATTTGACTGTTGATTCTTATGTAAAAGTTCGCGAGAAACACGATGGTGCCACTGGTTTTCTCTGACCTAACTCCCAAGCTCAAAATAAACTCTCAAGTTGAGGCCAAAATGGAGGGGATATTCCACGCTATCTTGAGAGTCCACCTCTATATCAAGACAAACTCTCCATGCAAAGATAGGGAGCAAATACATTGACAGGGCTGCCACTTTATTTGGGGACTCCAAAACTGAAATCACGGCAACCCTGTCAATGTATTTGCTCCCTATCTTTGCACGGAGAGTTTGTCTTGATGTATAGGTGGACTCACAGGATAGCGTGGGATATCCCTCCATTTTGGCCTCAACTTGAGAGCTTTTTTTGAGCTTGGGAGTTGATTTCAGAGAAAACCGGTGGCACCATCGTGGTTCTCGCGAACTTTTACATAAGAATCAATAGTCAAATCGCAAATTCCTCACACATGCAACATCTCCATTTTGCGCAAAGCACGTGAATTACACCACGACTTGACGGAAAACACATGAATTTTACCCCAGTTTTGCCTAAATGATCGCGATTTTGCCGGCATTCCCATTTCAAAACATCGATTTTGGGGGCTTCCCGTTTTCGCGACCCACCCGGTCGCGTGGTCGAGAAGTTTTTGCACCCCTGCCTCTATTTGAAAGAACCGACGAAAGTCGGCTCTTGACCCTGACCTTGTTGAGCTGTTTCATGAAGGTATACTTGAAGGTTGATGTGCCAAAGCTTCTTATGTTACCTAAGTTAAGTTCCATTCGTAAGTGACGATTGTGTTTCTGTGTTCCTAGGTGCTTGATCCGGGCGCCAGGGTTCAGCTTCAGCGCGCGGCCCCGCGAGTGCCTGCCGCAGGGATTCCCGGCGGAGATCCCAGGGACGTGCCACTTCCTCGACTCGTACCACCACCCCGGACTCCCCGAGGACGCCGACCTGGACGCCCACATCACCGCCGGCATGGCCGACATCGAGGCCTCCAACGCCCAGGATGGCACGTGAAGCCCGCCGTCGCCCCAACGACCGGCCACCTAGTGACGTCATCTAGTCCACTTCTCTCTCCGTGCTTCCGCCTCAGACTCCAACTCGGGCCCGCCGAGCCTGGACCAGGATCCTTGAATCGTTATCCAAGGACCTTGATCGATACATCCCTATCTGATCAAGGTCATTTGGACCGCGTCAAACAGAAAGGAACCAAGCCACATCAGCTGTTGCCAAATTTAATCGGGCAATTCAATTTTTTACATGAAAACGGTTGTGCGGATTTTCATGCAAATGTCTGTAAATTTTTTGCATAGGTAGTAGGTAGGAGGCAAATTCTCTCAAAGTTTCAAAGGAATCCGCTCAAACGTTCGCTCGTAAAAAATCAAATTGCCCGGCAATAGGTGATGTGGCTTGGTTCCTTTCTATTATAAACTCGGTCCATTTGTTAATGATTCGCAATAACGACCTGCGCTGCTTCTAGTTTTAGAACGTTTCCTCTTTTCGTCGCGCTGTTTCGTCTGCTGGAGTTAGGGGGAGGACGAAGGCGAAATATGACCTTGTTATTCTCCCTGAACGCTAAGAGGTTCTTTAAGACTTCTCTGAAAGCAAATTTTTACCCTTACTACAGAAGTTTTAACTGCAGAAACGCCTTCATATTTTTGTTGAGCAGGTGAGTTTCTTTTGATCAGGAAAAGACTGAACCACACCTAATATGACGTAGAAACTTAAGGAGTTGGGTTACATACGGTGACGTATATCGACAATGAAAGTACCAGGCCTCGTATTTCGGTTTGCGACGCTGTAGATTTCCTGTCATAGGTACTGTATTTTTGAGATGGAAAACTACCCAAAGCTATTTCATGAAAACTTCCGTATTTTTTCTCCTCTGTGCGAAGAAAACTTTGCGGAAATTTCAAGAAATTATATTGTTTTGTTCTCCGTCAAAAAAATTTTAAAAAGTGGAGATTTTAAACACCGCCAACGAGAAACGTGGTCTGGCAGTTTCACCGTCGATATGCGGTTTTGAAAGAGTTCAAAAGTACTTTAAAAAAATTTAAACTTTGGAAGTATTACTTTTTAAAAATTTTGAAAACACTTTCAAAAGTTTCTCAAGAACATTTTTGGAATGTAGGTATATGTTAAAAGAACCTTTTGTTCGTTACTCTTAAAAATTGCTTTGAGAAATGGATTTTTCAAAAAACTTATTTTAATGTTCTAAAAAAAGGGTTTCCAGAGTTAAGAATTCCGAAGTTTGTTTCTAAAATTGCCTGAAGAACATTTTTCTATTATTATTATGATACTTCAAAACATTTTTCCCTCAAACATGCAAATGATAAAATGAATTTGAATTATGTTTTTTTACTAGAAACATTAAAAATTGTTAAATTTTATCTTCAATAACTTTTTCCCTGGCTCCATTACAAATTCTCTCTCCTCCTCCTGAGTGCATGGCTTGCTCTCTATACTGCATGAGCTCAAAAGCCGGCAGTCATCATTCTGCGTTTGTCAACTCACCCTGGGGGCGCAAATATGGGGTAGCAGGGAGGAGAGGGGCGGCTGAAGTGCTCTTTGCAGTATTTTAAATTTGATCCCTTTTGGAACAATTTTTTAATTTAGGGCTTTGTTTTTATTTTGGAAATAATACACTCTATATAAATGACTCTTCTAACTATTTTTAGCCGCCCCCTCCCCTCTGACATCCAAGTAACACAAGTTACAAGCTATTGAAATTACACCAACGAACTTGATACTATTGTATCTAAGTGCTGTGTATGTTGTCTATTCACCAATTAAAGGGGCTCCTCTCATTGCAAATTGCAGTAAAATTGAAGTGAGTTGCAATTTCTTTTTATCGCACACTGCTTACCTTCCTCCTTAATGAAACTCATTTCATATCGTTCGGCTCGTTTAAAATCGGAGTTTAGTAATCAATTTATGTAAAAGTATTGCAATTTCACGTTAAAAGAATGCAATTTTATTACATTAGGTTGCAAAATTATATCAATATTTTCGTAGCACCCGGCTACTTGGCCGGAATGGCGCATCTGATTTGAGGCGGTGCAAGTTCATAACGATTTAAACTGGCGGAGTCAATCAAAGAGCAGCACAGGTTACTGATATGGGCTCACTCTGCATTGTAAAGGCTCTCCAGTTGCTTAATGTTGTGAATTATATTCGTATAATATATTGAACACCAACTCGACCGAAGCTAAACCCTAGAGTAGATCATTTTAATTCAATCGCTGAAAACTGAAATCCACTGAAGCGGACAAGTTGTATCCTCTCGCTCCTATCACTAATTCTCACTAAAGACTTTTCTGCTCAGTTAGGATTCCTAACATGGGCCATCGCAACCCAATGTTCGTGGCACTTATGTATCTAAATCATGGTGGAATGTCCAGGCTGAGTTAGTAAAATTTAAAGAAGCAGATTCTTGTTTCTTTTGTTGTAAATAAAGCAACTTTTATACGACTCTGGTTGTATATATCCACACCTATAGAGAAGTAAGTACGTACTTAGAATTTCTTCAAATGATGTTCATCTCTCTTCAATCTAGGTACCTATTTGTAATTTTGGCAACTCAACACTTTCTACATGTATGATTAATTTTTAATGAATGTCTCAGTCGTAAACTACATCTTGTAAAGGCACTTCTAAATAAACCTGATAAAGAATGAAAATTTTACAAACCTGAGGTTTAATGGATACAATTAATTGACAGTTCCATTGTGATGTAAGTAAGCCCCTGGCACCCATAACAATACGTGCATGACAGGGCCCATGTCACAATGGAGGTAGTTCCTTTTGATTTAAATGCATACCAATCTTAGGATAAAACTGCCCTTAATTACCTAAATTACTCGGATTTGAACATTTGGATTCTAAACTTTTTTTCAAGAAATTGAGGATGAACACCATGAGTTTTTCTTCAAACTGTTTTTAGGTTTTATTTCCAGTTTTAGTCCACGGATTAGTTACCAAGTAGAAGTTTATTTAAGTGTCCACAGTCTTGATGCCAATGTTTTTGTTAAATACATATTTTATTTGGTTTGAATACGGTTCTCTTTTCTGTTAGTAAAATTGTAGGTCTGATCAAATCCTCATCACAAAATAACAATACTATGCCACCTCCAGACATATTTTCATACCTGGACTTATGATTCAAGCCAGGGTCGGATTTACCTACTTGCCGCCCATGGGCCGCCTGTATTTTGCCACCCCCTTCTCATTCGTTTTGAAATATCAATAAAAACCATCAAATGAACGTGCCAGCGGGAGAGGGGTGCGTAAGACGCGTTTACTCGTGTTGGACACATTTTTTACGAAAGCCCCGTCAACACTACTAGCAAAAGTTCACGGAACTTTGTGCGAAAAATAAGTTTCGTAAACCTATCTTTGCGTGGACAAGGCCTTCCATTCATAAGAAATGAACGAAAAAATTATGAAAGAACAAACATAAATGTGGATTAATGATTATAACTTCCGCCGCCGCGCCGCGCTGACCGCACCGTGTTTGGCGCAATGCGTGAAGTATTCCGACAGTCTTATAGGCGCTGTGAGTTTCACGCCGACCGCTGCTGAACGCACTGCGTTTGACGCAATGCGTGAAGTATTCACGCAGTCTCGTAGGCGCTATCCGTTTTACGCTGATCGCAGTGACCGCACTCTGTTTGATGCAATGCGTGAAGTATTCGTGCAGTCTTGTAGGCGCTAATATGTGTTTTATGCCGATCGCCGCGCCGAGGGCTTCTCCTTTTCATCTCAAGTCCTCGTCATCACTCTGTAAGTCGCACCGTTCCAGGCCAAATTGCGTGTTTTAACTATTTGGTTTCTCTCTTAACTTGAATAATTAAAGGTGCTGTCTCTTTTATCTCTGAAAGACGACAAAATTAGAAATTATTATACTCTCAGGAAATGAGAGATTTTGTCGCCTTCTCTTGTTTGTAATTTTTTTTTCTAAATCCGATTTTTTTATACCTACATTTCAAAAAATTGCAAAATTTGCCGCCCGCTGTAGATTTGCCGCCATGGACCGCGGCCCATGTGGCCACCCCCTTAATCCGGCCCTGATTCAAGCAGAGCAACAAAACCGCACAAGTCTAAGCTAAATGTAATAGAAACTTAAAGTAATAGCCTGTAATTCAACACTCATTACTTTTTCCAAGTATCTGCTTGCATTTTCTGGTCTCAGTATCTGTAATTATTTTATCCTAGAACTTCGACTCGCAAACAAATCATGGACTGAGGGCAATCCTTTAACTGCCATTCAATGGAGTTTTTGGCCGTCTGACTTACGTTACTACCCAATACTCAAGTAGGTGCCTATTGTACGTGTATTGAATCTCCTCTTTTCTTGTAGTACTCTGGCCTTTCATGAGTGAGTTGCCGCTTTCTCACACAATCCTTTGTGTCAAATTTGTTCCTTATCAATATGTGTACTATGTACCTCTCACTTAATAATAAATTAGTGGTTACCAATCTGTGAAAATGTTATCCACAGGTCTTTTTTTCTACTTTTTCCACTTGCAACTAAGAGATTTCCTCTTAATTTTCTTGGAAAAAGATGAAATAAATATCAATTGTAAATGATTAAGGCTTGTACATCATCAAAACTCCCAGAAAAGTTCCAAAAAGCAGAATCTAATTCAAACGATTAAGATGAAGTATCACTTAAAAAACAAACAAAAAGTGTTTGGTCACACCTTTCTTTTGGCTTTAAACAGCTTTCAATTGTTAACCACTTGAAGAGCAAAAATTCACTTCAAGCCATACTAACATTTTCTCCATTTGATTTTCCAAAAACACGAAAACTCAAGGCAGATGGAAGGTTTGACTAAACTCCATCCTTGTCCTGCAATAGATTTGATGTTAAAAAATGCTTGCATTTGGAAAAAGTACTGAAACGACCTCATCATAATCTAATATTCTTTATATTGTTGATAACTTCAATATGGAACTTTAATTTGTTTACCTGCTATTCCTCTCTTGCGTCAATAAAACTGAAATCTTTTTGCTATCAAAAGAATGTAAGTTTTTGAATAAATTAAGTTTTGTCACTGATTTGAAGCCTCATACCTCTGATGGAACTGGTGTAAATCAAACTTAGATCACTCCAATTAATTTGAATTCCTTCAATTTATACAAATATTTTAGCGTAGATAGCAATTTGATACCTCAATTGGAAGTATTTCTGCTAAAAGAAACTATGTGCATAGGCTTTGCATGCCATGTAGGTTTTTTCGGCATAAACACTACACATCCAATTTATGAGCAAGCTAAGCAATTTGGAGGGGTTCGAATTGGCAACCCTTCTAAGCAAAAGGCAAATTTCCTAGTGTATGAAACCTTCAGGATAAAATAAGTCACTAACTAGAGAACAACATTCAACATTTTGAGGAAGATTCGGGGATATGAGTAAATCACTGCTTTTGCACAAACCTCTTTTGAGGAATGGCTGAGCAAGCTTTACTGATTCACTACTTGAGAATAAATTGGTGACCGAGATGAGAATAATTGCTTTGACTGTGATAATAAAATTTATTCTAGGAATTTTTCTAGCATACAATGTATATTACAGTAAAAGGATTTACACTGCCATTACATCAAAAAAAGAGAATGAATTGAAGTTTCAGGAAAACATTTGAGACAAAATGAGAAGCATTTTTCGGGGTTCTTTGTTCTGTGAAGGGGATGGGGGCGGTTCACCGCAACAATGATGTTATTTCGAAGAAACTTGCAGAACATTAAAATAAAATGAAAAATTGGAAATTATTTTGCTGCATTTGAATGCATTAGTTGGTTAAAATAAATTGATTGGTGAGAATATGTACTTAGGTAGGTACATTTAGGTACCAAATGACAATGGTTGCATCATCAAGAACGGGCTAAGTTAAAAAAAAAATTATTTCGAGCTATTAACTTTTTCATTCCTTATACCTACTGCGGCACTTACCACATGATACTGTGTTTGGATATTATACACACTACTCTAGTGTTAGTAGCACTTATCCCCTTATGCAGAATATTGTCTTTAGTGCCCAGAAAAAATTTCAAGTTTTGTGGTCAATTAGTTTTAATCTTGCGCTTAGCCTGTTATTGGTGATGAAGTCGAGTAGTTCTTTGATATCAGGTTTACTTACAGTCAAGAATCCAGGGGAAAAAGATGGACCCACATGTATATGGGAGCAGCATTTTTAAATCCTCAACTCATAACTGACACAGAGGGATGTTTCACAGGCAAAAATTTAGAAATGGATGTCTGTTTTCATGAAAGGAGGGAGGACAGTGGTAGAATGATTTCATTTCCCGTAATCCGATAAAAAGTGAGAGAAAGGGAAATACGTATGAGGAAAGTCTTTTCTCGGGGTTGGAGGAGGATTCTACAGAACCTCTTCCGTTTGAGGTGCTTTCATTGTTGCCTCGCAGGCTATACTCAATCGGGAAAAGGAAAATATAGACAGGAAGGCTTTCATCTTGAGCTTCCCATCAAAAGCCTCAACTATTTTAAAGTGTGCCAAAGGCTTAAAGAATCAGCCTCAATGCATCTTGAAAAATGTATCAAGGCAATGGTGCGTAGTTATTCAATTTGACTCTGATTTATATCATAAAAAGGGCTTTCTGTTTTTATTTCTTCATCTTATGATTTAGATGGTGATTGACAAAAATAACAATTAACCTGAACATTCAAAGAGGGGGGGAAACAAATAAAACAAAGGTGAGAACTTAATTTACAATGGTGAAGGAAAGTTTGAAGAATTTTTGGTTTCAAATATGTACTTTAAAAGGAGAACAGATAACCTCCAGTTCAAGAACTATCGTTTTCTCAAAAGAAAGGAGGAAAAAAATATAAAAGGTTAACATTCAGACTAAACATTTGTACAAAAAGAGCTTGAAGAAGCTAAATATTCGTGAAAGGATATTTACAAGTATTTTAAGTCTAGTGCATTGTAAAGAGCAATGATGTCGCTGTGGCTTGAAATTTTCCAAAATGGATAGTTGTGCTGAAAAAAAAAAAAATGGAGCTGAATTTATTTAGGAGCCTCATTGGATAAATCAATTTGAATAAAAGCTAGATTTTTAAGGGCAATCTTTCTGATTCTTTTTCTTGGTGGTAATTTATTAGATTTTATTTGGTTGAATTGTGATGCTGTTCAATAAGATTGAGCATGCAAGAAATTTAAAATCTTGAGTAAAATAAAATTGTAAAAATTAAATTCGGCATCACAATTTCCTTCACTTTCAACTTTTGGTTCAAGTGTGGTTCTGAATAGGTAAAAAATCAAAATATAATGTTGAGTATTTATTCAACTATGCCTATCAAAGTTTGATTAAGTTGGTTTTGATGATAAATACATACCTTCTTTGCGGCTACTTCCTCTTCGTCTCCATCACCAACCACAACATATGTGCATTCTTGTCCAAACTTGGCAACAATCCTTTCAAAACAGTTTTGTTTGCCTGAAATGATCAAAATTATTTCGTTCACACATTTAAGGCTGTGAAAAAATATTTCAGCCATTGGCTATGGGAAAAAAAAAAAACACTCTAACAATACTTGAAAAATGTTGCTTGAGGAGGTTAAAATAATTAAGCATTTTAACTGGGAGGCATACAATTTTGGGAAGTATATAAAATTGAGGCTTCGTATATTTGATCACCATAAGAAAAGATAAAGTTTTAATAAAGATCACCAGGATAAAGTTTTGTTTTCATTAGTCAAAATTAAATTAAATTATTGAAATGACTTGGCTGTCATGATTGAGTTATTTCAAACGATTGCCCACTTTTTCCTATTTTAGGTAACATTTTTCACATCTTGATTTACCCTATTTTGCTCTGTCATTCTATGGATGCCTTAACTAATATTTGCATGTTAACCTTAACTTGTCAGATGGTCTTATGATATATAAATGAATTTCAATCAAAAATATAAATTTTGCCAACGGCCCCCCTAAGAGGCTGATACATAGGATTTCCCAAGAGTACCAGGACTGAATCCATATCTTCAAAACTAATGCAGATAGCAAGCTGATTGGGGTTGCAGTCAAAAGAACAGCTCATATTCTATCAACTATCATCAAGTTAAGCTCATTGCATTTTGCAAATGCTTTGACAATTTAAACAGAAGAAGTGAGGCCCTCTACCATTCCGAACCGATCAACTTTTTTTACCTATGTTTAAAGAACTAATACCCTGTCCACCTTATTCTTGAATGCTTCATATTTTGGCCCTTCTTTTATCGGGTATAGTCCATTCAGTCTACTGCACTTCTTGCTTCTTTTGTTCCATTCAACGAACACTTCCTCTTCAAATACTTCAGGCAGAATGGTATTGAAGCACTGAGGTTCCTTCAAGATCCTATTCACAGGATATACCTTTCATTCCATTCAGTATTGGCTGGTATAATCACGTGCCTCACACAATAACTGCATATATTTACAATTTACTATTCTATTACTATCTTTCCTCATCTCTCCCCATAATGCTCACGCAAATTTGGTCGGAAACAAAGAACTGATTTCTCATTAGAAAAAATCACACCGTCTAAACTAAGTATTTACTCTTAAGAGAGGTGTTTACTCTTAGGAGACGGATTTAGTTAATCTCATGGTAAATCTAAGACTGATTATTTCTCTGCAGTTTTGAAGGAGCATTTAAAATTTAGACGTGGCCCTGGATTCAGGTTTTTTGGATTATTTGAAATGGAATAATAAATTTGTATGGCAGGTCTTACCGACTTTAGCTGCTGAATAAATATTTTCAACTTGAAATATTTCGCCCAGTTCGTAAAGTAAAACTTTGGCCAGAGCAGGAACTAATTGAGTACTAGTTACAAGAATATTTACACAATTTGGCCTGAAAAATAGAGAATTTACAAGACAAAGATATAAATAAGAGAGAAGAAGAGATAGACTAATATACATATAGTAATCATTAGTAAGAGAGAAGAAGAGATAGAATAATATATACATTCATCATTAGTAAGAGAGAAGAGATAGAATAATATAGTATTTCTTTTGTTATCGGTAAAATTTGAGTTCAGTTAAATTTTATGAGCTTATCATACCGGTATCATATTAAGCTTAAATTAAATTGGTTTAAATTAAATAACTTAATTTTTCTGTAACTAAGTATCAGTGTTTGAAAAAGTAAGTAAAATAATTGAAGAATTTTTGACATAAAAAAAAAAAATAAATAAATAAATAAAAAGGAGTCTCATGTGAATTTTTGACCGATTTCACAGAAGCACATTAAACTTTACTTCTATCCTATCAACTTTAAAGAATTCTTTTTATTTTTTTCTACTTCTCTGATTGAGATATGCAATAACTGATAACAGCAATTACAGCTTTTGTGACCTTCATTTCTTGTTATTTTCGCAATGAAATAGAAGTTCAATTTTTTCTGTGGTACAGTTGGACCACTTCACTCATTCTTACAACCCACTACTTAATTTAGAGGAAAGTCATATAATTTACATCTTTAAATCTAGGATTAATATAAAGAAATAGGAAATGTTTTAAGTACCGGGAATGAATAAGAGAAAGACATTTTGCCGCTTGTGTTGACCAGTTGTCTGTAAGTGCTTCAATATCACTTCTGAGCTGCAGCCAGCGATTCCGCTGGTCTGGCGTGAGGACGCCTGGAAAAAGAGATACACCCTTGTTATTTTCAATTGTATTTAAAGTTTCATAGTTTCAGACTTCCACAATAGAACTTTAGTTTCAGTGTGCCCTTTAGAGAAAGTCATTTTTCATTTCCCAGCCTAATAATTGAATTTTGGATACAACTTTTAATGAGAGTTGAAGAACACCAGTGAGTCATCAATGCCATAAAAGCTTTTCGAAGTTCCACCATGGTAGCTGATTGAGCAAATAAAAGCTTACTCCTTCATCTTAATTATACATGTTAATTTTTGACAGAATAAGAGAAGCATAAGAGTTATCAAAACAATTTTTCTTGAACATTTGTTTCTTTGTAGTGAATTTGTTACGTACATATGAGTGCCTTTTACAGCGCTCTTTGGCGCTTTACGACGCCTAATCGCCACAAAGCTCGGTCTTCCCACAGGTCATCAGGGAGTTGACACTACCTCATCTCACTCAACACCCCCTGTCGCCAACCTCTCACTGGGCGTCCCCTACGTCTCCTCCCAGGAGGAACCCAATCAAGCATCTTTTTTGACAGCCTCTCTTCAGTCATCCTATTGACATGACCATACCAAACAAGTTGTTTCGTCATGACGTCGAACACGATGTCATTTTCGACTTCCATTATCTGACGCACTCTATCATTACGGACCCGACCTTCTCCAGAAATCCATCTCCGTTGCTCTTAGTATATCCTGTGTCCCTTTCTTCAGCTGCCAAACTTGACATCCGTATGTTAATATACTTTTGACTACAGCGTTGTATATCCTCCTCTTGTTATCTTTGGAAATCCGCTGATTCCAGAGGATTCCATTTAACATCGCTATAGCCTTCCTTACTAAGGTGTTCCTTTCCCTGATAGCTTGATCCGTCCTTCCATCCTGGGTCAACCGCACTCCCAAGTACTTAAAGTGCTCGCAGCCTTTGATCTGCTGCCCATCCTCCAACTCAATGCTTTGCTGATCACCGCCAAAAGTCATCTTTTCAGATTTGGATATGCTGACTTCCAAACCCCACTTCCGATATTCTTCTACTAACTTGCGCATCATGTACTCCGCGTCATCTTGATCTTGAGCAACCACAACCTGGTCATCAGCAAAGCACAGAGTGAAAAGAGTTTCAAAATCACCCAAGGGGACACCCATACCAAGGGTGAATTTGTTAAAGGGGTTATATTGGTGGTAACTCAATAAACGGGCTGTGCTGACAGTCCCTAACTGGTGCTGAAGTACTTAAGAGATATCAACATCTGGAAGGACATACTGGCTATTGAACTCCGGTAAGTGTTGTAGAAATCTTTGATTTTTCTGTATCGGAATGCAAGTTTCCTCATCCAGTCGACTCCCCCTCGAACACCCGTCGCCAGACATAGACTGCTGTTTGGAGGGGAGGTGGCTCGAAATCCGTCACCGGCAAAATTGTACGTTGAGAGGTCATGGCCATTATCATCAGAGGCTACATCATCGACATGTACCTGATCACATTCCTGAAAAAATTTGAAAAAATCAAAACAAAAGAATCATTAGCAGGACAGGATTGACAGGATTCAATCCCCGGATTGCAATCCGGGCAACTCTAACCAACATACTTGAGTAGATAAAGAGCAAAACCTTACTTTAAATAAATAATAGAGTAAGTGGAGGCAAAAGGCCGCTTTTTCCCATTTTTCACTATTAGTATTAGGTATGAGGGAATCATTTAATTTAAGGATACGGAAAAATATTGAGAGAATACAGAAAACTCTGGTTACAATATATCTCTTTAATACTTATTTTCCTAAAATGATTTCATCCCTGAAATAGATTTTTCCCCCAAAAAGTCAATTTAATAAGTACTCTTAGTGCAGTCACTTTTTAAACAACTAATTCATGATTAAATTCATTCACCTACCTCAAGGTCATTATAAAATAGGTGAGTATCAGTCAAATGATATATTAAATTTTCCATACTTTGTCCAAGCTCAGCTGTCGCTTGTGGGTCCTGAAATAAAGCAAAGGAAAAGTTATAGGTATTTATCTGGAGTGGGTAACATACCAAACAATAGAACTGAATGTAACAAAAGGGTTTTTTTTTTTTTTTTTTTTTTTTTTAAATTTTTGTATGTAGTTCTTTTTTTCCTCAATTGAACTAAAATAGTTACTTAAACTAAGACGTTTAAGAATGTGTATTTTAGCTTATTTTAAAACATTTCAAAACAATGGCAAAGCTTTCAAAGTGTCGAGAGAGAAAAAAATTCAGCTTTGGAAACACACCATAGAGCAACTTCAAACAACAGTTCACATTGTTTCAGCCTTTACTTCTTGAGCAGTTAAAGTGAAAGTGATAAACTGTATTACTTGACAAAAATGATTTTTTTCTTTCAGTTATAGCACTGAAGGTGTGCAAGTTCGTGACTGATGCCAATGCAACAAGTTTTCTGAAGTGCTCTAACATATTGCCTTCGATGGATCGTTAAGCAGCCTTTTGTCTAACTTACACAACTCAAGGGCCGCACTTTCATGCACTTTTCATCCAGGAATTTGCCAAAAAGTTCACATCTTTCCTTGTTTTTCTAAATCTTTATTTGCTGTCAGTGCTCCAAGTAAAATGTTCCAAAAATTTTTTTCAGCAGTTTCACTGTCAGACAGACAAATTTTAATATATGTTTGAAATGAATAGCATTAAAGTTGGAAATGTTACCTTGGAGTATTTTTCAGCAAAATGTTTGGTTAAAAGAGAGTGGAAAATTATGATGGTCTCATCCAAGTCCCATATGAAAACTCGATCAAGACCATGCTCTGATGTTGGCCCAGGTGAGACAGGAGTTGCCAGAGCCCCTGTTGAGGAAACTAGCTTTCGCCCCCTTCCACGGCTGCATTTATCTACAAAACATAAGAAATTGAGCCAAGTTATTTGACAAGCGTACTACGATTTGAGGAGCTATTCATATGGAAAAACAGTACGAAGGGGGTTAAGTGCGCCATTTTTCTGACGGACTATCTTCTGCATTAAGCATACGCCTAAGTATTACCGCACAAAATTTTATGACCTCACACAATTTTTGAGCATTAACTGGGATTAGTTCTGAAGGAAAATCGCCTTACAACAACAAGGACTTCTTTCTTTAATAAAATTAGGGCAAGCAGGCTGGCGGATATTAGATTCTGTCGCCATTCCTGACGGGCCTAAAATTGAATTGTTTGAAGAAACATCATCGAATGAGCCAGTCTCTGCTAACAGAAAAGTATTTGAATGCAGGGGCGAGTCATGAATTGGGAGAAACTCGGAAAATCGGAACTCTGAGAGGAGAAAGTGCTTGAAGAGGAGGCAGCATGATGAAATTAATTCATTTTAATTCAGTTCATATTCTTCTTGTAGTATTTTTTGAAACGTTGATTTTTTTCCGACTGAA
The DNA here is from genome assembly GCF_001854935.1 of Bemisia tabaci. Classification (NCBI taxonomy): domain Eukaryota; kingdom Metazoa; phylum Arthropoda; class Insecta; order Hemiptera; family Aleyrodidae; genus Bemisia; species Bemisia tabaci. The sequence goes on from NW_017547136.1 coordinate 1,459,159, forward strand.
CTCAGTTTAAGTTTCTTTACAGAATCAACTAATCTGTCTGCTTAGCAATGATAGTTTTCCAGAGAAAGATGTCTTCATCATAGAGGTATACAATTTATTTCAACAGCATGATAATATGTATTTTCATAATATTAATATGACTATTCTTGCGGATACAATAATACTTTCCTCTTGGAATTCTTGGGGTTTTAGGTTTCATGGACTATGCTTGGCAACATTTTGAAACTTAGAACACAGTTATCTTAAAGAGGTCAATTTGCAACTCATGTCATTTTTCCGCCTACATCCTTGATCAAACTATACTTTCTCTTTATCCACACTCAACTAGAAAATCATTATGCTTTTTTCATGGCAAAAAAGACAAATGTGCTTAAAGAATAAAACTAAGCCAGGATTGTTTGGGTCCAAACATAGTAACATTAATTATAGGGTGAGAAGGATTAGGAATAACTTCATTTAGACTAATTATGTTTTACCAAAACAAAAAATCAGTAATAAGAAGTATATACACAATGATAATAAACCGAGTCGGAGAAAGATAAGACGAGATAAACTAAGATAAACTAAGATAAACTAAACTTTAAATTTCACTAGAATAAAGAGTTAATAAAACGGAAAATACAAAAGCTTGAATAAAACAAACAAAAAACTCAAAAAGAAACAAAATTAACTGAACCAGAAACATAAAAATTTAGTAAATGAGTAAAATTAGTAAATTTAGTAAATATAATACTATTGCTAATATGATTTTATGTATTTATTCATTTTTTTTATTTTTCCATTTAGTAAAACATAGTCCATGACCTCTCTTGATCGCCTTAAATTTGATTAATTCTATTACAAGAATTACTAAACTTATTTTAAACAGGTCAAGACTTATGTGCTTTTTATGTGTTTTATTAATAATCTTAATTTCGATTTTGGCAGTTTATTTTTATTTACAGCTTTTTTTTTTTGCTATATTGGTATTTAGCAGGTGAGTAAAATGATACACTATCAATTTTATCAAGTTTGGATTATTAAGATTTATATTTTTATTATCTTATCTTGTTTTATTTATTTTTTATTAAAATTTTAAGTTTACTTTTCATTCAATGAACACCAAAACTCCAAAAACCTATTATTTCACTGAGAACGCTAATTATGTATTTATTCATTTTTTTTTAAAGAGCCCTTTCTCACAACTGCACTCTGAAATGGAATCACTATTGGCAGAAGGATGGCTTGCTCCAAAACTCTATTCACCTCTAATGCGACATTTCAGCTACTGGTACATTTTAATTTTTGTAAAGAATATCCGCCAATATGTTTGATAGAAACATTCCGAAACTTTATTCTTAATTTTTTAAAAAAATATTAATAAATCATTAGATGGATATTTTTATGGTTGCTTTTTTATTTTCGAAAAAAAAAAATAATAAATAAATAGGATAGATATGTAGGAGATGATGCACTGAAAGTCAGACACTTTTAAAAGTGGGTAAGTCATGGAATAATTATCCTTCCATATTCCTAACGGAGTGAAATTATGAGTTTTAGAAATTTTGATGTTTGACTCGATTAGTGCAGATCATGCAGCTAGGAGTGCATTTCAGACTTTTTTTATGTGTCCATCTTCATTTTTCAACGCTTTCACATTCAAATAGTCTATTCACTTGCCTGTAACTCTTGTGTGCAACAGACCCAATAGGATTTGAAAAATCATTTTTACAAAGGAGTAATAGCATCTGAATGTTGGCAATAATGGGCCTTTGGACAAGTCATGAATTAAAGCACAACATCACCTGTTTTCTCTTTAAAATTTCACAAGGAAAACGAATCACACGGAGAGAAGTCTGAAAATCAATTTTCGAACAAGAAGTTGTAACTGTATAAGTGTTAATACTATTAAAATTGGTTAAATGGCAAAATGATGTCATTTGTATGATGAAACTTTCATTTGATCTGTGTTAAAAAGACTTGGTAATGACTCATTCAAGAGTTGATATAAAACTTCATGTTGTGCACATTGTGTTCTATATAAGATTTTGAAGAGAGAACATGTGACGTTTTCTTCTACCTTAGACCTCATCTAGTGGCTCATTGTTGCCAAGGTTGATGGCTGAGCTCACTCTTAAAATCTCGGCAATCACAAAAAATAGGAATGAATTTTGGAGGTAGGAAAGGAGATTATGGCTTGGATGATTTTTAAGCTCCTAAAAAATAAAAAATTTAACTCACTTGTATCAAGACTAATTCTGCGACCAGTGTCAATTTTAATGGGAGATGACGGTTCAGAAGGTAATTGGCTATCTACAAAAGAAAATAACAAAAGTGTTTACTAAAAGAAATCAAGTGAACCTAAAATTTCTTGAAGGACAATCAGTTTCTACATCCAACATGGTTGAGTATGTCCCCTTTCAAAACGAAAGTAATGATTTCGCCTACTCTAGTTTTGCTTGTTTAAGTTTATCCAGCCTTCATTGATCATGTATGCTGAGCAAATAGTGCAAAAGTGTGCATCACTGAAGATCTGTCCATTAATAATGTTCGGATTTTCATCTTATTCATTTAACCCTCCTTGCCTGCATGTCAAATCCCCTCCTACCTTCCATTAAAGGGTTTTTTTTAGCAGTCGAAGGAAGTCAATCTAACATTTGATGTCACTACGGATGTCTGGATACAATGTACGATGTACGGATGTACAGATATAATGCAACTGTTAAGCCCTCTTAAAGCACAATAATAACCAAGACTACTTGCAACCTATTCTTGGGGAAACTAACACTGAAGACATTTTTCCTTCAAAATATCGAAATCCAATTTTTCAAATCCACTCAAAAAACCGCTTCACTGAGAATTTTGTTACTGTGGATAAAGATTCCCTTCCAGGCGACGGCTTATTATGCATAGATGAATGCTCACAATCAATAGTACTTATATGATCATCTATACATGATAGTGTGAGTGTGGATATTATCAACTGATAGCAACCAAGGGGATGCTGCCTGTATGCACACTACAGATATTAATCAATCGACTGTTCATATCAGTCAAAATTGAACACTTGCCAATTGATTTGAAGGAAATTCGGGAGCATTGAGTTGCATAAACTCCATGCTGGAGTTAAAGTGGTCATGAAGCTAAATGCTTTTTTGTAATAAATTCTCTGCTTGGCTGCTACCGTAAAACTTTGGTCAATCTTATTCCTGACAGGAGACTTAAGTGAAACGGGTTAGTTAGTAGGATTCAGAGCTTGTGAGATGCTGATGCAAGGAGATTAAAAATGACTTTTACCTGCTAAAGGAGCTGCTAAAGAATACGGTGACGTGTTGAAAGAGCCAGGATATGTAGTGCATCCCTGCGACGCAGCTGCACAATAGTTTGCCATTGCCTGTACCTGTCCGTATGCATTTGAATAACTTGAAAATTCCTATAAAATAAATTGTTTGGAACTCAGTCATTTCAATTTTCAATAGAATCAACAAAAAAATTGACCTACTATGCAGGATCTCATTATTTTCGACCTAGGTATAGTTTCTACGTCAAAAATTGTTAAGGGGAATATTGCATTTTAAATACTAGAATGTTATGCAGGTGTATAGCTATAATGATGTCGGGTAAATTTTAGCAACATTCATAATACATTAATTATTTTGAGTGGCAAGATTTATTAAATTGAGATTACTTAGTATTATTTATACATTGATAAGATCGTATACAGATTGAGAATTTTTTCCTCCTTGCTCTTACCACGCATATTCTCTGAAAGTTGTATGCAAAAATGGCCCAGAGGTAGGTGAGTAATATTCTATGAAAAAAAGAGGGATGGGTTTTTCAGAAACCCAAATTAATGGTCCTTCACTGCTTTTTGTGGTTTCACTATTAATACGCTTGAGTTAAAGTTTTGTCTCACTTCAAGGGTAAAATTTATGCTGATATAATCGTCTGACGTACCTGTTGTGCCGGGTAAGAGGAGCTATATCCAGGGGTATACGTTGCTGTATAAGGATTGTAATAGTCTGGATAGTTGAGGAAACCATTGGAGCTGTTATTTATTGCTGATGAGGAGGAGGAAGAAGATTTATTGCACTGACTTATCGATCTATTGTCTGAAACCAAACAGGCCATGCAATTAGAAACATTGACTTCCTGTCATCTCCAGAGGGTTCTTTATTTGGCTCAGTCAGTGGGTGCACAAACAGACAATTTGAAAAAAACCTTGACAGATGAATTACAGTTGCAGAGATTTCAGGTAGTGATCAAAGTACATGGAGTTGTAACAAAAATAGGCAAGTTATGTCTCAACCGATGGCGAAAAAATGAGTGATTTATGGTTTACTCTGCCTTTCCTTTCATGAGGAAAACCAAAAAATGCTGAAAATTCTCTACACATGGAAAATCCTTGAAAGTAGGGTCCGTGCCAGGTAAATTTATTCACCGCTTTGGCGCGCAACAAAAGGTCCTCCATCCAAGCCCGCCACAGGGGGGGGATAGTGGGTCCCTGGTTCCAGGGCACGGGCTCCGGAGGGGCCCATGCTGCCCAAGACACACTACTTCGAATTCACATGAAACACTAGTCAGGGCCCGGATCTATAATCTGGTACCAGGGCCCGAGATGAGAGATGTGACAGGCCTGCCTCCATCTCGATTCTTGTATTTAATTTCAATACTAAACTGAAGATAGTGATCTTCTGTCTACTCTAAACTTGTATCAACTTATTTGACATGGATTGTATGCTTGGGTGGCTTTATTGTCAGTTAAAAAATAGTACACCACAGTGGCATCGCAGTCAGAGATAGATTTCGTGTTACCATGATATCTACATTTTCCCCCCTCCACAATGATAAGCTACGAATTTTTAAAGTACTCACAATGGTGTACACTTGGTTAGTCAAAAGCAGATTTCCAAGAAAATCTTGAGGGAAAGACAATTTGAGCACAAAAGGCAAGAGGGCGATTCGTTATTAGAGAGTATGTAATTGCTTTCTAACCCAATTCTAACCTCCACCGCAAGAAGTAAACAAATGTGGTGATAACAAAACTCAGTCGTGATTGGTTGGTGACTGTGATATAATTGGCTAGCAACAGAATTACAGTTTAGCGGGAAACATCGTGATTGGTTGATGACTGTGATACAATTGGCTAGTGAAAGATACACATAGTTCGCGGGAAATCCAAATTGTCGGACTTTTAACGCGGGAAATTCAAATTGACGGGTTTATAAGATACGAATTGAAGCATTCTGATTCATGTTTCTAAACCAGAACTGCACGTAAAACACAAGTTGCGCAACGGAAACTACGAAAGTCGACTTCTGACGAAGATATTAACGTTTTTAGTTTATTGGTTATGGGAATACTTTGAATTGCCCGGTCACAAGAAAAACAAGACTCCTCAATAGGGAATGCCCTTTCCCTACCCTGAATCGAAGTACCCAGTTTAAAGTTGTCACATTTTTAAACCGCACGTTTAGTGTGCGTTTTGACTCATTAAATAGATATATTTATTTATTTATTTATTTATTTTTTTTTTTTTTGAGAGGGAAGTTTGAATTTATGGATTGAAAAACAATTATATCATAGTAAAGAGTTAATTTCAGTAATTTTCGTGGCACGAATCCGTGAAAATTTGATTACCTGGGGCGATTTGTATTTCTTTCTTAGTCGAATACCGCACGCCAGAAACCGAGACGGATCACCCTAAGAAACATAAATTCGTATCTTGTCTACCGGTCCATTTTTCTAAAACTCTCGAGGGCCACTGTCCTTATTTGTTGTAAAATTTGTCACTGGACTGCAGGTATCTAGGAATGTTACATTTCAGATGATGGGAACATTTCACTGAATATTTGTCTATTTATTCTTGCTAAGAGTTTCGAACTTTTCTGAGAAATAAAATTTCTAAGATTTAAATCGGATACTGACGATTTGTAGAGAATACGTAGAGTCTGCATTCAAGCTCATCTAAGAGTATACTGATTGTGAGAAAGGGTCATCATTTATAATCGTATTGTCCCGCACATTAACGTAAAATATAACTATACTACATTTTAAAGCGGTTAGTGTGTAACTTACTTGATACATTAGGATATGATGTCGTGGCATACGGCTGCGTATTGTAAAAGCCACTTGCATTTCCATAATTATTTGAATTCGAACTGCTATACGCTTGCTGCATACTGGAAAAACAAACGAAAATTCGTGAAACATTGAAAATAAGTTTTTCAGTGCTGAAAAGAAAGTATTTCTCAAGCTGTTCACACTTGGTATGCGTAAAAAGTCGTATTTTTCGAACATGGGAAGGAACTTCTCATGAAAAAGAAGCGCTGTGCTCATGACATTCTATTCAAATATTATACCATACTTAATTAAGTGTAATAAAAACAACTTAAGAACTTAAGGCATGAAGCGAAGGTCTCACTCTAATTATTGCTAATATCATCATTATTTTTTAATTTTTTTTTCTTATCATAATTTCAAGTCTTTAGGGATAAGTCTTGAGGAATGAGTATGAGTAGGTTATTTAAAACAAAGATTTTACCTTTATAAATGAGGTAATGAGTCCTTACCTGTTGTAATATTGCGAATACTGATAGCTGTCTTTGATTTCCGGGTGCGCGCTAAGGGGACTATTCGAGTAACTTGAGAAGAGCTGGTCATTGACCAAAGGCTGGTTCAAACAATCCGTCATCTCATTTTTAATAACTAGATCACTCACTAGAACAAATAATGGAAAAAGAAATAAAAAATGACTTAATGATTGAAAATAGATTTAGGAAGGAAGGTCGAGTTCATTTTAAATATACTGCCATGTTACCAAGGAGAGTATAGTAACGACATTGTCGAAATCGAGTTTCTTCAAAATTTTATGAATCTACCTTAGATGAACTGAATGATTCCACCAAAACAGGTAAGTAAAGTCTTAATAACAAAGAATACGTGAGTTGAGAGAGGGCAGTAAGTGCGCAAAAGATGACGCCGTCTCTGCTAAAACAGCAGTAAAAATCACTACGTAATCTACTCACCTGGTACTTTCAGAGTATCAAATATAAAGCTCAAGCTTTAGTGACCCATTAACACTCCCTGTGGCTGAGACAAGTCAAAAATCCTGGTGCCATTGCTACTACTTGTACTCTTGTTTTCAAACATGCATCATATTATACCTGTGCGACCTCTGAATAAGAAAGAAATTAACAGTTTTTTTAAACGTTGATGAAATGATGATAAAATAGTAAATTCTTACCATCAGACTGCTGTGAGCTAAGGGACCATGGGGTGGTTCCGCTGGGAGCAGAGGTCAAAAAATTCGAATGGATAAGGGACGGATTTCCGGCATTACTGTCCACTAAACTGGCACTTCCTCCTGAAAAGCAGAATACCCAGAGTTCGATCAGCGAGAGAAAAAATCCATGAGATTTGTTATTACATAGCCGTCGGTTCATCACCTTGAGGAAAGATCTCCGAGATCATTTGGTCAGTAATCCTTGAACTTTCATGTAATACGTTTGAATTTCAATTTATGAATCATATTTTTTCTTTTAAATGTTGTATTTTAATTATCCCAAACATATTTGAAATTACAACTGCTTTAAAAAAGTAATGGGCCTGTACGTTGCACGCAGGAAGCACGGCCGAATGAGTAGCCTTTCTACATGTCGTCGTCTCCCGCACGAAGGAACGTAACTCCAATCCAAGGTTGCCAAATTGACTCCAACAATTAATTTATTTTACAAAAATGTAAGTGTGCAATTTATATCCAAATTTGTCTGATTTTTGCATGAAATCGGAAGAAAAATCAGTGAAATTTTCAGTTAGAAATGCCCAATACTTTTCTGGTTAAAATGCAATTTACGAAAGGAAATTTGGCAACATTGAAATGTAGTTACGTTCTTTCGTGCGGAAAACTACGATGTATGTGAAAAATTGCACGAAAAGCACGTTGATAGGGAGCAAATACATTGACAGGGCTGCCACTTTATTTGGGGGACTCCTAAAACTGAAAACACGGCAACCCTGCTAATGTATTTTGCTCCCTATCTTCGCATGGAGAGTTTGTCTTAATGTAGACGTGGACTCTCAGGAAAGCGTGCGATACCCATTCCATTTTGGCCTCAACTTGGGAGCTTTTTTTGAGCTTGGGAGTTGATTTCACAGAAAACCGGTGGCACCATCGTGTTTCTTGCGAACTTTTATGAGGGTCATCCAAAAAGTAAGGTTCCCTACCTTGTATCTTCCGAGCGAAACGAGATAAATTAAATCGGTAAAAAAGTCAATATCACGCATACTCTAAGCTTTAAAACAAGCTCAAGTTTTTGAAAAGCGGTCAAAGGATTCGAGAGTAAACTTAATTTTACAGAGATAACCTCCTATCGCCGCGTGCCCACCTCCGGGGTCAGGAGGCACGGAGAGTCGATTATTGAAGACTCGGGTTATCGCCTCTATACATCACATCAACAAGGAATTTTAAAGTTTTCATTGAGTAGGCCTTACCTTACTTTTTGACGTAGTCTCCACATCTTTTTTGACATTTCTGGTATCATTACAGCAGCTTCTTGATGCCCTCCACGTAGAAGCTTTCGCCTTGACTTCAAAACCATAGTCATTGACAGCGATCTGCACTTCCAAATCAGTTGCTTGGCGTAGGAAAATTTTCCCCCAATCCTTCAAACTCTCTTACTTTAGCTTCATGTGACTTTCATTTGTTCCTGAGCGGAAAAACTTCCACGATGGAAGCGATTTTCAACCGATTCAGAGGTACAGATGACTGGTCAATGACTGGTTTCAGAGTCAAGGCGAAAGCTTCTATACGCGGAGGGCATCAAGAAGCTGTTGTAATGATACCAGAAATGTCAAAAAAGATGTGGAGACTACGTCAAAAAGTAAGGTAAGGCCTACTCAATGAAAACTTTAAAATTCCTTGTTGATGTGATGTATAGAGGCGATAACCCGAGTCTTCAATAATCGACTCTCCGTGCATCCTGACCCCAGAGGTGGGCACGCGGCGACAGGAGGTTGTCTCCGTAAAATTAAGTTTACTCCCGAATCCTTTGACCGATTTTCAAGAACTTGAGCTTGTTTTAAAGCTTAGAGTATGCGTGATATTGACTTTTTTACCGATTTGATTTATCTTATTTCGCTCGGAAGATACAAGGTAGGGAACTTTACTTTTTGGATGACCCTCGTACATGAGAGTCAATAGTCAAATCGCAAATTCCTCACACATGCAACACCTCCATTCTTTCACACTGCCTCATGAAGTCATGAAACCGAGAATAGCTGAGCCAGTAAATAATGGATCCTCTTGTGTCCATCCTCTTTTTAAGGCGCTCCAGGTGGAACCAATGAGCATCTGAATCGGGGTGTTCTGGGGGCGAATGGGCGGGTGGGGGTGNGGGGGGGGGGGGGGGGGGGGGGTGACAATTAGGCTAATTGACTTACCTGAGACCGGGTGGGCCTGGAAATGGAGGTCGGGGGCCGGCGGCTGGGCCGACGTGGGGCCCGGCGAACCGGACGAGGAGTCGCTCGGATCCGAGCTGGGACTCGGGGCGCCGCCCGATGCGGCAGGTTCCACCACACTTCCGCCGCTGCTCTCGCTCCGCCGCCCGCTTCCGCCTACGACCACGCCCGCGCTCACTCCGCCTCCGCCTACGCCTCCTCCACCGCCGTTATCACCGCCTCCGTCCGCCGAGGAACTCCTGTAACAAAACCACATACCGTTAGAAAACCCCTAGGGACCATTCTGCCGTGCAAAAGGTCCAGTTACACGATCGAATTGAGCCATCAAATTGGGCCTCTCATTGGTCGCATCCTCACCTCCGGTCTTTTCCCACCAATCAGAGCTTCAGTTTGATGGCTCAATTTGATCGTGTAACTGAACCTTAAGGTAAAACGCCGTATGAACCTTCAGGCGTAGCCCTCTAATGAAGTACAAATTTACTGGGGAAGTTTTGAATATTTTTCTTCCAATTTTTTGGACAATATTTTTCGCACTTTAATCTAAAACATCTGAAATTTTCAAGAAAAAATATGCAGAGCTTTCTTCCAAAATTAACATTTTACCTATCGGAAGCAATTTGACAACTATCGAATGTTCATACGGCGTTTTTCCTTAGCACGGCAGCATTACCGTGGGCAGTGGCGAAACCAGAAATGTTTCTGGAAGAGGAGGAGGGTCTTCTGTCAAAAATGTCTCATATGGGTCTATGAATAAAAAAGATTTCTGCAAATCACCAAAATTGAAGAAGTTTATCTGGAAAGTTTTCTGGTCATGGGTGGGGGGGGGCAGTCCCTCTATACCCTTTTCCCCCAGTCACGCCACTGACCGTAGGCGTAGCTATTCCTGCAGAAGCGCAAAAGGTGTATTTAACGAATAGTCAACAAGCACTTTCCCGGTATGTTTATTGCCTATGTGGCGAGATTGAAGGCGGATCTGAAGTGGGCGATACCTGCCAACAAGTTTACGCATTCATTATTGGCATCGTCGAGGTTTATGGAGTGACGTGTTTTGTGTGTTTTTCGAAAGATAGGAATTTTTACGAGACTCTCGCTCAAAAATGCTTCGTGGTGATCTACTGACAAAATCACGAAAATTAGATTTTCGCGATTATCGATAATTTTATCGCCATAATTGCGTGGCACTTCCAAAGAAACACAGTCATAGAGCACGCTGCGCAAAAACCTCAAACCAACCTTGCTTCGCCGAGAGCTTTTAGAAAAAAAGAGGTTCACATACTGAATATCAGAGCTTTTGGTCCAGATAACTAGGCTTTCGAAGAGGCTCCGTTGGCCACAGACACTTAGACTCGTATTTTTTACTGAAGACTTCCTTTACCTGACCGAAAGTATGGTTCATAGGACGAGAAACTATGTCTCCATGTATGGAAACTTTGGTGTGTCATATGAACGGAATTTTGGCCCTTATAAACTGAAGTTTTTCCCAGTGCAGGACGCATCCAAATTACCTGACTGTACTTGTTCTTTTTTATTTTTTGCATGCGCCAAAGTTTAGAGTTTAGTTTTAGTTAATTTGCTATGAACGTAGTGGCTCCATGATCTTGGCAACGCAGTCAAAAATTTTAGCAGAAGTTTAGAGCTTCGAATTCATCGCTTGACCGAGATGAGCTGAAAAAATAATGCTCGAGTTTTCGGCTGTTTGGCAACAGTGTTCTACTCGCGCCGCACAAGGCGGAGTTGGCAATCTCAGGTTTCCATATTTCAAAAAATGTTGTTGCTCGTAAGATCACTCTCTTCCAATTTTCTCATTGTTTTCCCTTGAATCTAAATTATTCCGTCCAATCGGTATTCAAACGCGGGCGCGCCACATTCTCCGCAAAGAGGACCTTTCGGTTCGGATTCGTCACGTAGAATCACTGGCATCATCTTCAAGCTCTCTGATGAATTTCGAAAAACTTTGAGACTTGGCAATGATTAGGATGAAAAGGAATTTTCATCCTGGCCATTTCTAAATATCAACGGGGCCAATTTCTATTTTTTTCTAACTAGTTGCAGGTAATAATGTCTGAATGAGCTTGACAAAATTTGACAGAAACGCACCAAGCCATATCAAGTAAGTATGAAGCGAGATAATGATATTTGACATGCACACAAGATTTTTTTTCCCCCACTTTTATAGAATATAGAGTCCTTTGGAGTCTTAAAGAGGACTCGATATTAAGGACAAAGTTAGATAACCATTTTCATGTTTTCAAAATATTTTGTCTAGGCTCAAGAAAAGTTGAGTTCAATACTTTTTTTTTTCAAAATGCGACTTGGTGCAAGGCCGAGCTAGGCCGGGGCGGGCGTCTTTAGGTTACTTCGGCGCCTGAAATGTTAGTCTTTTGTCATGCTTAAAGATTTACGAGGACAATTTCTATTGTTTCTCTGCTTTGAGCAGGTAATAGGTAATATTTAGATGAGCTTATATGACACCAATTTTTTTGATTGAGAAGCAAATTATCACTGTAGCAGAAATCGCGGGAGTTCGTCGTTTTTTCTTAGATCTGGCGACCATTAAATGGACCAATACTCAAAATAAGGGATAATCCTCTATAATTTGTAGTGCTGAATTCTTCAATGACCTCAAAAATATCAAAATCTCGGGTTGAAAGAAGATTTCCGCAAGTAAACCGGGTAAAAATGGGCGTTTCGTCGAATGAAACTCGGTTGCCTTGAAAATTAAGCTGCGGAGGAAAAAAGTACGAATGCAAGTTTTTAAAAATGATTTTATCGAAGTGGGGGAGGGATCCGGGCAAGCGTTACTTAATGCTTATAGGGGGGTCCAGCACAGCGTTACGGATCGTTGCAGGTGGGTGGGAGTGTCAAAAAACCCCAATGGCGTTACGAAATTTAGGAACGGCCCCAAATCCGTGATGCCTCGGTTTAAATCCATCATACTGCCGTGCTAAGGAAAAACGCCGTATGAACCTCGACGTGTTGCCAAATTTCCTTTGATAAAACACAAATTTCCTGGTAAACTTACGAATATTTTCCCTTCGATTTTTCAGATAATTTTGTACGTAATCTCACCCAAATTTCCTGAAAATTTCAAGGGAAAATATTCATAACTTTCCTAAATAATGAACATTTTATCGAAGGAAATTTGGCAACTCTCGAATGTTCATACGGCGTTCTTCCTTAGCACGGCAGCATACATATTGATTTTAAGCGCGGTAGCCTTTAGCATCGATAGTTTTCTATACATTTCAATCGACAAACTCCGCCCAGATAAGACATACTATTTTTACAATATTGGGCAAATATTGTCAGTATTATCGCAATATTTACATAATACTGACAATATTTTGATAATATTTTAATCAAAATTATTTTTTTGAAAAATATTCAAAGAATCTGTATTTAGTATTTTTAAAAATAATATGTTTTCCCAAAATAGTATAAAAATATTTTCACAGTACTGACACAGTATTTCACAGTATTTTAAAGTATTGGCACAGTATTTATGCCAAAAGGGAATATGGTGTACACTTTTAACATTGGCTCAATATTTAACCAATATTGGCCCAATGTTTGCATAAATATCAAAACAATATTGTTTAAATAGTGGCTAAATATTTCTGTCTTATCTGGGCGATGTTGCCAACCTGCTAGTTTCGCCCCTGACACGAGGATCACGAGGTGCCGACGAAACGACGGGTCCTCGGAAGCGGTTCTCCGTCGGGAGCGCATCCCCGAATCGATCGTCGTGTTCAGGGAGAACCACATAACTCTCGCCGGAGTTCCCGAGCAGATGCGTGGTTTTTGAAAAGGCGGGGGAGGGCGGGAGGCAGAAGTGGCGAGAGACGTGTTTCACACATGGAAACCGGAGGTGATCTATCAAACGCCGCGCTGCGCCGCGCCGGCATTGCCGACGCAACCGGCAACCCGCCCGAGTGTCGTGTGTCACCGTGTCACTCTCATAATCCTGGCCCGGCACAGCGTTGCCAAATACACCCGCACCTCCGAATAATTTGCTCCTGTGATTTAGAGTCCCTTTATACTGAGAGTCAAGCCAATGTGAATCCATTTCTGATTGGTTCCCGTATTTTAGGCCTTCACAGTGTCACAAACGGGAATAAAGACTAAATTTTCACCAATTGCAAAGATTATAATCTGGAATAGATCTAGGAATTACGGGTTCGGCAAGGAACAAACAGAATGAGAGAAGGAACGGAGAAAGGAATTTGAGAATGGGCCGATCAAAGATTACAAAAAACGTTCAATTTCTGTAATCTTTATTCCCGTTTGTGACTCCATGAGGGGGTGTTGTCTTGACTCTAAGTATAAAGGGACTCTACTGTGATTGGGCTCCAGCCTGATTTTAGGCGATTAGCTATTCGAAGCATGTGAATTCAAAACGTCACGAAGTCACTTTAACCAATTTTCAGCGGGTCGATTTTTGAATCGTTATCAAATGGCTTTGATAAAAGATAAGCATCAATCGATCAAGACCGTTCGATAAATATTCAACAATGGGCCTGCAAAGACCGTAAAAAGCTGTAACTAACTTTAAGCATGATGAATTTTTTGGAGCCGAAGCTGAAGTACAAACTCAAGATCAGTGCGAACAGACCTAAAAATGCCCAATGTCAAATTCTACATTACCCAGGGCATTTCTTAAATGAGAATGTAGATTTGTGCCTTCTTGATTCTAAATTTTTTACACCATATAACATGCGATTAGACTTTATGCTCTGTTATTTTACGGTGTAACTTTTTTCTTTTTCTTCTGTTTTTGAGAACACAGTGTGAAAAGAGTCAAAATTTAATCTTATACTCTGTAATATAAAATCATGAGAATGACGAGTAAGGCCTGAAACGCGAAGCACTTCGAGAGGCTGAACGGCAAGGCGGTCAGTCAGTGCTCATTGTAAACCTTTGAGAAAATTCTCCCTCCTCAATGTTAGTCCAGTATCGGAAAATGTTAACCGTTTTCGAGGGTAAGTTCCCTCTAAACCGCAAAAATGTATTGTTTGCTTATTTCTATAAAAATCTGTCGATCTATTTACATCTAGCTATTTATTCCTATCTACTTATATCTATCTATTTATATCTATCTATTTATAACTATCTACCTATCTTCTACCTATTTACACATATGACTCCATAGATATAAATAAAATTTTTCTTTTGTCTACGAATGAGGCCTAAAGAGTTATTTAGAGATGATGTTATCTTAGTTCCGTCAAAAAGTAGGCTTGTGCTGTTTTGATCGTATTTGCTTCAATTTTGACGTGGTGAAGTCAGAGGCGAGAATGGATGAATCAACGAAATTTGTAGGAAAATAAGCGAATTTTCGCGATCGAATGATACGGAATGTTCGAATGGGTACGAATGCTAGATATATCGATGAAGCTGTAAATATTTCAACCGACGAAAGGTGAAAATAGACGAATCAACGAAGTTGTCGAGGAAATGAAAAGGCGTATGATTCGATTTCGATACATTCGTTCGATGAATTCGACGGCAGAGAAAATGGTACCATCTCGTCTGGAACGAAATTATTTTTACAGATTGGATCTATGTTAATTTTATATATTTTTCGATTTTATTCAATTTTTTTTTATATTTTTCTACATTCATTTTAGTCAACCTTTGATATTGGATCCAGAGGATTTTGTACTGCATTCATGAGTAAAAACGAGATATCACGAGGTGCAACAGAGATGAGCTTCTCACCGGTTCGATTTTATCAGTTCACCTCCGCGAGTCAACTCGAAATTTTTTATGGTTGGAATTCGGCATTTGTGCGAATCGCTTGAAAGTCAGTTCGTTATTGCAATATGATTGAAGTATTGTTCGATAAAAATCTAATAAAGAGCCATTAATAGACGAAGGGTGGCTTGGCATCGAAAAATATACGCATACATCTCGAACTGAAAAGAGGGAAGCAGGTAGGAGGAAGGAGAATGTGAAAGGGATGAAGGATGGGTGTAGCTTTGCGTGTCGAGCATTTATTACTGTCAACACGGTCTCTAAATTTAGTCGGCCATTAAGAGCAAAACAGCGAGTTTGTTTAGAATGATTTACTCATTACATTAATTAATGTATAACTGTAGACAATAACATACGCGACTAAATGCGTCCCGAAGTTTAAAATATAGTTTTTAAAAGTGTGTATAACGTTCTAGAGGAGGGGAGCTTTGGTTTTCGGTATGACCTCATCCCCGTTCCACTACGAAAAGTACATTTTTTTCTCAATCAAAAGGAGCTTCAATTGAGTACTCCCCTTGCTAACATCAAAAAGTTATTATATGTAGTGTGTAAATAATTGCCTTTTGGACTACATTTACGCTGAAAAGAATTATGCGCAAATGAATAATTAAAAGGAGCTGTGTAGCACGCAAACCCTATGAACATAGTTGTTACTTTTAATTTGATTAATTTTCAAATTGTTTCATTTGGCATAAATAATTAAACACGTCCATATGTTGTATATACGCTATAGCTCTATGTCTATCCATTGTGTATATGCACTGTACGAACATGTTACGACATTGGTACAATTTTGAAAGAAAAACAGGTTTCAGTTTAAACACTCCGTGGGGCTTTGTGACCTAAAAAATTTCATACCGGTGAGGTGAAAAATTAAATACATTTTTACATTATTTTTTACGCGGATAATAGTTTAGAGACTTAGCTCCATACTTGAAATAATTTATAATTTATTTCCCAATAAATTTAATTTAAATTATTCATGCAGGACCCTCTGTTGAGAGATATTATTATTCTTACCTTAGAGCGTCCGGGGTCCTAGCACCTGAATCAGTTCTTGATCGCTTAGCCTGTAACAGAGGAAATGATATCGAGTGTGAATTATTTTATCGCATAACATTTTATGACAAAAGAAAAAATTCGATGTGTGAAATGAGAACGAAGATATGGAAGCAGCTTGAATACGTGCACAAGACCGCACACCTTTCCAACCATGGTTGAATAAACCTTAGTAAATAATCCTAGAAAATCGATGTTCTCGGTAGTTTTTTAAACGCACATCGGAATATCAAACAATCCTGTACATCAATCGACCGGTAGATTCTTTAATTCCCAACATGAAAAATAAAAAAAATTGTGTACGACTGTGATAAACATACAAATGCTGACCTAATATTCCCCTAGAGAATCCGGGTATTACAAAAAAAAAAAAAATCAAAAGCGGTACAAAACTTTAGGCAAAAGTTTATTCGATATGCCACTCGGCCTAACTTCGTGTGGAAAAGTTGTGGATCATGGTGTCTTGTCGGCGTTATTACAATGAATTCTTCTTCAGAGAATCTCTTTCAATTATATCGAATTGTAGCCAAAAATAAAATAACTATGTTTATGCTATCGAATAGACATAAATTGATGCCTCCTCTCAGTCCTCTCGCACGATCGGTATCTTCCAGAAGGAAGATACAGGCGATAACAGCTGAACGAATCCGCGTATGGTGTGTTGCATGCTCCCGAGAATGAAGGCGCTTGGACCCTCGGCAACGACGTGATACCTGAAGGGAGGCAACAACGACACTTGAGAGTTGAGGAATTCCGGCCACTTCCTGGTTCTGATTGATATAGGAGGAGAAGATACTCATTTGTTTCTGAGTACATTGCGTGTAATATGGAAATTTCCGGTTGAAATTGCCTGTTCCCGAATTATGTCAATGCGCGTACTCCCTGGTTTTCCTGCTGAAAAAATTGACTATTTGAGCCGTAGAATTATCACACCATCTTTATATTCAAAAGGGCGATACTTTTTTGGTGTAGTAATTATTTGTGACGTGGAGAGCAGAACCATTAGACAACACATATATGCGTAAGTGTTTTTTTTTTTTTTTGCACCCGCCTCACGGTGGAACGAGCTTTCGGGATAAGGTTGGACTGTAACTGCAAATAATGCATACTTTATTTGGTCAAATTTTAAATTTTAAGAGATTATAATATTTAAATTTTTACTCTTGCATTGGCGGATCCAGCTAATTGGCAACATTGTTATTTCTCCACTTAAACCTATGGAGATCTATCGATTCTTGGAGGGGTCGAGTGCTCCGACAAGAATCGATTATTTAGCATCCGTTTACATTGATGAAATCCGGTGTTGCCAAATTGCTGGATCCGCCTCTGTCTTGAAAAAAAATTTAAGAGAAATTCAATGATACCACTTTGAAACTTCTGGGTTTCGCATTCTGCACACGCGCGTGAGAAGCGCTTCTTCCCCGGTATTAGTTCTTTTAATATTTATTTATTTATTTATTTATTTATTTATTCATATTTATTAATATGAGGCAAGATCTGCACGAAACTAATCATCGAACACATGACTATTGATACATAGAGGATGTTTTGTGGCCTACCTCGCAAACAGAAGGCGAAAGTAGTACTGTGCGAAACCTTCATATTTTTCTCCGTGCCAGTTCTGCAAGTATGTAGGTATACATAATATGCGTCACATACTATTACGTACAGGTCTTTTTTAAAAAAAAAAACTCTATGTAGATAGAACTGAGAGGTTAATTTTTGTAACGCTATTCAGTAACTAATATCTCATCGAACTGCATGTGGTCTTTCTTTTCGGTGTGCATTTACTAAACAATCAGACAAGGTATGGTTGACATTTTGCTCGAAGAATCCAATAACTTTAGTACTAAGTCACCTATAACCAAGAGACAATCAGACTCCAAATTGACCGGAAAGTTTAAAAATTTCCTGGAAGGTTTCGGACGGATTTAACCAAAATTATCCTGACTGCATTTCGCGTTGCCAGGTTTCCTCTTATTTTTGTATTTTTGACAAACACTAAACCTTTCTGTGTATTTTACTCATATCAGAAGCATATTTTGAGGAGATTTTATTGGTCAAAACGTCACTCAATTTTCTGTTTAAGAAAATGAAACACAAGAAGAAAGCAGACATCATCTGATGTAGTTAGGATGATTCTGGTCGAATCAATCCATTAACGAAAATATTTTTTCAAACTTTCAAGGTAAATTGGTCTGCATTTTGCAAAATAGAACTACAATTTCTGGTTCACACAGATAATCACTTGTCTGCACAAGGAAAGTAATGACACATATGTTGTATCTGTAATGAGCTAGAGATTGTAGTTCATAATTGAAAAATTTGGCTCAATTAAGCCTGAATGCTCGATGTTATCAATTAATAAATAAGATTTCAAGACTCTTCATACGAGAACGTTTTAAAATACTTACCAAACCATTATAAACGGTACTTCAATCGAATGATCCTATTTTGGTACCACGTCAACACTGAGAAATACGCCTTTTCCTAGGTACTTTCACACACTTCAGAAACGAGCCGTTCGGCGGAAAAAAGCACGTCAGATTTCAAATCAACCGGAGAGTCCGAAAATGTCTTGGATGACGTTAGTAAACTCTCAATATTTGAACGAGAAGAGCCAGCAATTTCAAAAATAGGGTATTTTCCTTTGGAAAATACATTAATAACACCACACGACACTTGAAAAATCTTTACCTAAAAATCGGCAGATTCGTGGCAAGGAACTATAGGGACGTGAAAAAGAGCAAAAAGACGGTCCCGTTTGTCTGGTGAGAGCGGAAGACCGCGCGAAGTTTGACAGCGACACCGATGAGCAACTCGAAGCGACTAAACACCCAACACCGAACACAGGGGTCGGAGAATGCCCCGCAGACGGCCGCCTGCCCGAGCCCCAGCCTGCCTCCCCGGGGAGAAACCACCTAAACCCCATCGAAACCGTACGGAGATCCGCGTTTTTTATTCAGCATGGTTGCAGTGACAAGAGAATGCGCGTCTTGACAGCACCGCTGCGACAGCCAGCAACAGACCGAGAGTCGTCTCGTAGCGGGACGGAATAGGGAATTTTTTCCTCCTGTCCTCTGGAAAAACGCTGTATGAGCGGCTGGATGTTGCCGATTTTTTGTGATGAAAACGAACGATTTATTGATAATTTGAGGGGTGTTTTCCTCGCATTTTTTCGAGAGTTGTATTCGATATTCATAGTCTGGCGTTACTGACGATTTCAGGAGGAAATTTTTATAGCACTCCAAACAAATTGTAAAATTCGTCGACAGCAATTTGGCAACGTTCAGATGCTCATACTGTGTTTTTGCAGAGCATGTTCCCACGATGAGTTACAGGATTTTGATGAGTTAGGACTATTTTCCCCTCAATTCTTTAACGACACGACACCAGATGGAAAACAAACTCTTTAATTTTTCTTCAAAATAAATAAATAAATAAATAAATGATAATAATAGTAATTCGATTATTTTCCCCCCAAAATATTGTATTATGTCAGAAGAAATTTCATGACGTCAGAGTATTTATTCGCCGCTTTGCCTCAGCAAGGGAATTTTTTCCTTCATAGTGACTGAGTGAGATGAGATTAGGGGTCAATGGCTAGCTATGAGATGATGAATACGAGAGTAAAAAATTGACGGAAAAGTGTTTCGGAGGTGGGAATCTTGAAAATGTTGCGTAAGACATTAGGGGAGAAGGGGGCCGAAGTGCCCGGGAAACAAAAAATTATCTCAGAAGCATGGTTGAATTCTTTGAGATCTGGTCAAAATCTTGTCTAATCAGTACTACTCATGACATTGCTTTAAAATGTATGTTTATAAAGACATATAAATATACAAATGATTTTTGCGAAAAGTTTGACACATTTTAATTTAATTTATTTCTTCGTTTTTAAAATTTACCTAAATATGATTAAATAACTTATTTTAAAGCATACAATGTAGAATACATTCCTAATAATTTTGGATTTTGAAATAATTCAAAGCATTTTAAGATTAGTTCAAAATATTTTTGGATACATCCCGAAATTCCAAAATTCTCGCTATATCCCTGAAGCCCGGAGGGTTTTTCCTCTTTTTCGTGTGTGTCTGTGTGTCTGTGCAAAATGTCCAAGACCCAGAATATGCAGGATCTTATTTCTCTGGCGTGTGCCTGCCAAAAAAAAATAAGTTCTGAAATTTTTTTGAAAAGCTTCTTTCCGCCTTAGCATAAAAGCATTTATATATTTTAGGTATTTCTTTTCACGACTAAGAAAAGACGCATTTTCCTTAAATTCAGTCTAGCAACCAAGATTCAAGTGAAAGGTAATGAAACACAGAAAGAAGCACGGGGTGGTGAGAGGGAAAAAGATTGTGGTTGGACTGTTACATAAAAAGCTCGAATCGTAGTACTAAAATGCTCGACTATTTAAAAGAGACAGCACGCAATGATGCCAGGTAGTAAAACAGCGGGGAAAAAACATTGTGACCATGCGTTGCTTTCAGATGGATCTAGGAGAGAGAGAAGACTATAACTATGGACCAGCGGTCCGGAGGCATAAAAAAGCATGCGAGTGTTTCTGGAGAAGTGTGTTTTAGGTCCTGGTGAGAGGATCAAGAGAAAGAAAGAGAGGGGACGAGAGGAGAAGAAGAAGAAAGGAGGAGCACGGCGAGCGATGAAAAAAGAAGGAAAAACACGTGTGTGTCCGAAAGGAGAGGGGGAATCACGGAGCTCACAGATCAAGATGACACACCAGATGAATCAGTCGATGCTAAAATCTAAACAGATCCTTGAGCCCTGAGGACCGTAGGAAAGAACACACTCCAGAGCTCATCAGATAAAGGGTATGTTCTGTTTCAACCGGGCCGATTCAGATGTAGGCGCGATAAAAAAAGGAGGGGGGTCCAAGCGGGTCGAGGAGACAAATTATAAGAGGTATGCTAACACGTTCCGCCGCGGAAAAAATTAATGGTGAAAAAATAAAATAATAAATAGGGTGGAAACGTCTGAATTATGTCGGCGATGCGAGCGATCGAGCATCCAGGTGTGTAAATGCGAGGATAAAAGTATAAATTCGTGGCGATCACGGATTTTTTCTCTTCCTTTTTTTTTCGTTTTCGTGGCGGGCCGGGAATTCTTGGGCCCCGGCTTGAGGATTCATTGTTCGGTGTGTCCCATTCATTTGGCTCGGCTGATTCTGATTGTGAGCTCGCTGCTCGTCACACTGGTTTTCCTCGGCTTCGGTCCGTGCGGCCGGGATATAAGAGTAATGTGACAGGTTTGAATGTGACAGTTCCGAGTGTGACAGCTCAATGCGACAGCTCGTCAATGAAGCTCGGAAAATATGCCGAGCTTGAAGTTACATAGTAACATGGAGAGAAAAATTCACCTGAATGAACTCGGCGACAATATATTTCAGAGACCCCACACTAACAATCCTAAGCATCGTAATCAGGAAATCAGGCGCGGCAAAATTACGTTCAGAGGTCAACGTTACTTTTAGCCTAATGATGATTGATGGGCAAATTTTGAAGCATATGAAAAGCCAAATGGACCGCGATTAGCAGAAAGGAACCAAGCCACATCAGCCATTGCCAAATTTAACTGGGTAATTCCGGATATAAAGCCTAAAACAACTTACCCAAAAAAAAAAACTAGGTAATTGAATTTTTTTACAGGATAATGTTTTTGCGGGTTCTTTTAAAAATTTTAATAAATTTGCTCCGTACTATGCAGAAAATTCACTGGAATTTGCACGAAAGTCCGAACAACCGTATTCATGTTAAAAATTAGAAAACTTATTAAATTTCGCAATAGCTGGTGTGGCTTGGTTCCTTTCTGCTTAACGCGGTCCAGATGATTATTACTGATGAATGTCAGGCTGAGCACTTCGCTAAGCGAGTTTTTGACAATTTGAACTTAAACTTCATCCAATTAAGAAAGAAAATTCACTTTATACTGTTTAGATTTTTGTGCTTTTTTATTTTTATTTTATTTTATTTTATTTGCTTCTATTCCTTTATTGAAAGTCTAGAAATCTACAGCCATCTTCAGACAGGTTAAAGATGATGTAGTGTCATAAGTGGGCTTCATTTTGGACCTACTAGCATTACAATACTACGAAAATGGTGCAGAATCTTGTGTCTTGCGCGAAAAACTAAAAAATGTAAACCGTTCCTATTGTGCGGCAAAAGATATTAAAACTTAAATGAAAAAATTACCCTGTGAATTTCATTCATTGAAGCAGGAAAATTTTAGGGTAAAGCAATAGAGCCGCGAGTGTAACAGATGATCCACCTGTCACCAAGAGACTAGGAGGAGGAGATGTCTCCATTACGTCTGACAAATATAGAGACTTTAACGATCGGTAAAGAAAATAAACATATTCATTGCGTTTAACAGTTCCTTCTCAGTATTCAAATTAATTAGGGCTTCATTGTCAGGCTTACGTGTTTGATCAAAAACACTCGAGAGGCCGCTTAATACGACTAAATAGGTAAAATTACAATGAAATCATGTTGAATGGAGTCAAATAAATGATCGCAAAAAGTGCAACCAAGATTTTCTATTGAAATGAGTCACAAAAATTTTCTATTTTCAATGAGACACTCAAAAATTGTTGCGAAATAGAGGTAGGTAAATATTTGGTCATCTTATACTACGCAAAAATTTTCTAGGATATGTTCATAAATATTCGAGAAATAATTAAACGATGCCTTTTAAACGTTGAAATTATAGCGTTCAAGTTTACGTGCAGGAAAATTAGAAGATACCAAATTACTTCAATTGACCGTAGTAGACAAAATTGCTGGTGACATATTCAAAGATTGGGTTTATTTGAAAACCCTTCATTAATGTACTTCATTTCCTCATTTCTGCAACAATAAGATGGATGAGGCTTATCAAATGGGCCTTCAAATCTATGTTTTTAGATGATGTTTCAACTTATATCCACCCAGGGCACCAAGCTTGGAAATATAACACTAAAAGAGTAATTAGCGAAGATTTATGTCTTAGTTGTCTGCCATTATTTACTTTTGAAAAAATCCACATTTTTGTGAAAACATAACGCGCTACTAATTAAGAAAAACACGAGTTCATGCGTTGCGTGTTTTAAACTGCGACTCGTAAATCATTAGAAAGAAAAGAAATATTTGAGAATGCTCCTGAAAGTAACACTCGTTCAAACAATGCGGCTTTGGCTTTCTTGTGCATGGTCAATTGAATGGGAGAAAAACTGCAAACTTTAAATTAGGACATATATCATCGATAGTGAAGGGTGCATCCTGAGTTGACACAAGATACCCCCTGAAAATCATCCCTCAGACGTTTCAGAGCTGCGAGCAAGGACCAAGACTGTTAGTGCGCCAAGGTGAAAACGTGGGGGACAGGATTTAATTATGGCTCTGTGTTGTCTAGTTTAAACCCTTAAACAGACCATTCTATGGACACTTTGTTCTTCTTTTCTACTGAATTCTTCTAAATGAAAAAATAGGAGCGAAAATTTTGAAACAACGCAATAAAGACCTGTCTTTTTTATGATTACCTCAACTCAGAGAATGCATAATTACTGCTCTAACAATACAGCTGTTCGTGGATTCCTGGCCCCATCTACTTTCCAAGTTGCAGACACAATTTTACTTTTGTGATAACACATATAGTTCGGCGTCAGTAATGATGCAGCATTGTTTTCGGGGTGGAACTATACGTATGTGTTGCTACAGTAGTACTCCCTCCCTTAAAACCACCTATAAGCCGACCTCTCACCCCCTTTGAATTACTTAATAGTCTGACCCCCATAATTTTTCAGAAAATAACAACGAAAGCCCCCCAAAACAGCTTAAAAAAATAATTTTATTGGAAAATAATAGTTTTATTTTGTATATATAAGTTCACTTGGAACTGAACCTGACCTCCCTCCCCCTAATACCTCGTGAGCCAAGCTCAGCCCCCCCCCTCTTCAAGTGGCCCACGTAATAGTTGAACGGCCCCTAATGGGTATTGAAAGAACGACGATTATTTTTTCTCCGTGCATCGAAGAAACTTCAGAACACAATAAGGAGCCTTTCAGAGCTCTATTAAAAACAAAGAGGCTCACAGTAAGTGAGTACTAGAATAGTAGAAATGGGAGAGCGGAGAGATGCATCCGAGAACTTATCGTATTACTTTAGAGAGTCAACGCACGGATATACGCATTTTGCACAATCACCGAAGTCATTGACCGATCTGCACTGATCATTTTTCCTAAGAACAAGAATAAAGAATGCTACATTTGCATCCCTTTGATCTCAGTTGGATGCTCTTGGTTGACTGTAACTTGGTTCAATGCGGTGAAACTTTAATATCGAACAATGACGTCTATCATTCGACACCGCATGCAGGAGAATCGCAGATAATTTACGGTGAATTCTGATTTTAAATAAGGTATGCGGGCATGTTATTTCCTATGCTAAAGGTTCTTCGCGGTTGTGGTAAACTTATTTTCAAAAATTGGCGATAAAGAAAACATTGATTGTTTTTAAAATAAAATCATTCCGTTCATTGAAAAGTTGCGTAAGATAATTCGTCACCTTCCAGCCAAAGTATCACAAGCGTATGGCGACGTTTTAAAATTTCTGCCGCCATTTTATTTTTTTACAGAGAAAATTTTGGTTGAATCTGTTTGAAAATTTCAATGAATTTTATCGCCAGCACAAAGAAAATTCAGTGAAATTTTTGGACAGCTTCGTTGAACAATTTCTCAGTAAAAAAATAAAATGGTGGCGGAAATTTTGAAACGTCGCATGGAGCTTGTCCCGAGCTTGTTGTGTTGTTGCTTTGGCCCGAAGGTGATGAACTGCTGATTGATTAACGTTCTTTTGTAGGAACTGGTATTCTGCCGTGCTAAGGAAGAACGCCGTATGAATATTCGAGAGTTGCCAAATTTCCCCAGATTAAACGTGTATTTTTGACGAAAATGCATATTTTTCCTTGAAATTTTCACATATTTTAGATTTGAACAAAATAGTCTGAAAAATTGGAAGGAAAATATTCACAATTTCCCCAATAAATTCGAATTTTATCAGAGGAAATTTGTCAACGCCTGGAGGTTCATACGGCGTGTTTCCTTAGCACGGTAGTATTCATCAACCATGTTTTACCTACTGAGCTGGAGCTAAACTAGGAGTCCTCAGATCTTCGACGAGAAACCGGGAGAAAATTGAAAGCGTGTCAAAAACTCATGGTGACCCTGTGAAAACTGCTGAAACCAAATGACATCAGAGCCGTCCGGATGATGTCATGCGACTTGAAATTTTCATTCATTGCTGAAAATGTTCATTGACTTCTTTTGCGCAGGTCATTGCTCACGCAAAAAATTAGGTAAAAAATGAATGACTAAAATGAGAGCTAGGCAAAAAACGTATGACCTCACGCTTCGACAACGCCACGGCTAAAACCACCCGCTGTGTTTGTGCAGGCGCCAGTGAGTCCGGAAAATCTCAACATCGGGAAAGACTTTTTTCCCAGTATATTTATTGATCAGACAAATTCTGACGGTGAAAGACAGTGGCATTTTCGAGGAACTTATAAACTTTGTAAACACTGCAGTGTAACTTAGGACGACTTTCATTTCGATACTTTTCGAATGAGGCATTCATGCCGATGACGAAAGTAGCAGAACACGTATCTCCATTCCAGCGCCAAAAAAAAAATCGGTTTCTTTTGATTTATTTTTTTTTGTTAATTTCTTTAAAGAAGTATTGATGAATATTTTTTCTTCAAGGAGAGTTACAAAGTAGATTGAAATATCAATAAACGAAGCTCATTACTTTACATTAAAATGTTCGAGTTTTATCGGAATCTGTTGTCAGTCTCAGCACAATACGCCAGTTGCACAATACACCTGTCACAAAATCGTGTTTTGATGGTTGACGCTTATATATTAACAAAAAATAATAAGATCTGTCAAGCTTTTTTGTGTTCAATATAGACGGAGATATCCCCATGTCATTCATCGAAAAACTCGGCATATGACGTCATCCGCACCACTGTAGAGCATAACAAGATTTCTCCACCTTGGTTACACCTTGGTTACACCTTGGTTACACCTTGGTTGCACCTTGGTTACACCTTGGTTACACCTTGGTTCCACCTTGGTTCCGCCTGTGTTCCATGTCCAAGCAACCAGTGCAAATGAGTGTATCAGTTGTATCACTGATCGACGCCATCAAGACGGAATAAACCATGGTATGCACTACCACGGTGGATTACATCATCGTGTTAGTGACTGAACGTTGAAAACTTGGTGCTTGGAAAGATCTTATCATTTTTTGCGAATCGACGTAAGAGCTTACGCTATCAAAAACACGATTTTGTGATTGGCGCAGCCGACCCGTTGTCACAAAGGGACGGGGCGGCGCTGAAACTGAACACCTGCATTCCAGCTGCCCGCGACAGTTTTTCCGCAACTCCGTGAAAAAGAGGCGGGAGATGCTCCTTGGTGACCCCGCTCTGATCATTTGATCGGCGCCACTCAACCGCCAGATCGAGCAGATTCAAATCAAGAAAAGCGCACAATTCTTGAGGATTTCCACAATTTTCAACCCAGTTTGACGGCTGCGAACTCTGGTCGTGTGAGGAGCAGCCTACAACGACGTTATGTCCTCGAGCCACCCAGGTTCTTTCACACGGATAAGACTCGCACGAGCAGTATCTCTGACGGATTCTTTCTGTTTTTTCCAGGAACTGGTGCTTATTGTATTTGCGTTGCTATTGGATCCTGTGAGATATGATTTTTTTGTCGTCTATTTTTACTTTCAATACACCACAAGACCGCCATGTTACCGAGGAGGGAAGAAACGCTTGAATGTTTCTTCTTCAAATTTTTGGAGAATTCTTTTCTTGGTTTACTCCAGCATGTGAGAAAATTTTCGAGGCATGATGTTCATAACTTTGCGCAAAATGAAATATTTTATCAATGCAGCTTCCGCAACATTCGAATGTTCATGAGGCGTTTTCCCTTCAGCACGGCGGAATTTCTGAGTTATTTGCGGACTCCGCAATGTCTGCCGAACTTGCGAAACTTCTCTTCGATTTGGTTTCGCACAGATACAGGGTTATTCAAAAGTCACGCACCACTGGCCATGAGGGGGTGGCCATTAGAAAATTTTTGAATTTTAGAAAATTTTTGAATTTTAAAATTTTGAATTTTAGAAAATTTTTGCACCCCATCCCACCCCCCCCCCCTCCTGAAGGGGTCAAAAACTGGAGAGTACCTAAAAAAGTTTCCTTCTAAACAAGAGGAAAAACATCACAAACCGCAAATTGATATCTCAATTAGAACTAAGGTTATGGCCAGTGGTGCGTGACTTTTGAATAACCCTGTATCACAACAATGAGCTCCATGAGCCGTCGATGCCGGACAGGGTAGCAAAACTCGTGAAATTCAAAATCCTGAAATTCCTAGTAAAATATTTTCAAAATTTTCCGAGAGGGAAGAAATTGCCCTTTAAGACCATTTCGGCCCTAAAATACAGAGCTCAGGAGGAGTTTCTGCTTGACGATTTTTTACTTCTTACGATCACTGACTTTAATTGAGATTTCGACAATTCAACTCACAGTCAGTTTTGAAGCTTTTTCTCATTAAAACGCGTCATGCATCAGGTCTCCAGAGCTTGGCCTTCTCCTGTCTGTGTAAGTTTTTGCATGAAAATTCGAATGTTGCGAACGTCTGGAGGTTCCCCTCATAAACATTCAATTTGAAGAATAGTTGTAGATACTAAAGTTTCAAAATTTTCTGAGAATTTATTGGAAGGACATTCATAAGATTTCCAGAGTGTTCAAACATTGGGAGCCGTCCAAATCACGTATGACACTTGGAACTCCCTCTTCCCCTATTCCATTCTCCCCTGTAATACACCCGTAAGAGAATCCCTTCACCCGCACTTTTAGTGTTACATGGGACCAGCCGCACCCCTCCCCAAAATGAAATAACAAAAAAGTATAAGCCAGAAAAAACTGGAAACAAGTATTTTCATTTAAAAATTGTATTAATTTTTTTTTTCTTAAGCGAGATGCTAACGCACCACTGGGCAGACATAAACATGCACTCATAAAACGTATCTATTTATGGGAATTCTGCCGCGAGGTTTTCGTCAAAAATTGTTCTGCTTTGACATGTACTCAGAAGAAAAATTGGGGAAATTTTCCACGGATGGGCTTTTAGTGTAGTTATAGGCGGACTGGGCTTGACTTCTCTTCTTCCCGCTCGTAAGACCGGGCGAGGTGAAACATGCAGATCCCCGCCCCTCTAAATGACAAACGCAATACTTAAACGACCCCTCCCCAAAAGAAATTTGGCAATGTCGCGATGTTCATAGGTGGTTTTTCCTTCGGCCAGAGGTTGAGATAACTCAGGCATTCCAGGCTTGCGATGCTCTACGCCGTTGGTCGTCGAGTGTGAAGTTCTTGGAGGTGCCAGGCTACACTTGTGTCCGGGAGCGCGGGGGGAAGGGGGGCGTTTTGATAGCTCTTGGAGACAGTTTAGTGGTGGTCGCGCGAATAAAGTGACTCGGATGTCCCCGAGACCCGGCTCGCGCGAGACATAAACTTGCAACTTTTGCTAGGCCTCGAGCGAGCGCGCGCCACGCCGACTATCCTCCCCTTTGTGTTGCCAAACGGGCTTAGGGGTGGACTCGAATGTAAAAGCTTGTGTAATTTAGAACATAAAATTCCCTACATGATCGTAAGATTTTTGAAAATTGACGAGAAATTTGGGTGTTTTCAAATGAAAGGGTCGATGGCACCCGTTTTTTTTAGGTAATCCATTTTCTGAAAGTACGGAGGAAGCTGAGCTTCTCGGAACTTTTTTTAGATTTTTTTTCAATCCCGAAAGCCCTGGATAGACGATCAAATTCTCGAACCAATTCCGATCAAAGTAGCATCAAAGTGTCGGGAGTCATCAGTCTTAAACTCATTAATTTGCTTCATTTTAAAATGAAAACTTGGCAGAAATGTTTCCTGTGGCAGGAAATGATGAATGGCGGCACTCCATTCTGATCTTACTTTGAACAAAATAGTGCGGCCCGTCAAAATTTGATGGTAGATGGTGACCATCAGTCATCAGCATGTCTACTTTGATCGGAATTGGTTTGGAATTTGATCGTCTATCCAGGGCTTAAGTGGCTGGTAAAATAGGACCTGATTGAAACGATATTGTTGGTGTGCTCCGATGATGTAGCCAGCCTTAAAAAATTTGGCTTCTGCCATTGGATAAACTCACAATCAGGTTCCGGGAGCGCCTTACTGCGTCATATCGATTGTCGACTTTTGATTAGCTTTTTCTCACCATAGAATGATTTCTTGAACTTTTCAGTTATATATTTTCCATTTTTTTGTATCATAAAATTTGACGTAAGGAGAACCCATCTTGTAACATTTACGATACGGAGGAACGGATTTCCTTTAAAATCTCAAAATCCAGTTTTTGACCCCAGCTCTACGAAAAGTGCCCCCTTGAAAATGGTAACGTTGCACCGTTTACGGGGAAATGGGCCTGGATCCGCTGTGAGAGAAAGTTTCAGGATAGCGATTTTTGACAAGTTGGGTCAACAAACTTTGAGGTTCCCAGAGGAAAACTCTCTATGACGTTCTGAAGGATAATTTGCAAAGTTTATATTCGTATAGTATAATGAAAAAATGTATACACTGAAAAATAAGCTCCAGCTCCCGATTCGTGCGCTGTTAGTTTCAGATCTATGGCTGCAGTTTCGACTGGTCCGAGTTTAGCGACCATAAGAAAGGCCCCTGAAGCTGAAACTTTCGGCTCCAGAACCCGGAACGGGTGGTCGGTGGTATGTCCATAGGCTCATATTGACGTTCAGCGTTCAGAGCCTGAGTTTAAAAAAAAAATTGCCCTTCCGAAACAAGCTCATATCAACTTTAAGATCTTTCTCAAAGCTTTTATTTTAATCCCAGTGAGCAAGTGAAGGAACGAAGTGCATGATCCTTGAGCCTCGTCGATAAGCCAGGTGAGTAACGGCAATGGCATTTTGTAAAGTGGCCCGGTACGGATGAGGAACGAAATCCGAAGAATGACAATGAGCGCTAGCGGCGTTCGTGCCCCCCCCCCCCCCGGGAGGAGAGGGGGGGGTTGGGACCCGAGGATTTTTCTTGGCGCGGACGCTCGAAAATACATCTAATTTGTCGATAAAATCCACGGTTACACGTTTACATCAGTCGGATCTTGTCCGGTCTTCGTTGTTTACAAACGTCCCCTGAGCTTCGGATCAAGATGTTCTGACTGGGCCGCGGCGCTGCTGCCGGGTTTTCGACTTTGCTTCCCGCTTTTTGACCTTATTTTCTAATTAGAGTCATTACTGGAAATAATGGAAATTCAAAAATTGGTATCAGGTGTTCTTAGGATTTTCCAGCTGCAACTTATTTCTTGGACTACTGACGCCTGCAAACAGTTATTTGCCTTAAAATTATGTAGGGTGTCAACTAAAACAGGCTGATCAAAAATAAGTACTTTTACAGCACTTTTTCAGTACATTCTCAAGAAATACAGTACCTCCTCCGACAGAAAAATTCTGTACTTTTCCAGTACCTCCATTTGACGAAATTAGAAAAATTTGAAATTGCGACAAAAATGACAAAAATTAAAAAAAAATCCCGGACCTTTTTGCGGAATTTTCGTACTTTTTCGGTACTTCTGGACCGCCCTTAAAAAACCGGTACTATTTCCAGAAATTCCGGACTTGTATAGACACCCTGTTATTCGACAAAAGTATGTAGTGAATTTTCCGATTAGACGTCAGTGAGGCAAACGTATTCAGGTTGGAAAATCTAATCAACTTCGATGATGCTTACCAGATTTGGCATTTCCACTGATTCTTTTTGATCGTTTCATTTTAATTGCATTCTCTTCTAATCTCCAAAAAAGTCGACTACCGAGGGTATTTGCGCGAGCCTTAAGGTCCACAAAATTGTATAAAACAAAAGGAGAAGAGAGTGGAAACGCAGACATAAAAGAGAGGAAAATGAAATCGCAGGGGTAGAGTTACTGGAGTACTGTGTTGAAATGGAGAAATATTTTTACATTTAAATGATCGACACAATTCTGTGATTTCAGAGCAACCGACTTATTGACTCGCAGTGGCGTCATCTCACTGGAACCTTGGGCAAAAAGTAACCTGCTATGGCTCTTACCATGATACCTACACGGATAAAAAAAAAAAGCACGAGTTTGTTTTGTGATATGGACATTTCCAATTAATTGTGGCAGTACACGAATTAATCGTGGTCGTACCCCAATAAAGTAGGTTACTAACCCAAATGTTGCGGTACTACCCTAACTGGAGTTGCGTTTCTACCACAATTAATTAGAAATGTCCGATCATCCAACAAATTGGGGTAGTACCACAATTTTAGGGGATAACCCCTAACACTTTTTTCCAAGTATAAGTGAAGAAATTTTCCCTCTCCCGTATACAAGGCAAGGGGCGGGGGCTTCTCTCATCGCTGTTTTTCATAGTATATGATTGGATAAAAATTTATAATAATTTTAAAAAAATGATATTTCAGCAATCCGATCAATTTTTCTCATTTTTTATCTAGAAATTCTGAGGTGCGGGGGGCATCCCTTCTTCTCCAACTGACGCCCCAGATGAATGTTGACTTGACGTATCTTGTACTATGGGAACAGAATGTTAGGTACTGATTTTAACAGCGCGGCTTTTTCAGGGGAAACGAAAGGTGAATATTTTTCCAGATCCGTCTTCGATACACTGTCGAGAATGACCAGCTCGATCACTTTAACGCGGAAAATTAATTTGAGCTATAAAAACACGGAATGGACACGGGGATCCCACGGACCCCGCGGCCTGCTGCGTGAAAAAGGACTTTGAGATCAGGAACCATCTCGGTGTCATCGTGCGACCGGTATTGCCGCTCCGTTCAAAAGAGTGAATTTATGTTCATTTGAATGCATTTAAAACAAACAATCGGCATCAAATAAGCAAATTTTATATTGAGGTTCTAGCCTCCTGTTCTGTCTAATCAGTTATCAACACTAATCGACACCGCTGCCCACAAAACCGACCATCCAGACCTGATGATTTTCAAGACATTGAAGCTTTTTTCGGGGCATCAGCGGGGCAGTGGCGTGGCATAAGTTGCAATATCTCGATCGTTATTCCATTTAAACCAGAGGCGTAGGAAGGGGGGCAGGGAGGGCCTGACCCCCCAGAATTGGAAATAGTATCATCTGCCCCCCCCCAGAAATTCTGAATGGTGCAAAAACACCTTCTTCAACGGTATAAGTCTCTTTCGCCGTGGTCCGTGAGAGGATGCCTATAAATAGAATAACCTATTGAATTCAACAATTTTTAAGTATTTTAACCTTAAAATGCATAAAACTGGGTGATTTTTAGGCAGAAATTGAAGGAAGATTAGCGCCACAAGTACCTCGAGGTGCGCTTAAATAGAGTTAAATTTTCAAAAATTTTCCGGGAGAGGCCCCCCGGACCCCCCGGCTTATTTTACAGAATCGATTATTGAGGTGTTCACTGCGAACACCCTCTTTTTGGATCCTTTTCCACTGGTTTAAATGGCAGATCAATCGATATATCTCAAAGCACTGCTGCGGTGTGAATCACGCATCGAAGTTGAGATTCGTCCGTCACCAGACTGGAACCTCCGAAATCAAAATAAAACACAGCTGAGATGCGGGCGCAGAATTTTAGGATGAATACGTAATTAATAATACATAAATTTTTAGCCAAATATGCATATTTATTTTTTTATTCCTATATTTAAGAGCTAATGCATTTCGAGACTTATCCCATCTTCAGAGCATTAGGTACATATGGTGGACATGATTCAAATATCTAGCTTCAATTTCAAGTTCCGTATGATTGAGGTAATGGAATGCATTTTCTGGATAGTGACTTAGACAATTTTAGAGTAAGGGATGGCAGTCACTCACGGCCGGTCGAGGTCATCAATGTTAGAAAATAAACTCTATTGCATACAAATGAATTAAAAACCTCAAAATAAGATTTCTCCTTCTCTATCAATGTTCTTGTGGATCTGTACAGGGGAGCCGAGCGTGGCCGAACCGGCCGTGCTAAGAAAAAACGTCGTATGAACATTCAAGAATTGCCAAATTTCCTCGGATAAACCATGCATTTTGAAGTTATGTCATGAATTTTCCTTGAAATTTTTAGATATTTCACGTTAAATTGTGTACAAAATTGTCTGAAAAATTTGAGAAAAAATATACAACAATTTCCTTGATAATTCGTATCGTATCGGACAAAATTTGGCAACGCCAGAAGGCTCATACGGCGTTTTCCCTCAGCACGGCAGTACGGGCGAAGAGGCTACAGAGCAGTAGCACGAGCACGGAAATTCCGCGTTAATACCCATTTCCTGCGACGCGGGTGGAGGGGGAGTGGTGGGGAGGCGTCAGCGTCGGGCCCGGGCGGGCGTCGCGGTGCCCCGCCCAGCGGCCGCGGATTGGGCGCCGGGGAGAGAGGCGAGCGACGATTGGCCGGCCGACGCCCGCGCGCCACGCGGCTCGCCTATCGACGAGTCCGCGGATCGACGCCGGCCGCGGAATCAACGAGCCGGGACCCCACGCATCGCGACGCGCCTCGCCAGGTCAGGCATTACAGCCCGGATAGGTAGGCAGGGCGCCACGCACGGAGCGCGATAAAACTAATCAGGGATGCTAAATTTCATGAGCCTGAATA
This sequence comes from Bemisia tabaci, assembly GCF_001854935.1. NCBI lineage: Eukaryota > Metazoa > Arthropoda > Insecta > Hemiptera > Aleyrodidae > Bemisia > Bemisia tabaci. The sequence continues at coordinate 1,493,127 of NW_017547136.1, forward strand.
ACTGCATTTCATATTGCTCATTTCCACTCATGTTTCTTTACGGTGGGTCTTCAGCTTTTGTCCGATACATTCTGTTCTGAGTGCGATCAATATATCGACGGCAAAGTCCGCAATCACATATTTCGTTTGCGGTGTCGGAAAATCTCCGCCTCTATATTATTTTTTTTTTTTTAAAGGAGAACAAATTGTCATCATTTCTTGAAGTTTTTGCAAAATTTTCTCCGCACAGGGAAAAAAAAATCCCGGTAGTTTTAAAAAATTGCCTTTGAGTTGTTTTCCGCGTTTAAAAGATAAAGTATGGCAGGAAGTCTGCGACGCCGCAAACCGAGTTATGTGATTGCCGACTTACACCGTCGATATCTCAGATTTGAACCTTTAGGTGAATTATTTGGAAAAATCTAGGTTTCAGTCTGTAGATAAATCATTGAAGAATGTTCCTGCCGAAAATTATCCTTCCAAATCTTTTAGTAAAATCAAAAGTACCGTTTCCATTTTGCAACCAATTTCAACCAACTCGATATCGATGGTTAATTGGAAACAGTCCTTATGACTTCGTTTTAAGATTTTGGAGGATGATTTTCGGCGCGGACATTCTTCAGTGCTTAATCTACAGATTGAAATTCAGATTTTCCAAAAATAATTCACCTAAAGGTTAAAGTTTGAGATATATCGATCGTACACCTAGAATGATGTGCGCAAAACCTAAAGATTCTCCCTCTGAGAACGATGGAAAAATACAGCGAACAGAATACAAATCAACGTGCTCCTAAGTCGAGATATTGCCTATCAATGCACCGTGAAGGCGAACATGTAAACGCACTAAGGACGCGATACACAAGCTCCGGCGGCGAGGAGTGCAAACTTGAAAAGAGAAAAAACTTTCTACTTTGACTTTCGTTACGAGTTATGTTAATTAACGATTAGAAAAACCGTAATGAATTTCACAAAAAAAACTCTTACCAAACTAGCTCTACAGAACAGACTTGCGAATCAACTGCAACTTGTACTTTACCTGCAACATTCAAAATAAATTTGTTATGATAATAACATGCATGGTGCAATTTCGTAAAGTAAACTTAATGTAAATCAGATGGGATGAATTAAAATAGGTAGTGGATATGTTTTACTTGTTTCACGAGCGATTGTGCAATACTTTCTATCGTTTATCCTTCAATTTTCGAGGCAGGCCAAAAGAGTATCCTTCACAAAGCAACAGACTGCGGATATGACTGATTAATATTCAATCTTTTCAAAAACTGCACTTATGCGCCTTTTCCTCCAAGCCCATCGATTCTTCTCGGATTTTTCCGGGATTCAATGCGAAGTCACCAATGAAAGCGATTTGCAACGCTAATTTTAATTTTCTTCAATAAATGTGTTGAAAGTATTTGAAAACACTACACTGGTAAAAAAAACACATTGGATCTAGAGTCTAGACTCTTGAAAACATTGACAAGAAAATGGACTCTTGATTCAATCAGATTTAAGCTTAAATCAAAAGGAAATCCGCTCAAATTAAGAGGCTTGGTTTTTTATTTAAGCTTAAATCTGATTGAATCAAGAGTATTTTTTCTTGTCGATGTTTTTACGAGTCTGGATTCTAGATCTAATGTGTGTTTTTTTTCTTTCTCTCTCTCTCTCTTTTTCCCCAGTGTACTAACTAAACTAAAGTCACTACTGTTCCCGTTATCGTGGAGTCTTCCATGCAGAAGACACCGCTACGTATGATTTAACAGATTTTTCTCGAGGTCGAGGTGGAAACAGCGATGGGGCTTCAGCTTCAAAGGCACTCGGTGGCCCGAGGAAACTTTGAATGTTTATTTTGCGGTCGTGACTGAGCAGCTATCGCAACATTTTAATTATCGGTGCGAGGTGCGTCCTCTCAATTCCAGACTCAGGAAGCCACCGCTACCGCGCGCAACACCTGTAGTTTCGGACTATAAAAAGTTCGCCTTCGTGATTCATTCGCTGCACCGCCAATAAATCAAACAGGCGTGATACTGTGCTGAGAAAAGCGCCGTATGAGCCCTCCAGTATTGCCAAATTTTTTCTGATGGATACAAATTTTTCGGGAAACTCTTTAAAACTTTCCCGTGGAAGCTTCATCGGGAATTAAATCTGAAGTAGGCACGTAGTTTTTTTTACAATAACATGGAAAATGCAGCTAAAACGCGGAAAACAAGGCTAAAAGAAAGTCAAAACAACTTAAAAATTGACCGATTAATCAGTCACATAACAATCGGAAATATAAACAATTGAAAAAAAAATTGAAAATTTGAAAAGCAATCAAAGGCTTTATGGATATAGTCAAAAGAACTTAAAAATTGACCGATTAATCAGTCACTATCAATCGGAAGTATAAACAATTGAAAAAAAAAATTGAAAACTTGAAAAGCAATCAAAGGCATTATAGATATAAAGGAGAGGGTTTCAGATTACAAAAGATGTATTACGCAGAGTCGCACGCAAGTCTTTATTAATCGGCAGAAAATTTTCAAGTTTATTCCGCTTTCTTCTCAGTCTTTTTTTTTTAAGAATTTTGTCCTTTTCTTATCTTACTGGTAATGTATTTTGCGACCCCGCACTGCTATATATTTTTGCAAAAGTGTAGAAGAAAGTGTGTTCGAACGTCAACACTCAGATTCACCCGATAGTGAACGAAGACCAAATGATAGAGTGATTAGTTTAGCAAACCTAACTTACTTTTGCACAATTAATTTGCCTGGCAGAGTACTCGCTCAAACATCCATCGGTCAGCATAAGGCGAATTATGTATGCTTAACAAATTCTCCACCAATCATCACTAAACGAAAAAGAGTGTTTAACTCCGAACCTCATTTTCATCTCAGTTGGAGAGTCTCTGAAATAAGGTATCTCTGAATTTTTAGGAAAATATTCATAATTTTCGTAAAAAAAAGATTTTACCCAACAAAATTTGGCAACATTCGAATGTTCATACGCCGTTTTCTTCCAGCACAGCAGCGTCCGTGACGCACGTGACTTTTAAGTATGCCCCCGGAGAAGCGATTTGCTGCTGTTTTAAACGCTCTCCAGAGCAACACGTATATTCAAGTTTGACCAAAAATAGAGATAGACGAATTTATGTTAAAAGGGACTGTATTTACATAAATTATATAAAAAAGAACTGCGTTCATAAGTTTTCCTTGCTTCATAGTTCCTTTGGGAAAATAATTTTTTCACAACATTTCACTGAATGCACCGTGATATATAGGCAAAAAGTCAATTTGGCCCCTAAAAATCGAGCTTGATGAGCAACATGGCTCCTGAAACTCAAAGATGAGTTCCGAACACTGGTTGTAAACAACTTTTATCGTAGAAAAAAAGGCAAAGGTCTAAAGAAAAATTTCCTGGTAAAAATTCCATGAAACAAAGGCACATGAGTTCCTCAACAGATAAACTCAATACTATATGATAGCGATGATGGCGCATATCAGATTTTGAATTTCCACTCTTCAATAGGAGCGAACGAAGTTCCAGTCATGCAAACCTTGACTCCAAATATTAAAGAAAAGAAAAGAAAAGGGGAAAAAATGATTTAATTAACCGGCGAAGCTCAAATAATGAGGACGATTACACCGCGCACCGACCGCGGACCACCACCCGAAATATCAATAAACCGTGATAATTAAGTGTCGCGGGGAGTGATTAGCCCCAATGGATAGCACTCCCCAAGCGGAGGGGTAAAGGGGGGAGGGGGATTGAGAGGGAGTGGAACACGACACTCCCTCGGAGGCCGCCACTCGACAAAGGGACGACGGGCATATGTCTGCCCATTGTTGAGGGGACAAGAGGCTCCGGACGCTCCGGGGTTGCAGTTTTCAGTTTATTTCTTTTTCATTTTTTCAAACGAACGATTTAAAGTTTAATGAATCATCAAAATATCCTTGCGGGCCGTCCCTAAATTGGATTGCATTTTGCAAAAAGGAACCACTAGCATTGCAATGTTGCTAAGATTGTGCAACTTCTTTAGTCTTGGGGGAAAAACCCGATTATCCATTAATAGTTTCTATTTTACTCGCTAAAAACTGTAAATTTAAAACAAAAATTACCATCTAAATTTCATAGTTTTTCACGATTTCCGCAATTTTATAGGAAAAGATGAAGTTGCACAATCTTAGCATCATTGCAATGCTAGTGGTTCCTTTTTGCAAAATGCAATCCAATTACGTAACGCAATTTTTCGGCACTTCTAACCCCCCCCCCCCCCCCCCNCGGTGGATCGAGTCAATAGGAGAGGTCGGACAAAATTTGGAAACTTTAAACGCTTATAATTCCGTTTATACAACATTTAAGGTTCTAACAGCGGTTCCATTGGTTTCCTCGTACAATTGTCTTCCAACAACATTCCTTAAAATCTAAAATGAGGCCGAGTAAACATTAAAATTTGCAGTATTAGTCAACAATTTCATGTCCGACCTCTCTAATTGACTCGACCCACTGTGCCCCGTCCCCCTTTGTAACGCTTTTATGATGTAGGTCCCTATCCTTTAACACGTAAAAATAAAATGGCGTGACGCTCTCCTGGATCCCCCTCCCCCGAGAGCGTTACGTAAGATAGGGACGGCCCCATAGATAGTATTTTCAAGAAAAGTTGCTCGCAGTTTTTTGTAAATTTTTTCAGAATATTTTCAAGATTCTTACATGATACCGCGAGGATCCTTTAGCAGAAATCGGTGTATTTAAAGGGAAGCAAATGGAGGTGGAAGTTTCGTTCAAAGGTGAAGGGCAGCCAGAAGATTTGAAAAGGTTTGAAGTCAAGGAAAAACAAAAATTTCAAGGAATCGGAGAATAGAAAATTGTCGAAACCCTGCACAATATATTTAAAGGGAAACAAATAGAGGTTGAAGTTATGTTCGAAGGTCAGGGAAACGCAGGAGATTTGAAAATGTTGAAATCCAGGAGAAGCAATAAATGGCAGGGATCCGGAGAGTGAAAAATTGTGGAAACCGTGTACAGTGTACATTTCAGCCACAGATTCTGAGTTGTCTCCAAAAATATGAGAAATGAAGGGAGAGTCGGATCGACGCTCCTATCTATCAAATCCTTTTGATTTAAAATTTTAACAAATAAACTGATTGCGGTGGACGCACGGGTCGTAAGACATTACGTTGGAGTTTTTGGCCAACGTGCGTTTCAGTGGCGTGGCGTGCTTTGCGATATATCGATTGTCATGTCATTTAAACCTGTGGAAAAATATCGATAAACAGGGTATTCACCGTGAACACCTTAACAATCGATTCTTTACCATAGGTTTAAATGGCATAACAATCGATGTATCGCAATTCACGTCACGCCACTGGTGCGTTAAAAATTCAGCATGAAGCTGAAGCTTATGAGCACAGTTTTCCCTCAAAGAGATATTTTGGTGCAACACTAGTTACCTCCATTCAGGAGGGCAACTGCACTGAGGATTGGCCCAACAAGGCCGAAACGCGTCTGCAGTTGCCTTCCTGAATGGACGTAACTGGTGTTGCACCAAACAGCATATCTCTTTGAAGGAAAATTGTGCTCTTATGAGCTTTTTCCCTCCGTACAGTAATCTCCGTAAATCAGAGATTTTCAGCTTTATGCTGAATTTTTAACTCACATCCGCATAAAACTCCAACATACTAAAATTTTAAGATGTCGAGAGCCTACAATGCGCTTGAACTCTAAGTTTATTAATAAGATAAATGAAATGCTTAGATTTCATCAGACTTGTGATACAGTCGAAAAACGGCAATGGGCCTGTTGCAATTTTTTGCTAGGGCAGAATGAAGAGTTGTTTCCTATAGATAATGCCTCAAAAATCACGATGAGCGCATCGGCAAAGTCTGAAATGCACTCATAAATTCACAATCTGCGTAAGAAATTTGCGTTATTTTGAGCTTCCCGCTTCAAAAACGATACTACGGCACAGGTGAACATTTTGTTAGAGGAGTCGCTCCATCGTCGGCAATATTCATCATGGCCGACGCTTGCGCAGTTCCTCGCGTAATTCGAGGAGAGTTCAAGGTCAATTAAGGCGGGCGAGGAAAATATGAACGTAAACACGCCGATTGTTATCTGGTTTAATCCTGTTCAGGTGTTATCTCGTCCCATCACACGTGTTTTGGCGGACTGGCGTCGGCCATGATGAGTATTGCCGCCAATGGAACGACTCCTCTAACAAAATATTCACCTGTGCCGTAGTATCGTTTTCGAAGCGGGAAGCTCAAAAAACCGCAAATTTCTTACGCAGATTGTGAAGTTATGAGTGCATTTCAGACTTTGCCGATACGCTCATTGTGATTTTTGAGGCATTATCTGTAAGAAACAACTCTTAGATTTGCTCTAGCAAAAGTTTGCAACAGGCCCATTATGTCTATGCTGCTCGAGGCCTCGGTGAGCAAAACCACTTATCTCGTAGAGAGACATTACGTAGATCCGTGATTTCTACTCTGGAGGGCGTCGTGGGGCTAGAAGAGAACGAGGGTGACAGCTTGTCTTTCGGGGTCCCGAGCCCGAACAAAGGCTGCACCCGCCCTTGTAATGATAATGATGATTACTGCACATGAGCCGTGTGCGAGTTTCGAGGGAGGGGGGAGGGGGGGTCTTACCTGTGCAGCTCTTCGTCGACGTCAGTACGGAATGATGCTCCTCTGATTTCCCCTACCTTAATGACACCCTCACCCTCCCTTCCCCTTGCGCTTGCAGTCGGAATCGGAAAGCTCGAAGGGAGTCCTCGAACGATTTCAGGGTTGCAAGATCGATACAATTTTGATTTCCTTGATTTCATCACGACTTTTCCTTGACTGATTCTTTTCACCTTATGTTTTTGAACAACTCAGAAATTCCTGTCTGCCAAATCCTAATTTGCTTTGGTTCAACCAAAATATATGCCTGTTTATGCGAGGTAAATTTAATGACTTACCTCTGTTTCCGCCTGGCTTAAAAAAAAAAAAGTGTATTTCCTTCGGAAAATACACTAAAAGCCGAATTGAATTTTTTCCGAATTTATAGGTCTTCCGGATGACATGACTTTTCCTAGTTTCATCTGATTCTTTCATCCTGAATTTTTCTGTAGCTACTCGTTTTGCTGTGCGTTAAGGGAAAAAAGACTATGTGCCAAAAATTACAAAGTTTCAACACTGGTGCCCTCAATTTAACGAACATTTCGCCATGCAAAAATCCGTATGAAATTCGCTGTACAAAACCCGTTGTTCGGAAAATTGTTTACGAACGTTTACTCGTTTTGGATACATTTTTTGCGAAAGCCCTGTCAACACTACTGGCAAAAGTTCACGGAACTTTGCGCGAAAGTTAAGTTCCGTAATTAAACCTATCTCTTTTTTCATTTATATGAAATGAACGAAAAAATCATGAAAAAACAAACATAAATGTGGTTTAATAATTTTAACTTCCGCCGCCGCGCTGATCGCACTGTGTTTGGCGCAATGCGTGAAGTATTCCTACAGTCTTGTGTGCGCTATGCGTTTCGCGTCGCTCGCTGCTGCACGCACTGTTAGACGCAATGCGTGAAGTATTCATGCAGTCTTGTAGGCGCTATGCGTTTCACGGCGACCGCTGCTGCACGCACTGTATTTGACGCAATGCGTGAAGTATTTATGCAGTCTTGAAGGCGCTAATATGTGTTACATGCCGACCGCCGAGCCGAGGGTTTCTCCTTTTCATCTCAAGTTCTCGTCATCATTGCGCGCCGTTCCATGCAAAATTCCATGTTCGGTTTCTCTCCTAGTCTCCACATTTAATTCTCTTTAAATTCACCACATTAGAAACTTAAAATTGTTAGATAAATGCAATTGTATTTCCTTCATCACCACCAAAGTGAACCGCGCGAGAACTTAGTACCAAATTAACTACTTGCTCTGACTCGAGTTATTATACCAAAACTACAGATCGGTCCCTTTCTGAAAAACTCGGTCATTTCGGTATACCGAATTCCACCGATTTCGGCTACCTACAGACGGCCAAGCGACGACAGGCTCAACCCTCGCGCGGGTGGAGGGCGGCGGAAAAAAAACTCGCCTAATGAATGAATAAATAAAGGGAAAAGTGAAGTGTGTCGATAATCCGACGTGGGTTGTTGACTGTTGTTCTCGTTCGGAGTGGTATCCCACGGATGCCGGATCACCTAGAAATGGTTGGAAGAACAGCGGGAACAAGCCGATTTTTAAGTCGACTCGGCTCCGGTTGAGCTGAAATTCGATATCCGGGCCCAGATCGATACGTTTTCCCGGTTCCTTCTCAAAAATCGACCCTCCCCCTCCCTCCGCAGGCCCCTTTGCGCCCTTCGGCGCGGGTCGAGGCAGAGCTCTCGGAGGTTTCAGCCCGGCTTCCAGACCACCTCCAAAATTGCCGTCTGCGTGAATTCTTGCAGGGTAGATTTTCCGCTTCCTGGAGCAGACTGAACTTAGGAGAAAGGTACCGATCATCCAAGTTTCCTTTTCTCTACGCAGAGAGAAAATTTTAGTTAGAGCGGCCAAACTTCGGTTTTCATGGTGAACTTGAGTTTTCGGTTTCAGTCATAAGTAACTGGTTATTATTTTGAGCTTTTTATACACGATCAAAGCGAGGAGTCGCACGGTGGATCGAGTCAATAGGAGAGGTCGGACAAAATTTGGAAACTTCAAACGCTTATAACTCCGTTTATACAAAACTTTGAGGTTCTAAAAATGGTTCTATTGGTTTCCTCGTAAAATTTTCCTCTAAAAGCACCACTTGATATGCAAAATGTGAAGAACTAAGCATAAAAAGTTGCGGTTTTAGTAAAAAATTTCATGTCCGACCTCTCTAATTGACTCGATCCACTGTGCGTCGGTCGAATATCGTTGATTTCATGTATTATTCAGAAAATTTACGATACAAAATGATGATAATTTTGCTCGGAGTTGTTTTTCAAAATAAGGTCAGCAGTCAACATCTTCATCAATGCCGCCATTTTCACGCTCTTAGATCGTGAGAGGAGCGCTGCCATCAAGTTAAAATTTGTTCCAAAATCTTAAATTCATTGACTAAGTTTCGCGTCAATATTGAGCCGGCGCTGAAAAGATGACGCAAATCAGTTGCGATAGTATTTAACCTATATTTTTTTAGGTGTTACTATTTTTAATTTTATGACGTAGAGTTACGATGAACAACTCCTCCCGGAGGGTTAGCAATTTTTTAATATGTTGCGCTTTTTAATTTTTTTTCTTTCTTACTCTGGTGTATATTCAGAGTTTCAGTAACAGTCTCCTTAAAGACATATTATTAGGCTCACTTTAATTCGTACAATATTTTAATATTAAACAATTATTTTACCTAGTATTATATTTAATTATAATAAAAAATATTTTTAACGATTTCTTGAATACCGTCTTATTACTTTCTTATAATAATATATATACCTGGAAATGTTCGCAATAATAATGAAAAACTGGCTAAATACTCAGTTTTGACCGATCATGAGATGCATATCAAATAATAGTACTATTGATATGAACCATTTTTCAGCGCTTTGCGGCCTCATTTTCTCTCTTCTTTTCATACTATATATTCAGAATAGACAAGATAATAGAGCGTAAGAATAGACAAGACAATAGAGCGCAACCCGTGAATATACAGCAAAAAACCTACGTCTCGAGGACAGAGAGCACGACATCGGATGAAAGATACGCGACAGCACGACTAAAGAGCACATAAAGGCAATATCGCTGGAACGGCGACATGTTATGGTTGTTTAAATGAAGCGAGATAATGAAGAGATCTTTTTAAGGGAGCTTTTTACACGCTTATGAACTACAACTACCCCTGCGCGACCACCCCTCACCTCTGCACCTGGTCACGTCCCTCCACTTCACCCTTCTTCTTACTCCTCTTCGCCCTTTATTTTCTGGGTCTCATTGATTCGGCGAGTTAGTTTATTTACCTTTTTTAAGAGTGCCCTCCAGGGTTGTCATTTTGTGTTACTCTTTGTTTCTTTTTTCTTACGGCAAAGTGGCTTCTAGTATATGGACTAGAAAACGTCTCTTCTTAAAAATCTCACGTAGAAAACGGTTCACAAAGCGGAAGGGTGGGAAGTCATCCCCTGGATGAGGTATTAAGAAGTATTAGTGATACATATTAAGTGGACGTCGATAATGACAAATTAAGTTTTTCATTTTTTTTCTAGTATCTTCTGACCAATATTAATTGCGAACACTTTACTTGTTTAGGAGTTGATTTTAAGACTTCCCGTGGTGCGGTATTATTCAGGTTTCTTTTAAAATTTTGAAGAAAAAAAAAAAAAAAAAAAAAAAAAAAAAAAAAACATGTTCAGTACCTAATGCTTCAATTCATACCTTGTCTAGAGGCCCGTTGAACCGCATCCACAAATTTTAAGAATAGGGGCTAAGGAGTTTCAGAAAAATCAGAAAATGAAATTCTCTCTTTCAGACACTTTAAATAATTATTTAGACATGAAAAAATGGCATATTATGCTGCTAGGAGCGGCAACTCTGTTCCGCATATTTTCGTCACGAGTTCATTTACGGTCACCCGGCAATATTTCAAAATAGTCAGTTACTTAAATCAAAGTTATTTCGTCCCCGCTTTGCAGTCAATTGAGGTTTGCGCCTCGACCAAACATATGAATATGAAATCAGCGACGACGAGTCACATGCCGTTTCTTTTGGTTCTTTTAATTTCTCTCCCTTTCATGACGAAGGGGTCCCAACTTTTATTTGGTGCTTTGGATAGCTTTGCAATCGCAGCCTCTTTCAAACGCATGTGTGTTGGTTTATATGCAGAGAAGGGGGATTGACTACATTGCGATCTGGAAAAGTTGTTGCAATGTGATGTGTAATGGTTCTTTGGTCAACTTTTTCGTAATATGAGCATCGTTTTCTGCGTGAAATCTTGTACAAAGATGTGACATACGCTTAAATTCAAACCTCTTTGGCTTCTGGTCTTTTACTGAGGCATGCATGGAGTGTGTATTCGAAATGTAGCTTTAAATGCGCGTGCTGAAGAGCACATTCCATCTTATAATTTTTTTTTTTTTTTTTTCACGTTCAATTTTATCATTTTATGAGGTAATATGTTTACCCTGACTCAAATACACACAATTAAGTTCCTTTTTACGAATTAGGCGGATTGAGATTTTTTTTCTTTTTTTTATGTGCAACGAATGGAAACGCAATAATCCACAGTCATTAGGTGATTGATAAACATGAAATGTGTTTCATAAGATAACTATTCAAGCACGGGTGTTGGCCGTATTGCCGTCCGCCGATATTGAAGGCGCATCAAAAACCGGGTGAAAACTCGGACTTTTGTTACAGAATTGAAAAATATGCACGGTTCTCTTTTAAATAACGAGCACAAACTTTGGCCGTATCTTTTTTAAAAGAAAACAAAGGAAAATTATGACATGTAAATTTTTATGAATGCTCTCTATGTTATAGTAATACGCACAAAATAATGTTAAGTCAACCTGTTACTCAGTTTTTTGGTGGAGAATAAAAAAATGAGATGGTTCAGGCAACTTGGCCGAGAAACTAAAAATATTCTCTGGTTCAATTTACTCAGTATTTATCATGCATGAATGAGTTTCATCAAATTTTAGACGTTCGAAAATTCCCGATTCAATTGCGGAGAAACCGCGTTTCTCACCCTAAATGTTACCGTCAAGTCATCTCGTCACCATTGAATTGACTCCGACTGGATCCTCCCACAACCCGCCCCTCCACCGCGAACGCAGGCGCCGTATCCCGTCTCATCCCTGGACGAGTCCCCAGGGAGTTCTCGGGGGAAACGTGCAACTCTTGAGCCGCGGATACCCTTAAGATCTGAAGAATCTAGGACCCACGCCGCGTTGAGTCCCGACGAGAAACACTCTGGAGACAAAACACTTGTCGGCAGATCGTCGCGGTGCAGCTGATAATTCTGCTATAAGCCTTTTTCGTCAAATCATAATCCTCATTATCGACGACCAGCTTTTGCGCACCCTGGTGCATTTACATTTAAAGTTTGAACTTTATGGTCTCGTCTAAGAAAACGTTCAAATCCAACGTCTTGCCAGGAAAATGGTAAAAAAATATAGGCTCTCCCAGATTGAATATTGAGCAAGTTCAGCATACAATTTGTGCATTATTTCCAAGTTGAAAATCGATGAAAAATACATATATCCGTGAAATTTTATTTTAGTATATGGACTACTACATCATCGTTGCGATTTAGAGTTTTACTTTTAGCTCGGTAAACTTTGGTATAGTTCTGTCATGAAACCATTTTTAGATACCATTAAATTGTTTAGGGCGCTTATCTTTCTCTCCCTTTTTCCTCCTTTTACTTACTCTCCTTTTTCCATTTTGGGCCAAAAGAGGGGGAGGGGCATGCTACCCCCCTGGATCCGCCACCGATTCAAATACTTCCAGTTCAAACGCGATCCACGGCGACGACCTGAACAGAGAGAGAGGGCAAGCTCGTGACCTTGGTGCAAAGGAAATGACGTCACTCGGACTAAATTTTACTCGGTGAGCCGGACATGCGGTCAAGTTGCCGGGGCTGGAGGAGTTGGATTTCAAGTGAATGGGAGCTTATCGTAATCAGCTTTGGAAACTTGAATGAACGTCTGGAAGAGTGGTTGAGCTCTGATATGGATTGAATTATTAGACCGAGACCTGAGAAGGATGAGGAGGAGGCGGAGGGAAGGGGGTGTAATGATTTTCTTCCCGTCATCGTCACTACCGCACTGTCGCCTGCACCTAATATCATGCAGCTCATCATGCGTGAGGAATGAAGAAACATGATCGGATAGAGACACAACAGGCGAATTTGATTTCAGTACACTTAAGAACGAACGACGCTTGATTTTATAAGTGGGGGCCAGTTAATGACAAGTAGCAGTTTCTGCCGGAGACATTATTGAAAGCTAGGAGGCCGATCTGCGGGTTTATTGGAGTTGGTCGGTAAAGCGATAGGCAAAGGAGACAATAGGAACATGGAGCGATCCTATGGGTTAAAACGTATGGTTCTTTTCGCTTAGTGATGATTGATGGGCAACTTTTGAGCATAAAATACGCCAAAGGAGAATTTGCATGCAAGTTTTTTTATTGCTTCATCTGAAATTGCTTAAAGGGCTGATTTCACAGTATTTTTTATAATTTTTTTTCTAATTTAAATGAGAAAAATAAAAAAAATAAAAAAATTGAGACTTGAAATAAAAAGACTTTGAGAAAATAAAAAAATAATTTGGAAAATAGTATAAAAATAGATTTAAAAGTGAGAAAATGCACCGCCTAGTGACGTCATCTGGCGGCATTTCCCATTTAAACACATGTATTTTATCAAATTAGATTATTTGGCATACCTTCTCCAAGAATATTGTTCAATTCATGAACCAGGGGTATCCTCGTGCTCAGTTCACTCGGTAGTTTCCACTGAAACACGAAATTCATGAAATTTCTAACACCTGCAAATTCTCTAATGGACCGCGCTTAGCAGGTATTAGGGCGAATCGAGCCACATCGGCTATTGCTAAATTAAACTGGGCAATTTAATTTTTTACAAGAGAAAGATTGTGCTGATTCCTTTGAAAATGTTAAGGACTTTGCTTCATACTATTCGGAGAATTCACTGAAGTTTGCAAACAAATCCGCTCAACCGTTTTCATGTGAAAAATTAAATTGTCCAATTATTTGGTAATAGCTGATTTGGCTTGGTTCCTTCCTGCTTAACGCGGTCCAAAAAGCTCCCTCCCCCCTCCCTCCGAAAAAAAATTGGTTCATTGCTCTTAAACTCGATTCACTTCATCCCCATGACAACAAGATAGGCACATTCTTCATCATACAGTGGCAAGAAATTATGAGCCATGCAGTTTACATTCGAGAGCTCTTCCGTGCATTTCACAAACATCCACGTCCAACATGATGTCATACGTGAAAACTGTCACTCGGGCAGGGGGAGGGGGAGGCGCGCGTGACGTGCCGAGAACACCAACCTTGAAATTTGAGACTCGCCGGGGCTACCTTGTTTTTTTACCTCACACTGAGATACAAATGCTTCGCGAAACGGCCAGCCGGTCTCCTTATGGCGGATTCGTCTCGCTGCTTCGGAGATCCCGGTTAAAAATGGGCGTCATTAATGCCTTCGATTGCAGAATTATTCACCTTCACGCCAGAGGCCTCGCTCAAAAACCGCGGGGGAACGTCCGAGAAGGCGCCATCCAATACTGTCGAGCGGAGGAATAACGCTAGTTGAACATTCAATTTTTGCCAAATCTCTACCTATGTAGTATTTCTTCTTGAGGAAAATTACATGCATTTTTAACAGCTTCATTTAGGATTAGGCAATCTACATTTTAGGCTGCTTAATTTGCTAGAGGGTAATATTTTCAATAGGATTACCATGCAATAAAACACTTTGAAATTTTAGAAAATTTCTCTATTTGCCTGATTGTTGAAATTTATGTCTGATTGACATTGACCGGACATTAAAAATTGACATTTTACACGACAAAAATACGGCTATTTTTTGTCTTACCTAGTCGAAAAAGACAGAAATGGTTTCTGGTGAAATATATAAACTTCCTCCATTTGCAATAACACAATAATGTCGATCTTACGAAGTGGCACGCTGATGACGCTTTTCCACGAACGCTAACCGATGACTGTTGCGTAAAGCACCGGAGGACGCTGGGCCCCGAAAATGTCTGATGGGAATAATAGGGGGGACCTCTGGCCCGGAATGGAAGGCAGTCTCGTCCTTCTTTACGACCTGCGATTTTTTTCCTCTCCGGTCGTATTTTATCTCGGACAATCGGGCCGTAAATGACACGGGTGCATTCCCGCGTCACCGCACCGCACCGTGGACCCGGACCGTACTGCCATGCTGCAAGAAAGAACGGCATATGAGCCTTTGGACGTTGCCAAAATTCCTTTTAATGAAATAAGAATTTTCAGGAACGGTTCTGGATATTTTGTTACCTGTTGTCTAGACAATTCTTTCCCGCGTTTAATCTGAAATATTTAGAAATTTCAATGAAAAATATTCATGACTTTTTCCGAAAATTTATATTTAATCCAGGGAAATCGGGCAACATTCGAATGCTGATATGACGTTCTTCTTCAGAACGGCAAAGTAGGATGCTGCACACTGTTGCCAGATGATAAAACATCTGTAACCGTAGTTTTCAAAACCCGAGTTTGTAGCGTGAGCCGATGACAAGGTTTTATGGACCACTTTTTGTAATAATTGAGAACTACAATCTCCGGCTCAGTTTAGAAACAACGTGTGTGCCATTGGTTTCCTTATGTACATACGTGCGTTTACGGATGACCCAAATATTATAATTCCTAAATGCAAAATGCAGTCCTAAGATGCCACCAATTCCCAATTCTGAAGACCTAAAATTTTGCCGTGCAATTAGTGTGCAGTGTTAAAGAAAAGAGAAGTGACTCCAAAATGAAATTTAAACAAAAAAAATGGCCCAACATATTAATGTTGACAAGACGACAATGTAATAAGTCGTACATTTTTCGTTAAAGTGGCAATTGCCATGCATAAAACTTAGACTTAATTCTGGTGATTAAGAGTTGACCAATCTGACTTTTGACCACAAAGAAAGATATTCATATCGGGCAAGGTAGCCCGATATGAATATGTGTGCTATTTTCTGCAACTGCCTACTTGTATGGTTCAGTTCAGCGATGCATCACTGCCCCCGCCGGGTGGGCTAGGCTGCAACGTCGTGAAGGGCGCAAACGTTGAATTGGAAACAAGTTTCTTTTCGCAAGGAAAGTTCCCTTATCATGAAGAGATTTTTCTGGTTTTCGACGGCAAAAATTTCACTGCCATAAGGAAAGGACCGTTGCCGGAAGGAATATTTTCATCAGCAAGACGAAAAACTTTCATCGATGCGGTTTTCTTTGTTTTTTTTTCTTTTTTTTTTTCAAACAATTATTTTATTTGTTAAATGACAGAGTAGAATGATACGTGACAGGGTATCACCTGAAGGCCTAAGTTTACATATTATTAGTTTTTAAAGATCCTATTTACAATTTTTGATTATTCCCCCCTGTCCCACGGAAGCTTATTGTCTAGTTACTTAAGTTCTAATTGGTTTCTCGAAGATCCTCTGTCTTCTTTTCGCTTTAGTTGTTTTTGTTTGTCCCGGAATTGCCTTGGGGTGGCCTGTCTTCGGGTGAGGAGGAGGGTTGGCAACTATCGTCATCCTTTTCTTGATTAAGTGCATGTTGTTTTCCCTGTAGTGTGTTCTTGACGTATGCATGTATTAGTGTCCATTTTTTGCGAGAATCTAGCATGGTTGGTATTAGATTATCTGGAGTTAGAGTTGGTATGTTTAGTGTTTTTTCCAGTTCTTCTTTCTTTTGTCTTACGTTGTTACAGGTGAAAAATGTGTGTTCAGGCGTGTCTTTTATTTCAATTCCGTCTTTTATACAATATGGACAATATGGGTCTTTTCGTTTCTTGAATCTATGTAAGTAAGAGGCATATGCGCCGTGACTAGAGAGAAATTGCGTAAGATAAAAATCTGGTTGGCCGTGTCTTCTGTTTAGCCATTTGTGTAGTTCTGGTATGACTCTTTTTGTCCACTTGTTTGGTGAATTTGACCATTCTATCTCCCATCTTGTCATCTTGTCCTTGTGTATTTCTATTGGGTCTTCTTTCATATATTTGCTCATTCTTTCTTGAATAAGAATGGTTTCCGATGGTATCCCTGAAATTATATTTAGTGCGAAGTCTGAAGTTGTTCGGTAGGCGCTGCATAAGGCTAGTTTGAGTGGTCTTAGCGTTTTTCTTATTTCTTCTTTGTTTTTCTTCAGGTTACAATCTGGAGCCCAGATTATTACTCCATAAAAAATTATGGACATTACAGCTTGAATCATAATTTTCCGTCTTATAAATGTTGGTCCATGGAGATTTGGTAATAGTGGTCTGAAGTGGGTTGCTACTTTTCTTGCTTTCTCACAAGCTGCTTTGATGTGCTTGGCCATCCTGACACCCCTTGTGATTTGGAAACCAAGGGAGGTCAGTGATGTCCCTGCGGTGATTTGCGCTTCTCCAACTGTTACTTCGATGTTTTCTGCTTTTCTTGGCCCATGTAGTAGTATTGCTTCTGTCTTGTTATCTTCGGTGAGTAGTTTTTTCTTTTGCAATTTCTCTTTGATTTGCTTGGTGATTTGTTTTGTTTTCGTTTTTATTTCTTCTTCGTTTACACCTGTGATTATTAGTAGCGTATCGTCTGCATATGCCTGTTTTAATGAGTCTGGTGTTGTATTTAGATTCAAAATTTCGTCAAAGATCATTATCCATATCGTTGGTGATAGACAGCCACCTTGCGCTGCACCTGAATTTAATTTTATCATAAAGTCTGGAAAGACTAAGAATCTGTTTGTTAAATAGGATTTCATGATTTCTATGAGATAGGTTTTCTTTGTTGCGATGAATCCAAATTTTTTCATGTGGATATGTTGCAGTCCACGGTGCTTCAAGTACGCCCTCAACATTTTCTCCAGCTCACTGAGCCGAGACGGCGAGACAGTGACACAAACCAGAGCATAAAGGAGTTTCCATCCCATCGAATCCTCGACTCTCGACTTTTCGTCTTGAGTTCACCGGTTCGCGGTTTAAAAACCTAAAATAAACGAAGATCGAAAGACAAGGTCCGCTTGATGTAACCGCGGAGGGTTGGTCGTCAAGCAGATGACAGGATGACAAGGCCCGAAAACAGAGAGATTAACATAATCGACCGTAATCTGACAAACAACTAAAACAGACCCCTCTGGAAGCCTCTGCACCCATCATCGCGTCGGGACCACTCTATCGACGCGGCGTACAGTGGAACGAGATTGAGTATGATATGGAAATTTTAAAAAAAAACTTATGTACCTACCCTAACACGATATGAAGAAGAAATAAAGCGACGGTGAAACTCCCAAACCACGTATCTCGTTTGCGGTGTTTAAAAATCTCCGCTCCTATTATTATTTTTTTTCTGAAAGTGAATCAACATCATTTCGTGAAGTTTTCACAGAGTTTTCTTCGCACAGAGTAGAAAAATCACAGATATTTTAGAGAATGTACGTTGAGTGGTTTTTCTTTCAAAGAATAAAGTATGACAGTAAGTCTGCAACATTGCAAACCGAGATACGTGGTTTGGGAATTCCACCGTCGAAAGGTGATTTTATTGAGCAATCGCCTTCAAAAAGCACCCATTAAAATTTATAATGTGGAGAAATAATCATCGAAATTCGCAGATTTAGTTGAAAATTTCATGGCCTGTTTCGTCAGTGGGTTCGTTCACTGTGCGGCACGTGGTGAGGGCGACAACGTACCGGCCATTTGAATATGTTGATCACCCTTTATCGGTTACGGGCTCCATCTCTGGCCGGGGTGGGGCGAGCGGGGGTAAGTCAGGAGGGTGGAAACAAATGAGGCTGATTAATATAAATAAGGAGTGATCGGAGCGAATCTGTTTCCCGGTGATACACGCTCCGCTTATCAGATCGCCGTAATCATTTTTCGATGGGTCGGCAATGTGGCCTGCCAGACGGTTATTGTTGTTGTTGGAGCTGTTGGATGGTTTCTGGATGTTGTCAAATCATTATTGGACGTATTTATGCTAAAAAGAACTATGTGCATAGGATTTCCATGTAACATAGTTCCTTTCAGCATAAATACGTCCTATTGATACCCTGGGAAGGAAGCGTGGATGCTGAAGGTTTATCATCTGCTTGAGGGATTTGAAATTATGACTGGAATCATGATTTTTTGTTCCTTTATTCAAGAATAGAAATGAAAAAACCAATATTAGATATTGTTATTCCCTTATAGCGATGACATGAAGATCACTTGACTTCGTATATGGATCGACGATTGGTCGCGAATTCAAAGAATAAACCTGGTGTTCATTCTTTGAATTTGCGGGGTCTTGATCTTGAAAATTACATTTTATAAAGTCATCCCTCGTAGAATTTCAAAAATTCAAGTGCTCAAAAGGCATGACACCGACCGATCGTGAATATTTGTCATTATTGTAGGATGACATATGTAAGGAAGTTATTTCCCTGTCGTAAACATACATTCAAATTTTACACAGGGAAATTAAATATTCGTCTTCAGACATCTTGTGTATCACAAACCCTTACAAAAGTAAGTCAAACAGTTATCGGGATTTTTATCAACCCATTAGCGTATATCTTTCTCACATTTTCGGCTTCTACCCATCGCGTCAAAACTTTTCCACCGCCTAAAATCCTTCATTACGTGTACAAAATCCTCTAGTAATAGAAAAAATAGTTGAATTCACAGTATCAAGATCAGGCCCAACTATCTCCTTTGTAGCCTTCCGAAGAACATTTTCTATAAATTTTGCTGTCGACAAACCTCGATTTTTCATCATTTCCTGACTTTCCCAATTTTTCCCGGCACATTAAACCTTTCGACCCTTGCGCATTTTCTGGTAGAAGAATTAGATTTTATGAAATGTACAGCTAACCATTATCCTACCACTAAATAGATCATAATGATAGAAAGAACTATGTGCAAACTTAGAAGCAAAAATAGATGATGAAGCACAAAAACCATGTGCTCATAGTTCCCTTCGATTTTTACTTGAGTTTTCTTTCCTTCTCTGTATTTTATTATTTGCAAATACGTCCACTCAATTTTATCATCCTATTAAAACAGTGCGTGAGAATTGGCAGCACTGGAGGCTGCTGGAACCGCGACAGGCGTGGCGTGGCGCGCATCGTGGAGGGAAAGAGGTAAGCGAGAGCAGAAGGAGGCTGGTGGGCCCAAGGGATGATCAGGGATGATAATGAAATCATTCCGTTGACTAACGCGGGGATAACGCGAGCTGACAATCCCGGCATCCCGCTCTTGCGTCCCTCCGTGTTCGGATGCGGTCCCGTGCTTATGTTTTTCGTCCTAATTGGATTTATTAGTCGCCTCTGTGTTTTCATAACTCTCTCGTCTTGCGCACTCGCATGCGCAATGTGACGCTCGACGCCTACCGGTTTTGCTTTTTGACTTGTTTCTGCTTCACGCCAGGGATGCGGAAAATCGTTCCCATCCGAGTTTCCTCGCGATTCTGGGAAAGAGCTTCAAAGCTTTTAACTATCCAAAGGGTAGAAAGTAGGTAGAGGTAGAAAGCAAAATCGAGCATTTTATGAAATACAGAGTGGAAATTCAAAACACGTAAAGCGCCATCAGGTCTTGAGATTAACATGTTGCTTCCATTTCCCGAGAACCCACTGTCCTAAAAATATTAATTCGTGTGTTGGAAAAAGGTGAAAATTTGGAGAAAATTACCCCATAAAATTCAGCAAAACAAAGACGTTGATTTTTTTTTTTTTCAGTAAAAAACACTGGCACTAAGCGGGCTTGGAAATTCTACTCTGCAAATGATAGAAGAAAAATGTACGAATTCCAAACATTGCGCAAGTTTCTCTTTCCATTTTTAAGACCCTTTTTCGTGAGTCACCCAACTTTTACACCCACTTTTGCGGATTTTCCATTCTAGCACTGAAGCGTAAGTGACTCGCTGGTTACACAGTCGAGAAGTTTACTGTGCTCTAATTCTAGTCGGGTAAAAATTATTTAAAATTATTATGGTGGTTTGATTTCATTATTTGTCCTTTATGACCCATGATCGCACGGCTAGAAAATGTCAAAAAAGGCTTGATTGAACTATATTTTAGAATTATTTTGGACGTGTTTACTGCTCTATCACAGAGAAAATGTAACGGGCCGAGGAAGACTTCTTCACCTCCAAACAGATACTCTCTGTCTACCGTGAGAACTCACGCTTCGCGTCATCGCGCCTTCAATTTTTCAGATGCAGCACGGACGTCCATCAAGTACGAATAGTTGTATCTCTGCGCCGTCGTTAACGCGCATCCTTCCCCTCGCTTTATTTCCATATTGTTTTTGTTTGCGCTTGTCTTATTCGTAATGGTGCTTCAAGCACTACGTGAATAACACAGCCGAAGGTAGGAGAGATGTGTTTCGGGCCTCTTTTTTAACTTTTCTCCCGAATTTGAGCGACACCTCATTGGCAGCATATTGCAGGGCATCGAGAACTCACGCTTCGCGTCATCGCGCCTTCAATTTTTCAGGTGCAGCACGGACGTCCATCAAGTACGAATAGTTGTATCTCTGCGCCGTCGTTAACGCGCATCCTTTCCCTCGCTTTATTTCCATGTTGTGTTCGTTTCCGCTTGTATTTTTTATAATGTTGCTTTAAACTAGAGCAGAGCATTACGAGTTCACGACTCACTCCATCGCGTCTTACATTTTCCATATGCAATGTGGACATCCATCTTGCGAGAATAGTTGCATCGCGTTTACACTTTATGCGTTTCTTACTTTTGAATTTCGAAATAAATTAAGGTTAAGTTTGCCCAAGATATGCTATGATATGTCCAAATCAATGGTCATTTTGAAAAGGAAGAAATATGTTTAAAGGTCTCTCAAGAGGTCTATACAGTGTGCGTATGTCTAAAAATCGAACCGGTTATCGCTTCTACGGGAGTTACACATACAGAATGAAGGAGAGGGATGATAAAGCGCCTGTGTATCAACAAAAAGGTGAACATTTCACAGAAAATTGTTTACGCTTCAGAAAGTAGTTCTTGGACCTCTGTTCACTACTATCATGCGTTAAAGCACCTTTCTCCTTACTCCTAACTCTCTCTTCTTCCGTTCATTTAGGAAATTTTTCTCACATATTCTCGGTCGTAATTTTTTTTCTTCTTCTTATTTTGCTATATGTAAGAAGGGCGCGTTTTCGGCGCGCAAAGGGGGCGTATCTGCCAATGGCAGATTGGCCTCATGGCCAGTCCGAGCCTGATCACAATCATCATTTGGACCGTGTTATGTGTCACGCAGAAACGAACCAAGCCATGTCAGCTACCGCCAAATTTAATTAGGCAATTTGATATTCTACATGAAAAAGGTTGTGTGCGCGGGTTTGCAAATTTTAATTAATTTCCTGCAAAGCATGAAGCAAAACCCTCAAAATTTTCAAAGGAATCCGCACAAACGTCCTCTTGTAAAAAATTAAATTGCCCATTTGAATTTAGCAAAAGCTGAAGTGGCTAGGTTCCATTCTGCTAAACGCGGTCCATTTGGCGTATCATACGTCCAAAACATGCTCATCAATCATCATTAAGCGGAAAATGGGATTGACCTCTGAATTCAACTTTTGTCCCATCCGATTTCAGTGCTAGTTTGTCACTGGGGTCAACCATCGAATCATGCGTATCCCTCCAAAATTGAAATCTGGAGTCCCAGATCCTCAGGAGAAATAAAAAGCGCCCCATTATCGCCTTTCAATGGCAACACTGTTAACCCTTGCTTATCGGCGCGGTCATCTGACTGGACTTCGTGTGTGGCGCTCTCTTTCTTGTCGCGGCAACATTAGAAGTCAACGTGGTCGTGTCTACGCAAAATTCACCTTTACAACGTTCGTTTTCCGTTACAAACTCACTTTTATCGGACTAAAAGTGCAACACAGGTGCAGTTAGTGTGAACGCACGTTCGGTACACACTCCCGAGATGGACTCACCTCTATCAAACGGAACTATGTGCAATAAGACATGAGCCTTGAGACTCATGAGAATATATGCATAACAGGGCTCACGTCACAATGCACATAGTTTCGTTCGGTAGAAATACGTCCAGTTGTCGTGAACACGATGTTTTGTCTTCTTGTTGGTTCCCTCGTGTGCCTCACAATCAGATGCACTTAAATTAGATGGACACAGCTAAATGAAGCGTAAAGAATCACAGCTATGCATGGGAATCCCCGCTTTATCAAAGTTTGGAAAGATGTAAGGGGCTGCGACTCGATGGATTTTTTGATGGAGCTGAAAATACAGCATTGTTAAAAACGGATCATATTCTGCTCCCAAATTATTGAGGATGAGATCGAGTCAACTTTGACTCTTCCCTACAGTTTTTGGCTTTGTTTTATTCGACCTTGACTTTAAATGACTTTGGTTGACTCTAAATTACTTTAACTGTCTTACATTTCATCAGACTCAATCTGCGTGTTGTTTTGCTTGACTTAACTCTGATATTGGAGCAAATGTCTTCATTTTTAGGAATGCAGTAACTTCCGTAGTGCTAAAAATAGAACCTCAGGTGAATTTCAAATCAAGGCGACTGATATCCTGTTTTCACCCACTCTATAGACAGCAAGGAACCATGGTCGGACTGGCCCGGGTAACTGGCTGGCGATCATTACCTAGGCTTCAGACCCTGCCTGCGGGTCCTTGGGCTAAAATGGTAATGAAGGTAGAAATGTGAAAAAATAGAGGAGAAGAAAGTGACAAACGAAAGCACTAGAATCTTAGTCTAAGTCATTCTGAGTAAATCCTACAACTTGCACGGAGTAACCAGGGTCAACCAAGGGAAAATTAGGGACCCGGCCCGGTTTCTAACAATAATTTGCCTAAATCAATTTAAAGTAAGTGTTTAAATTTATTGCTTTCATTCATTTATCTATGCGTTCACTGTTTCTTAAATCATCATACAAATACCTCGGTACAGAAATACAGTGATTTAGGAATGTGAATTTTCCCACAGAGCGATTTCAAAGTAATGAGCCGGAAAATATCTCGGAAAAAACGAGGGAAAGTCACCGCTTTCCGCCAAACGTCCTAGATAGACGTTCGAAAAATTATTCGTGCTTTCTACCTGGAGTAACAGTGACATCCAAGAGTGATACCACTATTCGGCCACGTGGGAGCTCGGATTGCCTACGCTAAAAACTGAAGGCGAACTGACAGTGAGGTAAATTCTTTGCTCTGCAGTCCACGCTGGGCGAATTATTCTCGCATTCTTCCTCGAGAAATCATGACACCTGAGAGTGATACCACTATTCGACCACGTGGGAGATCAAGTTGCCTACACTGGAAACTGAAGGCAAACCAGAGGTGGTCAGAACCATGACGTTTTTTGACGTTTCTCTAAATGCTAAGAAAAAAACCCTGATAATTAGGGTTGACAATTTATAGATATTAATCAGGAGGGCTCTCGGACTCTGTCTTTCTACGGGTATTCCATCCCCTGCCCCCCCCCCCGCCGCGGGGCCAAGGTCCCTTGGAAGTGCGTGCCCTTTTACACCGGTCTAACCTTGCAAGGAACATAACTTTCTCATGCCCGGGATGTTTGCGCTTAATAATTCGCTTTTAGAGAGAGAAGAGATATTGATGGGCTCTAGACTAGAAAAACAGTCTAGTGAGTGGTGTGCGTTACGAGAAAAATGAAGTATATGAAATCTTTTGGATGCGGTGCCCACGAAATACGTGAATCCCTCTCACCTCCGGTTTAATTATTTTTTCGCGCTTGAGCCATCTTCGAGATAACAACAGTGCAATGATAAAACGGTGGTAAAATATCTCCTACGATGCAATTCGCAGGAAGATGTAGCGAAAAAAGAGGTTACCTGACGTTGAAACTCAGTCAGTACAGCTGTAGCAAATCAGCGCGCCGTCACAGCACATAGCATCTCTTCACACATTCTACAAATACCGAAGGGTTTCAAATGTAAACACGCTTGACTCAACAGTTAATGCGCGTCCCGGCACTACAAAACGAAGTCACAATTTTACGAGCAGCCGCTAAGGTGTACGTAGTATGTTGGAGATTTAATAGTAACACAAAAATGCACCGAAAATAAGCCAAGTTGGAACGCACGAGAAGTGCAAACATTGGGCGCTAAGGTCTCCGTCCGTTTTTACACTGTGGGTTATGGCAAAGAAAACATTTCTCCCACACTCTTCACGATTGACGGAACACTCGAGATAGGTTCCGATGTATTGCGAAGCATTGCGCTTCGATAGATCGGAGCCATCTGAAGGGATGCTGACAGGGGACCTTTTTGGTTTACTCAGGTATCCCATGCCGCACAGTGGATCGAGTCAATATAGGAGACGTCGGACATGATTTAGAAACTTTGAACGCTTATAACTCCGTTTATACAAAACTTTGAGGTTCTAAAAGTGGTTCCATTGGTTTCTCCGTGGAATTTTCTCCTGGAGACAACCCTTTACGTTAAAAATGTGACGAAATGAACATCAAAATTTGCAATTTCAGTAAAAAAAATTCATGTTCGATCTCTCATTGACTCGATTCACTGTGTGCCGATTGGAAAAGTGGGGTTCAATCCAGACGTATTTTATCGGCCTGTGAACTTAATTATTGTTAAAGGAAGTTACCTATTACATTCAAAGTAAAGAGAAGTTTAAGGTGGACTCAAACACGGCATTGCTGGATCCTGGATCTACTTTAGACTTAACTAAACAAAATGTTATTATTATTGTTGTGTGACTTCGTGTATTCTTGTGTTCGTATTCATTGAGTGACCAAAATCATCAATCGGCAGGCAACTGAAGCTCGCAGTATAAGTATAACTTCTTTCGAAATGTCTGTAAAAACTTGTTTAAAGAACTTGCCCTTAGAAAATATATAAGACATTTATTGAAATCTTATAGCTCATAAAAATTTCAGACAGATATTGAGGAGTTGTCGAGACTTTACGTGCACTGCAGATCCCGTGTTGGGGGGAGCCTGCGCTACGTAACCCTCCTATTCGTAAAAAACACAAAAAATCTAAAACGTATCATCCTCATTTTTTCGACGTTATTTGTCACACTATTTCAAAATTATTCGGCTATATATTCAACAGGTTTAAACAATTTTTGGGATCGCAGGGTGGAGGAAGGGTGTCCATCAAACATTGCATAATTATTCAGGATGGTCCAGGGTTGTGTTATGAAACAATCAAAAACTAATTTCAACAACATGAAAAAAATGAATATCTATTATCATTTTTGGCAGGTGTGTGTTGCAGGTGGTATCATTATGTGGAATTTTGGGTAACTTTCTTGTAACATTTTTCTCATCTTTAGTTTAACGTGGTAGAATTGAATAATTTTTACTCTAATGTCTTAAGTTAGTAAGTTTAATTTTGGTTCCTAGTTTATAGCCTAGGATCGATGCTTGATTTTTGGTTTACTTTAATTTATATATTTGGTTTGGTACTTTTTTTTAATAATTCTATGCTGCAAACTATGATAGGTTGCTCTTCTATGATTAATATCTGTTGAGATGTTTATAGATAAGTGTTAGTGTTTTAATATTTCTTCATTATTTTTTTGGTTCCACTCACATGCTGGAGTCGTGTGGTTTATTGAAAAAATCTGCTGATTACATCCATTGCACTCTCCCGATGCAGGTGATCAACGTTTCCCTATGGTGTGAAGTTGCCTTCAAAATTCAGCATTTACAATAACCAAATAATCACTAATGCGCATTGTGGTCGGAGGACTCAGAGGACGAGATTCTGATTCTGAACTCCGACTTTCATCCGTCATCATTAGGCCAATAAAATGTTCAACAAGTCGTTGATCAATCATCATTATAATAGCGTAGATCTTCAACTTAACATGCCTCACCTGATTAAATTACTCGGGATGGGAAGTGCGGACTGCGAGGTCTTTGAAACACATTGTCTCCGAGATGGAGCTACGCAAAAAATCGGACGTCGAAACTTCAAATCGGAGAACCGCAGTTCAAGGATCCACAGATATCGCGGAGGGACAATAGCCGCTTCTATTTGGGCAAATCTTGTCGATTTAGCGATTGTGCTCATCCCCTACCCCCGTCGGAGCCCGGGGGGCTGTCGGCACCTCCCTTGTTCGTGTCTCCCGTGTTTACCTTGCCGAGGACATCCTTGACTGATTGAGATGCTTCCCTCCTGCTTCAGGTAGACCTCATCCCCGTCCCCCATTGTTGGATAACCCACTTTTACGCGCCCCTTACTTCGCTCCGCGCTCCACGCAGCCACCCTAAAAGCATCCCCCGCAGCCCCCACCCACGCCCACGCCCTTATCGACGCAGGAATCTAGTGCATCTGTTTGTTTGCACTTGATTCGCTCCTCCGCGGGGTGCGTGTTCGACTCTGCCGCGCAGGGCTCTGCTCGGAGGGTTGGGGAAAATGTTGGACTTCCCCAAAGACAATATATTTTAGAAACTCCCCGATCAGTGTTAGAGAGTGAGGCAAATGTAGAAGTAGAAGGTCAACACTATTTTTCGCCTGCGGTGGCTAATGTGGAACTCTTCTTGGACAAAAAATCAACTAAAATTTCACGGAGCTAACGAGTAGATCTGCAGGATCAGTTTCTACTCGATCCCTGAAAATTTGAAAAGCCTGGAGCATGGATGTCCTTATTGCCCTGATGTCCACGGACAATAAAGCTACTTTATAGATGGCTGTAGTCCTAACGGAAGAGATGCCAAAAAGCCAGCAAAAAAATTGCTGATGAATGTAAAGGGGGAAATTTCTAAAATTGCCTCCATATCACGCGGTGAGTGAAGTCAAGAACGGGTAACATGTTGCAATATTGGCCAGGGCCCCTTGAAAATGATTTAGCTGGACCTATGCTTGGAGAGAGGGAGGCAAGATCCACCACAGATTCGCTCCGCTATTTTTTTCAGATTAAATTATTGTTGAATAATAAAATCCGAACTTTCTTTGTTTTTTGTGTTGTTTTACTGCTTCAAGCACCACACAAAAAGGAATCCTAGTAAAACTGGGCATGCGGGCTCATTTTCGATTTTTTAAAAAAAGTAAGAAAACGGCGGCAATCAATAATCCTTTCAGTAGAAAAGTAACAAACAGAATCCCAAAAGGAAATAATGAAATCTTCGAAAAAGCCTGTTTACATTTTTCAGTTCATATGAGTTTTCAACCAACAACGAGATCGATCATGAGAATTGGCGTCTAATACCGGGTTATGAAAGGAGGGAAACAAAGAAATGAAACACTTCCGAATGTTGCATTGTAATTTCGAAAAAGGGGGTGCGTATTTACGATCCTTTGAAAAGGCTCATTGCGCCGCGCGTTGCGCAAAGCGAAAGGGTTTTGGGTTGCGGGAAGGGTTGAGGAGAGGGTCCAGTCCTGGATGCTCGATCGCCCCGAATCGGCATCACAATGACGGGACTTCTCTTTAAAATCCGGGAAACAATGCAATCGAGAGAGGTTTTTTATGAGAAAAAACCTGAAAAAAGGGGAGATGTGAAACAAGATATCCAAGCGTCGCTAAGTTCTGGGATTGAATTAAATTAATATCATGAACGGGTTGAACCTTAATTACGGCTGGTTTGATTTTGTGAGAAAATGCGAGAAATGAAATTGGTAACCTCTCGTGTTAACCCTTTCGGTCTTTTCTCCTTCCTTTTCGGGCCTATGTTGGTTGTATTTTGTGAGAAAATGTGAAAAATTCATGTGGGATTACTTGTTTCGCTAACCCTTTCTTATTATTTCTGAGTGTAAGCCTTTTGAAGAGAAAAATAACGCGTTCTCCGTTCCTTCCGTTTGATTTCTGATCAAAGGCAGTATGAGATATGAATTCCTGAGATACCTCGAAAGGGTTTAATGATATACACGGTTTCTGCGGCAAAATTAGGGCTCGCTGCATTTCACGGAGAGAACATAAATCACCTCGGTTGAAAGTACGATTTCTTGACACCAGAGAGTTGAAACGAACATTCCCACCGATTGATGAAATAATGTCCGTAACGACCCGAGGACTTTTTTAGGAAAAAGAGGAAAGGCTCTGTGGAAGCGATGGTGTATTTCATTAAATCTGATTGCGAGTGACATGAACTTAGAAAATCAAAATTTTAGAGACTAAAAAGTTTTATGGAGACATCGTCATGACAGACATGAAAACGGAGAGGCTACTGCACTGTGTTTTTTCTATTACCATCTCTCATGTTTTGTCGTAACAATTTTAAGGGCCTCGCATCATTGATGATCATTCATTTCTTATTTTATTCTCACTCCTGCGGGCTGATGATTAAAATGGATAGACGAAGCTATAGACAAAGAGGACTTAGGGAGTATGGAGCTATCCTATTGGTTGAAAGTTGCAATGGACCAAAGGATGGATGATGCAGAGAAGGTGGGTAATATACAAAACTAACGGCCACCCATGAGGGACCCAATTAGTCCATCATTTGCTCCCTTAGTCTATAAGAACCACCCATTTCAACCAATAGGGTTGCTCCAAACACCCTATGTCTTCTTTGTCTATTGATTTGTCTATCAATTTCAATAATTGGCCCGCTGTAGCAACTTGTGGCTTCGTTGCTCCAAATTAAGTATGACTCAGGTTTGCACCGAAATCCCACGGTGGTGTCAACCAGTCACTTGGCTGGAATTGCTCCCGATAAAAATGACGTCACAAGTCTGGAAGCCGTGAGAAAACAAACAAACATTCGAGGATAAACTTGCTTTCTATCGGCGAGATGAAATTCCTGTCTGTCCGAGCGATAAGGACCAACACGATAACGACCTGTGGGTGGCGAATTCTGGCCTCTGAATCCCGCCGAGTCATCAAGAGTCAAGGCAGGAAAGAACGGGAACACTTGGACGGAATACTTGCGCGATTAATGATCCGTCCCCACGCGCGATGATTTCCGCGTGAGCCCGCGATCACGTAAGCTTTAAAGGTTTCTGAGGTCCAAAAGTGGAGAATAGTTCACTGAATTCCAACGGTGGTGCATGAGTGGGTGGCAATGAAACGCTTGACTCTCACGCTGTGTGCCTCGTTTTTCTCTCCGGTTGCGATATGAAAATAAAAACTAAATACGAAAATGAACGCGGTCATCAAATATTTGACAACGCACACTGCGAGACTTTCATTTTTGCTTGACTTACTGCGTTGGAAAGTATTGATGTCGGGTTTAGGACTTCGATGACGCGCGGCCGAATGTATGCACACAGAAAACTTGCGATTGGTTGGCGCACAGTGGATCGAGTCAATGAGAGAGGTTGAACATGTTTGTTACTAAAACTGCAAATTTTTATGCTTATTTCGTCACATTTTAAGTTCCAAGAGTTGCGCACAGAAGAAAATTTGACGAGGAAACCATTGGACCCACTTTTGGAACCTCGAAGTTCTGTTTTAACGGAGTTATAAGGGTTTAAAGTTTCCAAATTTTTCCCGACCTCTCCTATTGACTCGATCCACTGTGTGGCAATGAAACTAATACTTGCGATCTTTATTAGTAGTTCCTTCCATGATGCAATGATTATTCAAATGCTGAGACTTTTCGAACTCGCATGGTGAGATTTTTGCGATGCTGTTTTTGTGTGAAATGTAGCAGATATTTTATGGGATTATTGTAGAGAGGAATCATTTCACACATTTTCTTCATCTTGTCCGAGAACTTTGGATTTTTTGTCGGTCCCCATGCGGGTCCAATGCAGTTCACTGAATGGATAAGTGTTAAAATGCAAAGAAATAGATGTTTAATTCCACTGATTAGTTTGAATTTCTAGGTATTCCGATTTCTGGGAATTTTTTCAGGCTCTTTGAAAACGCATAATCTACCCTGGTGATAGAAGTTAGCTGACAATGAGCTTAGTTGACATGGCGCCGAACTCGAGTTTTTTTTTTTTTTTTAAATTTATTTGTTCAAATAAAAATTACCGGGGTGTTGGGGACCTCTCTTAAAAATTAAAACAACCATAAAACCACAAAGCATTATACCATAAAACGAATGAATAAAGTATCCATTGAAACAAACATCTCGAATACAGCATTTTTAATTAAGTAACACTAAGGGCTTTGTCCACTGACAGCTGCGCGGTCAAACCTCCCGAAGCGCTTTGCGCCTCAGGCATTATGCATGCGTCGCGCTTTAGTTTTAAGATTTTTTACCGTAACAGTGGATCTAGTCAATGGGAGGGGTCGGGCATGACTTTTTGGACTAAAACTGCAAATTTTGGTGTTAATTTCGTCACATTTTAAATTTCAAGGGGTGCCTAAGAAAGAAAATTTCACGAGGAAGCCAATAGAACCACTTTTAGAACCTCAAAATTTTGTATGAACAAAGTTATAAGCGTTTAAAGTTTTAAATTTTGTCCGACCTCGCCTATTGACTCGATCCACTGTGCGAAGGGTAAAATTTTCATTTTCAACATTGCAAATATACTTTTGGTAGGGCAAAGATTGCTCTCTTCAAAAATTTATTCGCTCTCAACATAAATAGCCCGGTATTAGAATAATGGCGTCCAATTCAATCAATTAATTACTTAATCCACGAATGAACATCCATTCACGGCGAGGAGTTTTTGTCCAAGTTCATGTTTTCT
Organism: Bemisia tabaci; assembly: GCF_001854935.1. NCBI lineage: Eukaryota > Metazoa > Arthropoda > Insecta > Hemiptera > Aleyrodidae > Bemisia > Bemisia tabaci. The sequence goes on from NW_017547136.1 coordinate 1,524,286, forward strand.
CGATTTTCCCCGTTTCTGTTCGGCTAAAGAGCGGACGGGCAAAGAAGGTTTTAAAATAACATTTTGACAGGGGATTGGGCCATGAAAAGCCTTTTGTATTTACCTGCGCTCGCCTGAGCGAGCTCAAAGCCACCGTTTTATAAACTATTTATCCCCCTCCCCGGTAGCCGCTGCTCTCATTCCGCCGTTCTGCTCAAAATCGCACAAGCCCATAACGTTTTCATTGGATTTACGTGGTTTCTGCTTAGTGGGGCAGTATTCTCATCTTAGATCGAGCTCTTATTATCCGCTTTACATCCCTTTATCTGGGCCTCTGTTTGCTGCTCTTGCCACCTTCCCGACCCTTCTGGCCTTTTAGTCGTAAGAATCTCCTGACGGAGTGTTTTATCCTATCGTTGAGACCTCGAAATCGAAAATCCCTTCTCCTAATTTTTTTGGAACCTTGCATCTGCGTCTTAAACTACTGCTGAGGAAATCGCGGTATTAACATCCAGAAATTGACCACCTTTCTCTGATATAACACGGATTTTCTAGAGCACGTATGAATTTTTCTCTAGGAACTTTTCAGTGAGATTTACTCACAATTTAATCTCAAAAATCAAGAAATACAACATGTTTTTTCTCATAATACGTAGCGATCCGGGACAGTTCGATTGCTATTTTAATATAAATTTAAAATTCGTTCTTGCGATCGAATAGTACAAAATGTATATGAGGCAGTGTCAACTCCCTAAAGGGCTTTGGGAGGACAGGGGACTTTGGCGGCTGGGTGTCGCAGAGCGCCAAGGAGCGCTGTAAAAGCGGCTTTATGTACGCATGTATATGAAGGTAACAAGCAAGGGATTGATTGCAATTTTTGTAGAATATTGTTTTGATGATTATATATAATTTTCATCGAAGAAAAACATAATAAGTCAATATTTAATGAAATATCTTGGTTATAACGGATGATTTGCAAACGTTGGCATTGGAAAATTGCAATCACCGACACAACAATGTCTTGCTACTTTCGCCTCAGCTCGAGTCGCAGAAATTATGCATCCCACGGAGAATATGTCTCAAACAAGCTGAAGTTTGTAGAAATGCCCAGGACTGTCGCTTTGATCAATATTGCTCGTTCATGTATTTTAGATCACGGTTGGAACACTAAATCGAACTGAAAATGTTACCCATTGTTCAAGAGTGCACTACAGTTAAATATAAGCCCTGATATGAGTTAAGTTTATTCGGACTTAAGTTCATCAGAAGGGAACTAAAAATGTAAATTTAATACCAATACGTTTGGAGGATATACCCCTTATGGTCGCTCCTCTGACGTGACAACGTATACCTATCCCTTTATGGGCCCCGGAAAGAATGGCGTTATACGGAAAACAAGACTCACGTGGAAGTTAAGATACGCCCTTAAGTCGAAGGAGCGACGATATACATAGTTTCAGAAACGAACCGAAAAAAGTTCTCTCTGCTAAACTCGGGCTTTTTAGTTATTTTTCCTAAACGGGCGTTTAAGTCTCCTACGAACGAGTGCACAAACAGTTAGTAGGGGCTCGCTCATAAAATAAGTAACGCTCGCACAGGAAGTCGAGGAGATAGTTACGCTATTATAGATCTACGTATTAAAGGATAGAGATCTGAAAAGTCCAGGGGGAGGGGAATGGGGCCAACAAGTATCAATTATAGCGTCATGTATTTTATGAGCGGCCCTTTTGAAAAGCGTCCTCTCTCATCTACATTCATTCAAAATTTAAGCAGGGCAAATTAAGTTCACGTCAATGACCTCATTCTGATGATACCGAAAATAGAAACTTGGTGTTAAAAGGTGTTAAATTTTTTCTGTTTTACGCAATTTACCCCCATTAAAACAGTGTTTGATGAGATGCGCGCTAATCCATCCTGATTACGGTGGATTTATGGCTTTTATTTTTTTTGTTTTTTGTTTTTTTCTTCTAATTGGTTATAATTAGTTCCGCACACTGCTACCACCACCACCACCATATATTATAAATTTTAATTTTTAACTGTCATGACTATCATGTTAAAAATCGAAGTGCCAATCTGTAAATCAGTTACTACAGAATTCTCTTACAAAAAATGAATTTAAAAAAAGTAAAAAAAAAAGTTAAAGATTACTTTCACAAATGTTTAGCTAGATGGTAATTTAAGAATTCAAAAGATGATCTGCGGAGGAAAACCTGACCTGATGATTTATTGAGACTTACATTTCGGGTTTTAACAAAATTATTCGTAATTATTCGTAATCGTAACTTTGATCGCGTTATCGTAATGGTGTGCATTCTCATTTGAAATTTGTCATCAGTTGATATGTTTAATCTTCTTTAATCTCCTAGCCCATAAAACTTGATTACACAAAAAAAAACAAAGAGAAAAAACGGCAACAACATCATAACAACAAAAAAAACTTTTTACGTTAAAATCCTTCTGATGGGCGCGCCTCCACATAGCACTAATACGTCTTAATAGATGAGCTTCCCACTGGTTTTATTTTTTTACAATCTGGCATCGTTCGGATTGAGAAAAAGGGATACAACCTGATCTCATCATGGTAAAAAGTAGCTCAAAAATGGTTTATTAAAATGAATCTTCGAGTAGTTATCCCATCTTGTAGAAAAAAAAAGTCCTCTTCGTGTACTCACCGCGGACCAAGACCCAGCTCATTTGCAGCAATGCACTATCAACAGGATGCACTCGGATGGTTTTTTTCTTCTTTTTTTCCAAAAAACTCCCCGCCAACCTACGTTAGAGCTCTAGGACTTGTCACCAAGGGAACGGGGTCAATAATGCGTGGAAATATAAAATATGTCAAACCTCGGTCACGGAAACAGTAAACCAGAACACTAACAAACGACCTAATTATGGCGGTATCAGTTTTTCGCGTACGACTACGAGCCTGGCAGCTGATTACCACCAGATGGGCACCACTGCCAAGTTGATGCTTGCAAATATTTTTTACAAATGTGACCCTCTAATCTACGAAAAAATAAACTTCACTGTCGGAGGTGCAATATTCAAAAGTGTTCTTATCTCAAAGTGAGTCGAAAACACAGAATAATAGGTTTTGAAGAGAAACTTTATCCCATTAAATAGGTTTCAAGCAGTTTCGTTTATTTTTGTGCCTATTGCTGAGGATTTGTAACTGCATTAAAATCATAACATTATTTTAAGCCATAAACTTAGCAGGTAAAAACTTCTCGACAGCTCTTTTTCAAAATTAAATTTTAGGAATTGCACACATGAAACAGTCATTACTTTGGTTTCGCTTAACATTATTCAGCATTTTCTCTGCCAAATGTCTGTAAAACTCTTCTTTCAGCGATGGCATCAATCGTCGCCCTCTGGATGTACGGACGCAACTACATTTCGCGATATGAACCCTGTCGCTTATCCAACTCGATACTTTCCCGGGCTCATCTCAAAGAGTAGTTACGCCCTTTTGTCAGCCGGCCGACGACATGATTCAATTTTGAATTCTTCAGACATTAGGTCTTTTTTCCGACGTACGGTCAAAAATCTATTATTTACTACTTTCGTCGAAAATAATTATCGAAAAGACTTCAGAATACTTCAGGATACCAAAACACTATAGAGATAGTCACTATTTTTAATTTGCAAAACAGTAAATAAAAAAATATGTCCAATAAAAATATTAAGTTCGAGCATAGATTTTGAAACAACGTAGACAAGACACGTGTTTTACTAGTTCCACCATCACCAACAGGACTGAACGCCTTATGAAACGTGTCACCGGATGCTTTAGCATAAAAATTAGATTTGTTAGTTAACTGGATCTTAATGTATTAAGTATACTGTCTAAATAGTTCACACCAATCAATGAGGTGAGAACATTGTTGCTTGGACTAATAATATGAATGCGCAGTGTAAGTTAACCGGAGGAAATATGAGCCTTGAAGTATACTTTGTGGACAGTGGCGTGGCGTGCTTTGCGATACATCAATTGATCTGCCATTTAAATCTATGGAAAATTATCTATTATGAAGGTGTTTGCAACGAACACCTTCATAATCGATTCTTTACTACAGCTTCAAATGGAAAAATATCGATAATCGATCCTTCACGCCACACCACTGTTTGTGGATGGGAGTTCGGAAATCTTAGAATGCGCTAAGTGGTATGAGAGAGGAAAGGGACCAAAAGCCAGTGTTAGGTTAGTGACGCTCAGATTGCAAAAAAATTGCTAAGTTTTTTAAGGAGTAAAATATTTTTCGGCGATATATGTGGAATAATCGAATTGATGAATATTAGGGGGAGGGGGTGCTAATGTATGTTGCGACACTTGGTTCTCAAACTTTAATTAGTAACCGCTAGGAAACGAGATTTTGTTGTTTAACCCTAGTCTGCCTGAGCCTCTGAACCAACGAGAAAGCCTGAGCGGGGTCAATTTGACCCTAGCTGAAAATCAATTAGTTAGCTACGTTTTTTTCATGTTTTTAGTTAATATCAGTGCACTAACCTTACAGGCCTTAACCATAAAGCATATCTAAGTTTTAAAAAAACACGGCGCAGGGTATGCAACCATTTTATCATACACATGTTGCCATGTTGTTCTCAGCATGAGAAAAAAAAATCATAGGGCTACTGAATACTGAAAACGAAAAAAAATCTGAAAAATTTTGCTTGTTTTATAAGTTTCTGAAAAAAATTAAAAAGAGAAAAATGAATACACCTTCAAAGTAAGCTTTTGTGATGCTAAATGGTAAAATATATGTTATAAGGATATCTGACCCAGCTCAGGCTTTCTAGGGGTACTCGTGAATTTTTTGATCTCTCACGCACATTTTTTTTTCTTTTTTTGTTTTTCCTTCAAAATTTTGTTCCTAGATGTTTTTGTAGAGCTATCTGTGAAGGACAAAAAATTTCGTGCATACAACGAGAAATGGCAAAGAGTTGAAACTCCCGTGGGGTCAATCTGACCCCACTCAGGCAGACTAGGGTTAATATAGCTTATTCATCAATTTCTAATCACTCTCGAAATGTTCATACAACATCATCACATTAAATTCATGAGGACAATGAGGACATGTGCGTAAATCAATCATTATACTATAAGCTCTATGACTCATTTTCATTTTTTTCATAGTTCGTTCCACTAAGACATTTCCATGATACTTGTGGCCGTCAACAGCCGAAGTTTTGGGTCTTGGAAACTTTAACTACGCACGATTTCCTCCGATGTGATTTCCTTACATCCATTTAACAAGGTTCACAGAAAATTCCAGGAAAATCGTTCGCTTATTTTTTCATTTTCATACAAATAAAACACGATCGGAGATTTTTATTCGAAACCATACGCGTCATTTGACCTATCGATTTAAACCAAAGCCTAGNCCCCTTGTATTGTTTTTCCCTGCGACCACAGAAAAAAGATTGCGAACTGCTATGTCCAAGAATTTGAGAGCATATAACGTTGTGTACTTCATCGATCGGCACAGGTGTTCGCATCTCTGATTCATCACTCATCGGCGATCCTGGATCTCCGGGCGGTGGCACCGCGATATATCGATTGATCCGTCATTAAAACCGGTGGAAAAGGATCGATAAACAGGGTGTTCGCAACGAACACCTTGATAATCGCTTCTTTACCGTAGCTGCAAATCGGGAAATATCGATGATCGATCATTCACGCTTCGCCAACGCGCGAACGGGAGCACTGCCGCGGTTAGAAAAAAAACGCCGTAAGAAAATTCGCATGTTGCCAAATTTCCTCCAATAAAAATCTTTTCTCAATTTAAACTTTCCGAATATTCATTCTTGAAATTTTCTGGTACTCAGATTAAACGGCGCACAATGGATCGAGTCAATTAGAGAGGTCGGACATGAAATTTTTGACTATAACTGCAAATTTTGATGTTTATTTCAACGCATTTTAAGTTTCAACGGGTGCTATCAGAAGCAAATTTTACGAGGAAACCAATAGAACCCTTTTTAGAGCCTCGAAGTTTTGTATAAACGGAGTTATAAGCGTTTAAAGTTTCTATATTTTGTCCGACCTCTCCTATTGGTTCGATCCACAGTGATCCAATAAAAATCACTGAAAAATCAGAGGAAAACTATTCACAAGCTTTCGTAAAAAATCGTGTTTTATCAAAGGAAATTTGGCAACACCTGGAAGCTTATACGCGGTTCTTCCTTAGGACGGCGAGGCGATTGATTACGTTCATTAAAGAGCCCGAGCGCCCGTTTCCCCCGGTTCCAGGAGCCGAATCGGAATTGAAAAGGCGCGGATAATAAAAAGAGCGAAATAAGGGAAATCTGATACTCGCTATAATGGCATCGAACTGTTATTGTACGTGCGCCCGGGCATTTTTTTCCTTTTTTCCCTCCTTTATTCGGAATTTGATTTTTTCTCCGGAGCGCGACCCTCCCTCCCTCCCTCCCCCTTGTGATGCAGGGTCCCGGGGGAGCGGGGGGAGGTGCACGCGCTCTCAATTGGTTTCCACTCAAAATAGACAATTTATTTTCGAATTTCAATTACAGCACGATATCCATTATGGTGTTGCGCGAGGTTGTCTCGTTGGCAACTCCTCGACGATGAAGAATAAGCTTTCAGAGGAAATCGACTTCAACCTCAGCCCGATTAAATGGGGTCGTCTCGTGTTCATCCTCACTTTTCACGCGATTAAATTTGAATTTGTTTCATAATTTTGGAATGATGCTGCTCCTCTGAACGTAGGTATATACGGTAAGAATTAAAAACAAGATAACATACCGTAATAAAATCCAATTCTTTCTCAACATTCTGTGCTCTTGATCGTGAGAAGTCTGATTATTGAAATTGATAGACAAAACATCGGTGCGGAAAAACACAGAAGGAGAGAAGATGAAGCAATCCTATGGGATGGGTGGGTGGGTTTTGTGAATATACCCTCGATTGTTAGGAATATATTCGCAAAACTTCAAGTTTCGTTGTTGCGTAGTTTTCTGATGCAAGATTCACGAATGAAAGATTGGAGAAGACTAGCCATCTTCTGATGTAGTTAGACTGAATTTGGTTAAATCCGTCCAATTCAGATGCAAGCTTTCGTAAATTCAGCGTCGACTTCTAAGGAGGCTGACACCGCGATGTATTTGTGAGTACCTCTGCTACTAACAGAGAGCAAGTAGTTTGCTGACTTAATGACTAGAATGACCGGATTAGCTGGGGTGCCGGGGTGCTGCAGCCCCCGTAGTCCCTCAGCCCCACAAGCCCCCTGGGACGATTTTTCTCTCATTCAAGATCCTCTAGGGGTCTTTGGAGTGTAACAGACGGATTGACATTCGCCCTGGTAAGACTGGAATTTTGACTGTCGTAGGGTCCTCAATTTTAGGACTTGGGGCCCCTACGTGCTAATCCGACCCTGATTGACTTAACGTGAATAAAAGCTAGGTTGTCTGTGTCTTCACCAATTTTTACCGATGAATCTGACAACCATTCTACCGAATTCGAAACCGAAGAGCTATCTCTGAGCAACCGCGTCTTCGATGAGCTTTGACGCGAGTCACAATGCTCGTATGCCAATATCGGAAAAAGGGCGTTTAAATCGCGTATACGAATTCTTCCATTTTGTGTTTAATTACATATTTAGTGCAACAAATATGTATTTCCTGAACCTCTGTCACGGGTGGAGGTCGAAAATTAAGGCATAAGTGACGAAGGTCTCAATGAGACAGGTGCATGACATTTTTGCAGGATTATTGCATTTAGTTTTTTCCGCGTAAAACTTTGTGAAAAAAAGAAGAAAAAAAAGAAAAAAAATATCATTAAAACGTTCAAAAATATATCTAAGGAGCAAGAAAGCTAATCAAAATCCGACCAATTAAAAAGTCTACGGTCGAGTTGACGTAATAAAGCGATACCTGAAGCTGCGTTCAGCCAATCAAGAAATGCCATTTCCCTTGCTTGGCTACGTCATCGGAGCCCGCCAAAACTTGCGTTTCTAACAGGCCCCATTTTTGACATTTTCTAAACGGGGTTTCTGCACCATAGGGTTACAAAAATCTGAAGAAATTCCTAGGAGCTTAGTTCACTCTGTGCTTTCAGAAACTGAATGTAAACCAATGGATGCCAACAAATTCTGCAAAAATACCAACATGTTCATAAATGTTTTTTGAGAAAAACAACAACAATGTCCATTTTTACGGGTGAGGAAGGGGGCACGTCTCCCCTCCCCTACTTTTTTTCAGACAACGCGCTTGCACCTTGCACAAAGACATGCATTGTAATTGCCGTAGGAGAGTGCCTAAACATGATGGTGGCTGTGATGGTTCACAATAGTGAGCCCATGTGCCCATATGCCCATGTGATGGCCCGCAGCATTGGGCAGTAACGTGGCGTGCTTTGCGATATATCGATCGAACTTTCATTTAAACCCATGGAAAAGGATCAATAAACAGGGTGATCGCAACAAACACTTTAATAATCGATTCTTTAAGCTTCAAGAGGGGAAATATCGATTTAAAATTGATCATCCAAGCCTCGCCACTGATATTGGGCAAATGCACACGCAAGAGAGAGAACTTGCAGGCTCAGACTAACGTGCACTGACGGCTTGGTATAGTCTGCGACGAATCACTGCTGCCAAGTTACTTCCACAACGAATACAAATAAGATAGTTACATTTCACACGTATTGCAGGAGAACGCCATGGATATCACAAAAAGATTTACATTTTTTTATTGGAAAATGTTAATATTCGTCGCCCAGCGATTTTATTGTCAGCGGCGGACACCGATGATACCGTTGACCTCAAGCAACTGTTTTCATTTTCCTGCGATAAATTAAATACCTAACAACAAAATGAAGGAACCTTTCACAGGGCCGGATCTACGTTTCACGTAGGGGGGTGCAAACCCAGATTTTGGCGCCCCCCACGCCGGGGGGTCTGGGGGGTATGGAATACCCCCCAGGAAGGCGGGGGGTTCGGGGGTCCCCCCCCCGGAAAATTTTTGAAAATTACAGCGTACCAGAAGGCCGTTTTCCGTAGTTTTCAGCGAAAAATTTATTTTTTTAAGTTTGATTTTTGAGGTCTGAAAGAGCGGTGTACGCGCATGTAAAAATACTTGAAGTCGCATTTCTCAATACATTCTTTATGTGTGCTTTCTATAAAGCACTGACAGATACGTACTTACACTTCACATTTTATGAATGAATATTGGGTGTACCAAAGGGTAGGTTGAAGCTCCAGCGAATGAAGGAGGTAAGTATAAGTAACATTTTTGTGATTTTTAGAAAGACGATTTTAATGTTGAAAAGTTACGTGGGGTCTTGCAGCAAAAAAAAATTATTTAAAATGGTATTTTGAGATGAGATTTGTTCAAAATCACCGCTACAGGTATTTTGATTTTTCAGTAATCTCACTTACTCCCTTCNCAAATTTCGTCCCTTTTTGCTAATGTTATTCCTGTTTCGAGCTTTGTGGCGATTAGGCGTGGTAAAGCGCCAAAGATCGCTATAAAAGCGACTCATATGTATGTATTCCTGTTTCAATGTTCGTAACCTCCCTCTCCTCTTCCCCCCTTCTCACCCTCCCTCCCTCTCACCTCCTTTCTAAAAAAAGTCATTGCCATTTTGGCGCCCCCCCTGAAGTGGCGCCCGGGGCACGTGCACCCACTTGCCCCCCCCTAGATCCGGCCCTGACCTTTCAGAGAATTCGCCGATTCGTCACCTTTCGGTGTGACTGAAAGCCTCACACCGATTTCGATTGCACACGTTACCCTCGAGCAACTATTTCAACTCTCCTGAGATCAAATTGCATACCCAAGAAAGTAAAGGCACTTCGAGGAAATTTGACGAGCTGTGGCTCAGAAATGCGATTGGATGGGACGCACGCCAAGGTTAGCAGTTTACTATGCAGGGAACTTTTAAGAGAACTTTGAGTGAGCCGAGTTTCTACCATTAGTATACTTTATACCAAGAACTTTGATTATCTTAAACGAAGTTCAGTCTCTGCGACTGGTAACTTCGAAAACTCAAGCCGGAAACAGCAGTATGCCGTAAGATCCGAATTTCGATCCCTTTAAATCAAAGTTGGGGGCGCACTGACCCGGAGGCAGGAGAGACGAGAGCGGTCGCACCTGAACTTTGGCCCCAAGGATCACAAAAGGGCTCCTTTCGGCAAAATTTAGGGCCCGTTTGTAGCCTTTTTACAGACATCTCTCCTCCTCAATCGGGAGAGAACCTCGATTCTCGTAGTGCGGGGCCCGCTGCCAGCCCCCTGAAATATTGTAAGTTTGCCCTTCATCAGCCTGCAACCCTGCATGCTCTGTGAAAAAAATTTCGGAAACAGATACTGAAGTTCGAATCACGTTAAAAGCCGAACTTTTTCGGTTCAGGCAACCGAACGAAGTTTCCAGTATTAGTAACCTATGTTCGGTCTGCAGTAGCGTATACAAGGGGGAAGGGGTCCGGGGGGGTCTGGAACCCCCTAAACCTCGTTAATTGTACCTTTTTTTTGCTTTTGGAGGGCAGAAATAAAATATTATCAGGGTTGTACACAAAATAAAGTAAATTTATCGTCACTTTTTTTATTGGACCCTCCTCCCCCTTAAAGAATTCCTAGCTGCGCCACTGTCAGTCTGTGCTCAGTTTTATGACCAAAAATTTCATCCGAATAACCGAAGCAGCCCTGTATGTATTATCAATTCAGCAATTGATGGCAAACTTTTGTTTCTCAATGTCGGGAATTGAGAAGTTTGCGGGCGATCTGACAGAGGGGCGTTGCACCGCGGCGGAGGACTGGAGGCAGGGAAACGCGTAAACGGATACTTTGGATGAAAATAAACAAATACGGATTCACGGAGCTCGGCCGCGGTCGCCCGCTCCCTCCCCCGCCGGAACCCGCCCGGATTTCAAGTGGCCTTCACCCCCACCCCCGTCCAGCGGGCGCCCCCATCTTGGATTTTCACCCTTGGCTTGACAATTGACGGCCGACATCCTCATCGGGAAGCACCACCGACGCCGCGCAGCCCTGGCCCCGACCCCGGCCTCGCCGAAAGCTCCCGCTCCGCGTCCGCCACGCCCGGTTCATCGACATTGACCTTACCGCCAATCTATCACTTCCGTCCGTGTCCGTCGCGTCGCGTCTAGAGTCCCTTTATACTGAGAGTTAAGACAATGTGGATCCATTTCTGATCGGTTCCCTTATTTTAGGCCCTCACAGTGTCACAAACGGGAATAAAGATTACATTTTCACCGATTGCAAAGATTATAATCTGGAATGGACCAGGGAATTACGGGTTCGGCAAGGAACAAACGGAATGAGAGAAGGAACGGAGAAAGGAATTTGAGAATGGGCCGATCAAAGATTACAAAAACGTTCAATATCTGTAATCTTTATTCCCGTTTGTGACTCCATGAGGGGGTATTGTCTTGACTCTCAGTATAAAGGGACTCTAGTCGCGTCCAGTTCTCACGGCGGGCATAGACTTATAGCTACCAAAAGGGTAACTCACAATAGGCTTGTTGCGAACTTTAGCCAGAGCAAGAAGTAGAGTTGCCTCACATAGAACATAGCTCAAAAATCACGTTGAGCGCATCGGGAAAGTTTGTAACACGCTCCTAATTTCAAAATCTGCATAAGAGACATGAGCTTTTTTATGCTTCCCGCTTCAAGAATGATGCTACAGCACAGGTGAACGATTCTTAAGGGGAATCGTTCCATCGAACGAAAACCCCTGATTTCGCCATTTAAGATCGATAGCCATGGGAGATGGGAATCGACCATGATCTATTCCAATCAAGCATGATATCAGCGAAGGCGGGTTTTAGGGGGGGGGGGGAGAGAAAGGCAGAGAGAAAAATAGTCAGTCCAAGAAAATGAGGTTCAAAATTCATTTTCTAAGTCGGCCTCCAAAAGGAACCAAGACCCTGGAGCCGAATTTTGTCGGTCCTTCCACCGGTACTGAAATATTCTCAGGACGAGTTACGACTGCACTTAAGTCCACCTCAGCGCTTCTAATATTGGCCGGTGGTGCGGCTCAGACTTATCGACGAATGTTGCACCACCATGTTAAAAGGCTGATAAAATTTGGGTCCTGATATCAGCCATTTGGACCGCGTCCAAGCGGAAAGGAACCGAGTCACATCAGCTATTGCCAAATTCAGCTGGTCAATTGAATGTTTTACAAGAAAACGTTTGTGCGGATTCCTTCGAAAACTTTGAGGCTTCGTACTAAGTAGAAAATTCACTGCAATATTTGCACAAAAATTCGCGCAACCGTTTTCGTGTAAAAAAGTAGATTACCCAATTAAGTTTGGCAGTAACTGATGTGGTCCGGTTCCTTTCTGCTTAACACAGTCCATTCAACGGTCGAGCCAAGGGGTGTTAATCCACCTTACCGCGGTGTTAAGCATAATTTTCGCGGAGGGCTCTCTTGTAAAGGGAGAAGAAAAGAAAAAGGCGCACGAGTACCGCCCACCGGTAACCTGCGGAAGTGGACAAGTGATATGCCAATTGAGCGGGGCGTCGAACGGGGAACGGGGTTCCGGCGAGTCAAGTGAGCGGCGCGCGGCATGCGGCGAACAGCAGGTCCACTTCCGGCTCAGCCCGGGGGCGCAGCCGCGACTCAAGACTTGGGGAGGGTCAGCACCACCCCGCCCCCTCCTCCTCGATTAGACGTATCGGGACCGAAAAAACGCGCCCACTTAAGGAAAAAAATATTGTCACAGATGCGCCGTACCGGCAGAAAGCGGGTTAATGGCGCGGTTGCCGATCCAGTAGCTAAAATTATCTTTTTCCAGACGGAGCGATGTAATTTCATTTCGAGGTTGCACAATTTACGCGAATAATTCAGCTTTCAATACTACCATGCCAAGAAAAAACGCCGTATGGACATTCGAGAGTGGCCAAATTTCTCTGGAGAGGGCATGCATTTTTTTAAGGAAAGTTATATATATATATATATTTCCGTAAAATTTTCAGACATTTTAGATGAAATTGCAAACAACATTATCTAAAAATTTGAAAACAAATATTTAAAATTTGTTCGGTAACTTCGATTTTTCATTAAGGAAATCTGGCAACGCCTGAAGGCTCATACGGCGTTTTTCCTTAGCACGGCAGAATAGAAGGAGGGCTGTGCAACACCTGGCCAAGATTGTGCCGATTTTGCGAGTTATTAGATGGAAAATCAGTGAAATTATCACTTAAAAAGTGGTCGTAGTAAGAATACAATTTATATGTAGAAGGGATTTTGGGGCGTTGACTTGTAGCTCCGTTCATTTTTCTGATGAACGAAAAATGAATTAAAAACCAATTCATTAGCTTAGATCCAAATGATCATAACGCTCATAACTTATTTTTTCGGAAACAATTGAGTTATTTGCAATTAAAAGAGAGTCAGAAGGGTCTCTAGAGTAAATTTAAGTAAAGAGAGTAAGCAGGGCCGGATTTACCTACTTGCCGCCCATGGGCCGCCTGTATTTTGCCGCCCCTTTTCATTCGTTTTGAAACAACAATAAAAACCATCAAGTGAACGTGCCATCGGGGGAGGGGTGCATAAGACGCGTTTACTCGTGTTGAACACAGTTTTTGAGAAAGCCCTGTCAACACTACTAGCAAAAATTCACCGAATTTTGCGCGAACGTTAAGTTTCGTAAACCTGTTTCTGCGTGGACAAGGCCTTCCATTCATAAGAAATGAACAAAAAAATTATGAAAGAACAAACATAAATGTGGTTTAATGATTTTAACTTTCGCCGCCGGGCCGCGCAGATCGTACCGTGTTTGGAGGAATGCGTGAAGTATTCCGACAGTTTCGTAGGGGCTATGAGTTTCACGCCGACGACCGCTGCTGAACGCACTGTGTTTGACGCAATGCATGAAGTATTCACGCAGTCTTGTAGGTGCTATCCGTTTCACGCTGACCGCAGTTACCGCACTGTGTTTGATGCAATGCGTGAAGTATTCGTGCAGTCTTGTAGGAATGTAGGCGCTAATATGTGTTACATGCCGACCGAGGGCTTCTCCTTTTCATCTCAAGTTCTCGTCATCATTTTTCTCTCAGTCACGCCGTTCCTGGCCAAATTGCGTGTTTGGTCTCTCTCATAACTCGATTAATGAAAGGTGCTATCTCTTGTGTCACCGAAAGACGACAAAATTAGAAATTAACGTACTCTCAGGAAATGAGAGATTTTGTTTGTAATTTTTTTCTAAATCCGATTCTTTTTATACCTACATTTAAAAAAAATTGCAAAATTTGCCGCCTCCTAGATTTGCCGCCATGGGCGGGCCCATGTGGCCACCCCCTTAATCCGACGCTGAGAGTAAGTCCAACCCTCGATAGGAATTGCAAGAAAAATAATACTTGAAGTAGGGGGCTAACCCCCTGAGGTGCTTTGCACCTCCAGCGTTATGCGTGTAACTATCATGATTGTATGATATGAACTGTTAAAACTTCTTAAGGTCGCGATCATCCGCAAGAAACGGAACAAAAAGACCTTGAGCTCTCGTGTGAGGGGATGATTTGAAGGGTAGGTCGCGGAGGCACGCCCATTTCCTACCCGACAAGTGAAACACTCGAAAGGCTGGATTCGTATGAAGAGAAATACACGTCGCAGCATCAACTCTGTCCTAAAATAACACTTGAGATCCTGCTAACGTCAAGAGCCAAACAAGCTAGTTACACGTTTAAAGAGTCGGCATGAATCGCAGTCCCTCTTCCTATCGATGTTTCTTTCCAAGTGCTCGCCGAGATAGAGATCGAGCTCGACACCACTAATTTGTAACTTGTTAAAAAGCAGAGCCGCACGTCTTTTGTTATGCGATGGATTAGGGGTGGGCAAGAGGGAATGACTATTCTGCCGTGTTAAGGAAAAACGCCGTATGTACCTTAATGCGTTGCCAAATTTCCTTTGATAAAACACGAATTTCCTGCTAACCTTATGAATATTTGTCCTCTAATTTTACAGATATTTTTTCTTGCAATTTCAACAAGCTCGGGACCAAAACAAAAACAAGTGAGTTGCTACCAAATTCGTGCTGATCAAAGTTATGCAGGGCCGGATTAAGGGGGTGGCCATATGGGCCGCGGCCCATGGCGGCAAATCTAGGGGGCGGAAAATTCTGCAATTTTTTTAAATGTAGGTATAAAAGAAATCGGATTTAGAAGAAAAAAAAATTACAGACGAGAAAAGGCTACAAAATCTCTCATTTCCTGAGTGTATAGTAATATCTAATTTTGTCGTCTTCCAGTGATACAAGAGACAGCACCTCTAATTAGTTGAGTTAAGAGAGAAACCAAACACACAATTTGGCCTGGAACGGTGCGACTTAGGGAGAAATGATAACGAGGACTTGATATGAAAAGGAGAAGCCCTCGGCGCGGCAATCGACATGTAACACATATTAGAGCCTACAAGACTGCACGAATACTTCACGCATTGCATCAACCACAGTGCGGTTACTGTGGTCAGCGTGAAACGGATAGCGCCTACAAGAATGCATGAATACTTCACGCATTGCGCCAAACACAACGCGGTCAGCGTGGAACGCATAGCGCCTACAAGACTGCGTGAATACTTCACGCATTGCGCTAAACACGATGCAGTCGGCGCGGCGGCGGAAGTTAAAATCATTAAACCAAATTTTGTGTTTGTTCTTTCATAATTTTTTCGTTCATTTCTTATGAATGGAATACCTTGTCCTTTAGAGATATGTTTACGAAATTTGACTTTCGCGCAAAGTTCCGTGACCTTTTGCTAGTAGTGTTGACAGGGCTTTCTCAAAAACTGTGTTCAACACGAGTAAACGCGTCTTATGCACCCCTCCCCCGATGGCACGTTCACTTGATGGTTTTTATTGATGTTTCAAAACGAATGAGAAGGGGGCGGCAAAATACAGGCGGCCCATGGGCGGCAAGTAGGAAAATCCGGCCCTGAAGTTATGTTGAATTTATGTCATCTTTTCGTTGTGAAAAGTAGCAATATTCCTCAAGATTTGAAGCTCTGATAACTGAAAAATCAAGGGGAGGGGAGGAAGGGATTGTCTTATATAGCTTCCACTATTTTTAGGGCAAGTCCACAGTTTGAACAAGTCGCGTAGAACAATTTGCACCCCTGCGCCTGATGGCCCCCCTTAAGATTCTAAAAATGTTGGAAAACTTTTGCAGGATAAACTTTCAGTCTCAGTAGTCTTCTCATTACGCATACTGGCGCCAAACGAAAAGTTGCGCGAACTTTCTCAGGATTTTTGTGTTTTTTATGAATGGGAGAATTACGTGACGCACGTTACACTAACCTTCCCCCTCCTTGTAACGCAGCGTAACGCAGGCTCACTCTCCAAGTTACGTAATGTATGAGCGCTCCCTTTCACGTAATTTTCGGAAGGCTCCTGAAAAGTAGAGTACCTTTATAGAGAGTGTATGGACAACTCGAAAATTTGGAAGTTAGGTTTGATCAGATCATGTAGCTCTTGGGGCCCAAAAGGGCAGCCAACCTATGAACTCAAATTATCCAGTGGTACTAATTTTCACATTTCACTTATTTACGCTGATCAAAAATTAGAAAAGGACGCATAAAACTTTGATTTCGCTTACATTTTCTCAGTTTCAAAGTTTTATTTCTTAATGACACTTGCTTGTAATGTGCTGTCGGCCATATTGAGTGATCTTCCAAATGCATGAGTTGGCGGCGGCACTTTCCTGGTGATTTTCGTTTTTCAGGTTGTCGCCCTTTTGGGCCCTAAGAGGTACATAAATCGCGAGTTAATACTCTCCCTATAAAGGTACATACATATAAGTCGCTTTACAGCACTCCCTCGCGCTCTACGACTCCTAACCTCCACTGCTCTCTTTCAAACCACAAATCTTGGGGCATTGAGCACCTTATCATTTTCGCTTCAATCCCCTCCCTCCGACCTTTCATTGGGCGCCCTCTGCGTCTTCCCAGGAGGAACCCAATCAAGGACCTTCTTCGGCAACCTGTCTCCTGCCATTCTCTGGACATGACCATCCCAAATGAGTTGTCTTGTCATAATGTCATGCACGATGGTCTGCTTGGCATCCATGATCTCCCGTACCGTCTCATTCCTGTAAAGGTGCTTTACTGAAAAGAGGACTTGTTCCAGGACGTGAAGATCAGCTTCGACTAGTGGTAGGATAGTGGTATTACCTGGCAGCTTGGAAATGGCGTGTGTCCCGAATGATACGTGGAGGAGACGTTGAAGAGCATTTCCGTCTTAAGGGGATCCCGGCGAGGCCGCGCCCGCGGGAAAAGCGAGGACACCACCGCCTCTGCGTCAGCTGCGGCGCGCGCCTGATTTCCCGCGCCGGTTCATCCTCACACACACCACTGCAACACACAGAAAACACGGGCAATCATAACGCTATTTACCATGGTGATAATGGAGTCCATCAAGGATCCAGGGGACGAGGAACACCCGTATTCTGCCGTGCTAAAGCAAAACGCCGTATGAGCCTTCAGGCGTTGCCAAATTTCCTTTACTAAAAACCGAATCTACCGGAAAAATTTTGAAATTTTTCTCGAATTTTTCGATTTTGTTCGTAATTTGATGTGACACATCGAGGGTGAAACTACCAGAACACGTAACTCGGTTTGCGACGTTGCAGACTTCCTGTCATATTTTAATTTGTAAATGGGTAACTACTCTACTTCAATTCTTGAAAACTTCCGTGATTTTTCTTCTCAGTGTGAGACAAATTTTGTGAAAACTCCAAGGAATGATACTTAACTGGACTGCATTTTTCAATTTGGAACTATAAATATTGGCTCTTCTGGAAAAACACTTATGTGCATAGGGAAACCAATAGCACAAACGTTGTTTTTAAACCGGGCTAGAATTTTTAGTTCCAAATTGCAAAATGTAGTCCAATTGTTCTCTCTTAAAAGAATAAAACGAGAGCGGAGATTTTTAGACACCGCAAACGAGATACGTGGTCCGGTAGTCTCACCGTCGTTATCTGAAAATTTCACGGAAAAATAAGCATAACTGTCCTGAAAAATGCATGTTTCCTTCGGAAAAATTTGGCAACTCTAGAATGCTCATATGGCGTTTTTCCGTAGCACGGCAGTATAGAGGTACCTTTCTGGCCATCCAACAGAAATCTTCCTGTCCTGGTCTGGTATTCCTTTAAATTATTTTTTTCAAAAGGGTCGGTATTGCGCTGGTCACGGAAGCATATTGTGATGTTTGATCCTTGTAGATCAGCTAAAAAGAAAACGATTCGTCAAAACAGCAACTTTCTACGTTCAATATTAACACAGGTATCGCGCTTTGAAAAATTCGGTTCATGACGTCATCCACCGCGAGAGTGACATCCTTGGTTTCTTCTTCCTCGCTTTCGTCCGAGCTTCACGTTGAGCAATCAGTGCAAATGTGCTTCTCGCTGATTGATAAAATCAACGTGCATGGTAGAAACCAAGGGTGTCACTACCGTGGTGGATGACGTCATAAACCAAAGTTTTCAGAGCGCTATATCTTGGTAAATATTAAACGTAAAAAGTTGCTGTTGGGACAAATCTCATTATTTTAAGCTGATCAACGAGAATCAAGCATTAAAACACGATTCTGGGACCAGCGCAACTGACCAACTGATTTTGAAAAATCTTCTGCGTTCTTCACCTTAAAACCTGTAAAATTTGAGATCTGATTTTTGGCCCAAAACGGTGGTTAGGAGGGGTCGTTTCGGGCGCTCCTTCGGTGGACCGCGACGTCATCCGGGCTGCGATCTGCGGCCGGAATGAAAACAGAAAACAAAAAACAAAAGAAGGAGAACAAAAGGAAAGATGGAAACGCGGGCGATCCCATCCACGCGGGCGAGTGAGGAGAAGAGGAGAAACGAAAACAATAACAAGAGCGGGCAACGATAAACAATGCACGGATGCACCGCTACGCGTTGGAGCGTCCCGGCTCTGCGGGCGTGCGGGCGCTCGCGGTGGCGACGGACAAATTGTTTGCACAGCCCGGTAATTTGATCTAATTAGGTTATGTTTCGTCCAAGTCGGGCCGAACCGAGCGCAGCGGACAGCGCCCACCTCTCCGACCAAATGCCACGCATCCCAGTTGCCAGGTGAAGTCCTCGCCCATGGAAGTGTCTGGCTGTCGAGCCAATAAATCAGGAGAAGCTGGATTAGCATGAGAGACTGGAGGGTGTAGTGCACCAAGAGAAACACATCGGATGATTGAAATCAAAGGTGCAGAAGAACAAACCGAGGTCTTAGTTCTATGAGCGAAATAACTTCCGTGAACATGGAGCACCGGAGATAGGGGGGGGGGTGGTTACCCTCTAGCTGCTACGTGGTTCGACCCCCAAGGGGCGTTCCGTGCCCTAAAAGCTCGCTGCCTCCGTGAGTTAACCGGAAGAGGTGCCAGGGTGGCTCATCTAGGAACTATCCATCGCCACGGTCGCCCAATCATGTTAATCGGTCCGGTGCATCTTTAGAACGAACTGTGGCGAAAGTTGAACCTTAACATTGTTTAAATGGGAGAGTTCACAACTTCATCACATAATATAATAAAATCTGTTCATTTCTTGTCAGAAAAAATGGAATTTGCGGGGTTTAAATTTGAAATTTCACTAAATTATCTTAGTGTGCGTATCAAGACGATAGAGGCATAAAACATAGCCTTCAAATTGTGGAGTAGGCAAATAACCATCCCCGCATCGTGCAAGAGGGTCTAAGATGTTGATTTCCTCTTCGAAGTTCGTCTCTCTATATGGTTTGAAAGAATTCGCTGAATAATTTATCATGCAATTATTATGATTTTTAAAAGAGTGGGAGTTTTTTTTTCATTTGATGCAGACTAACATATTCACTTGAAGAATTCAAAATCTCAGCGCTCTATTTTAAAATTTACGGTTCCGGTTCCTAGGAATAACTGTCTGTTAAAATTTTCCAATTATCTCACACTAAAATCATAAACTTAGGTATCTACCGGGGGTTTTTCAAACGTATCGTATTCTTGACATTTTTGTGATGCTCCTCGGTGAGGGCTTAGATCGATCATTCTTTTAGCGGTATAGAAACACAAACCATATTTTTTGAGGCATTTTAGAAAGTCTTTGACTTAAAGTTAGGAGGAAAAACACAACAAGAGTGTTTTCCGGGCAGTTTTGATTTGACAACCTTGCTGTAATTTTCTAGAATGGCATGATAGACGTTGTGACGGTTGAACAGAAAAATAAGAAAGGAAAGGGGTGATGACATGAAATACTGCAGCCGTGCTACCAAAACGTATGATAAAAGAGGGAAAATATGTGTATAAGGGTACCATGAAGCCGTGCAGCGCCATGTTTCTCGGTGCTCCGGCATTGAACTTGGGAAGCTCGTGGTGGTACATACAATGATGCCGATACAAATGTGTGTGCTTTTAAATAGGGCCGCTTCGAGCACTGTCATTAATGAGTGATCTGATGTTTCGAGAACGTAGAATGGCCATTTTTTATCAATACTCGTCACTGCGAATGGACTCGGGGTCGCTTTAAAAACAATCCCTACATTTTTTAACTCTTTTTTAGGAATCTCCAAAAAAATTCCCAGACTCTTTTGATCGATTAATCTCCGATATAAATAAAATAAATATTTGACATACTCTAAATAGATAACTATGGTACATTGGTGATACTCGAACTTCTTCATTTTCGTAAACATCAAAAGAGATGGTTTTGAAACTTCGAACAAAACGTAGTCAACAAAACGACATTTCCTGTGATTATTTTTGAATGAGTGAAAAAAAACTTAGGTACAGAAAATTTTAGGAGAGATTGTTGATCGGTTTTTTTTCATGAGTAGATTCGTCACGCTGCATTTGAGAATATGCATGTTTCGACATCAACCAGTAGATATTCACATTCTAAAATTTTTATGGCTATGCAGAAAAATGAAAATTGAAAGAATAGTTTTTTTGTGTGTTTGGATGCCAATAAATGAACTGCGCAATGCAGGTCCCAATAAAGTATATTTTTTCTAGCGCACGTTTGATTTTCCTGACTTTCTCATCAGGACTGATTAAAATTTTCTGACATTTTACGACCTTTTCCGACACTTGGGCGTTACTTTCTTTCTTCGGATAGGCTTTAAATATATCAAAATATTATATTAAAAATCGCTGAAAAATTCCCTAAAAACCGAAAAAAATAGGTGAACAAAACACATATTGCATGGAGAGCAGTATTTAAATTCAGGCTCGGACCGCGGCCATAATACCAATCTGCCATTGGCAGATACGCTCCCTTGGCGCGCTGAAAACGCGCCCCTCTGACAGTTAGTAAAATAAGAGGAAAACAAAAATTACGACCGAGAATATATGCGGAAAATTTCTTAAATGAACGGAAGAAGAGAGAGTTAGGAGTAAATAAAGGTGCCGTCACGCATGATAAAGGTGAATAGAGGTCCAAGAACTACTTTTTGAGGCGTAAATACTTTTTTGTGAAATTTTCACCTTTTTGTCGACATACAGGCGCTTTATCATTCCCCTCCTTCATTCGCTATGTGTAACTTCCTTAGAAGCGATGGTCGATTTGATTTTTAGACACACGCACCCTTTATAGACCTTTTGAGAGACCTTTAAACACATTTCTTTCTTTTCAAAATGACTATTGATTTGGACATACCATAGCATATCTCGGGCAAACTTAACCTTCATTCATCTCGAAATTAAAAAATAAGAGGCATCGAAAGTGTAAACGCGATACGACGATTCGTGCAAGACGGATGTCCACATTGCATATGAAAAATGTAAGACGCGATGGCGTAAGTCGTGAACTTGCAATGCTCTGCTCTATGCTACTAGTTTGAAGCACCATAACGAATAAGACAGACACAAACAAATATAATATGGAAATAAAGCGAGGGAAAGAATGCACGTTTACGACGGCGCAGAGATACAACTATTCGTACTTGATGGACGTCCGTGCTGCATCTGAAAAATTGAAGGCGCGATGACGCGAAGCGTGAGCTCTTAATACTCTGCTATACGCTGTCAATAAGGTGTCGCTCGGATTTGGAAGAAAAGTTAAAACGAGGCCCGAACACATCTATCCTACCTTCGGCTGTGTTATTCACGTCGTGTTTGAAGCACCATTACGAATAAGACAGACGCAAACAAATATAATATGGAAATAAAGCGAGGGAAAGAATGCACGTTTACGACGGCGCAGTGATACAACTATTCGTACTTGATGGACGTCCGTGCTGCATCTGAAAAATTGAAGGCGCGATGACGCGAAGTGTGAGCTCTTAATACTCTGCTATACGCTGTCAATGAGGTGTCGCTCGGATTTGGAAGAAAAGTTAAAACGAGGCCCGAACACATCTATCCTACCTTCGGCTAAGTTGATACTCGTTCTTTCTTCGTTGTTCAGGTTCTTTTGATGTGATTCTCTTTTAGGATGGATTTGCAAACTCACGTCTTAATCTTGTGTAAACCGCAGCACTGGCTCGGTCCTTGTGGAAATAATGGTGCTTGGATGCGTCTAGTGGCTTTAATTTGTTATGTTTTTTTTTAATTTCAGAAGTCTGTCGGTTACTTCGATACGTTCAATTTTGCGATTTTCACTCTGTACAATTAATAAACTTTGAACCTGTAAATAGCGTAAACTTGTGCTGCTTTGCCAAAATTCTCTGAACCCCTCTCCACGTAGGGGATGCCCTACCTGCAGAAATGTCAAATTACGCCCCTTTAACGAGCCAGTGGTCTACGCCCTTAAATGCGAGCCAGTTCTACCCTGCTAGAATTTCTTATCTACATGAGTTAATACTCTTGATTTTGGTTGAACTTCCTCAACTTTCATTACCTATTTTGCTAGTCACTGGGTAAAATGAAATCAGTGCAAGAAAATGTACGGAAGGAAATATGTGGTTATGGTAACCAATAATTAGTCATAGACAAATCTACAAGACAAATTTCTTGTCGAATTGGTTAGAATGAGTGTAAAATAGTACACTGTTGGTTGACAGTAGTCATTTGATACGATGTTCAAAGCGAGTGAACGTGACTACAATACAGCAAGCAACTATTACTGCTCTTAAGCCGCTTAAATTGCCTACTTTTGTATTGAAGGCGAACTGGTAAATGGTAAGACTGACTGCGCAACGATGATGCATTGCTAAAGACTTGGACTTCACTTTGTAATTCGGAACTACAATTTCTGGCTTATACGTGAAACCACTTGGGTACGTGAACAGGGGTGCATTTATGTCGTTCACTGGAAAAAAAAAAAAATCGCTTTAATCTAGAGTCCAAACTCTTGAAAACAATGACAAGAAAAAATTCTCTTGATTCAATCGGATTTTTGCTTGAATCAAAAAGAAATCCGCTTAAATAATGAGGATTGATTCTCGATTCAAGCAAAAATCCGATTGAATTAAGAGTACTTTTTCTTGTCATTGTTTCTAAGAGTCTGGACTCTAGATCCAAGCGACTTTTTTTCCAGTGTTTCTAGGCTGACCCAGAAATTGTGGTTCCTAATTACAAAATTAATCCAGTTGACAGGAGCACATTAAAAAAATAATGTTTAATGGGTATGAACGTAAGGTTACATTAAGCTTGACCAATGTTTGTGTATTTACATAATTCTCGTTTCTGATCTCATAAGCTTGACGGCTAACGGGGTACAGCAATCGCTCCTTATAATTCTGATACAGAAAATGCCGATAGGTCACCATAGAAGGCGTTTGCTTGCTAACTTGGATAACAAATTCATCATTAATATATGACAATTTCTAGGTATGCAAATGTCGTTTCACGGTGGATTTTTTTTTTCATTTATTTGTTTCAGGAACGATTTTGAGAGTTATCCGATACAGTCACCTTAGGGGCAGATAGTTTCCCGGTTAACTGTAAAAAAGTCATCCGTTCAAGTCACCTTGGCGATAAAAAGTTCTCCGGTTATCAGCAGAAAAATCACCCGGTAAGACCACCTTTGCGGTGCTCAGATGATTTTCTGGTTATAAGAATACGGTACGGACGAATAAAGTTTTATTTGAAGGTACGGTATTGACAAAATAAAATAAATCCACCCCTGGGATAATTTTTTTTTTTTCCAAATACTGAAATGGATTATGGGATAGCAAACCTCCTCCGGATCCTGTGTTTGCTACCTGATTTTCTTTTCAACGAAAAGAAACTGCTTATTTTTACAATACGCCTTCAGGGAAAAAAAATTCACGGTTCTGTAACCACTTTCTGCTCATTTCAATAATCTGACACTTTAAATATTGCAGGGTGGTGGCCAAAAACAGCGGCCCTTCAAAAAGCTTAATAATCAGACGACATCTCTTCTAACCAATAAAGGCATTCCGATACATAAATTTTTTGTTTTGCAGTGAATTACATGATATTCGTTGATAGAATGCCTGCGATTTCCTCAGAGGATATCAATGTGTAATGTCCGTTCCACTTTGTTCCGAACACTCTGGTAGGCACAAATCAACGGTAAAACTACGAGCATGTGTAGGTACCTCGTCTGTGTTGTTAAAAATTTTAAGTATACATTTTTATAAATTTATTTTTATTTGTTTAATTTTTTGAAATTTGTATTTATTACTAATTGAATGACTGTCTACAAGAGGCTTGGAATCTTAATACCCGAAAAAAAAATTTCCGGATGGCAAGTTTGGATGTTTTTATTCAGGTTTTGACCGATGTTTGATTAAATAGTTTGATCTGAAACATCGGAAAGTTATTAAATTAAAACTATTTGCTCATTACCCGCCAAAGTGCGATTTCGACGATAGCGCTGACCGCGAAGCGGCTTTTAAGGACCTGCGGAGCGGGCCTTCGGAGCGTGCAACGCCCCGGGGGTTGAGTCGCGTAGCGACCAGGGGGCGAACTCCCTATAATAAACTATAAGAATGAAATATTATAGACACGTTTTTTAAAGAGTACCAAAAAATAATTTAAGTGGCGTTTTTGCTGTTTGAAGAAAAACGCGTTTATATTAAGAAATGAACATTATAATCTCAAGCTCTTGGCAAAAAAATGAGCCACGGAGATATATTTTCTAGTTTCTTAGCTGTAACCGAAAATATCTAATTTTTTCATAAATGTCGCTCATCTCTATCAACAATGCTTTTAATTTACAACGTTTGGAGTCGGTATTCTTTGAGCTTCTATAAAATCTGAAGTTGAATTTCTGCGAGGAAAAATATTGGGATCAACTTTTAAGACGCGTACAGCTTTAATTGCACTATTATTTACATGCTTTAATCATCAAATGGAAAACTAATCCACGGCAGCTCCTGAAAATTTTCGTGATTTTTCGTAGCTTCTTTCGCTTCTTTCCCTCCGAGCACCGAGGTTATTGGTTTTCCAATTTCCCAGCCAAAAATGAGAGGAAAAGTTTTGTATATCTCTGCAACTGTGCCATTTCAGAGGTTACAGAATTTAATGTAAGTATACGGGAAATTAGCGAAAATTTTATCTAGGAATAATTTAATATCATGTGACGCCAGAGAAAATTTCAAGTAATGGCAATAAAAGATGCACATGTGATGAGGTATTTACCTGTAATTATCTTCTCTGGTCGCTTGTTTTTGATAATCCAAACACACGCAACAAAAAACAGGGGTGTTACACCCTTTTTAGATTTCACACCGAATCAGAATAAAGATAATTCAATCGCCCGATCTCGTTATTCACAAAATAGCACTTAATTCCGTATGATCACCCGCGAAAACCTTAAAATTGCACTCCGCGTAGGATAGGACGAAAAATTGGCAAAAAGCAAATAAAAAATAGGAAGACAATTCAAAGTGAGCAAGGGATAAGGGAATGTTTAGGAGGAATACGTCACGATTCTAGGGGTACTTTACGGTTTGAGTAGGGAATAACACTATACCTCAACGGGGAAAAACACACACAATTTTTGAGAAAAATCAATGAAAAAATCTATAAACTGGCACTCATTTCAGGAAGGTGAATGTAGCGAGGTGATAAATTGGCAATCACATTTTAAGAGTGAGGCATTCCACCAAAATTAGACGCGGAACCACAACACCGCACCAAAACAAAAAAAACACACACTAGACGGACCAAGTACAATATCCGCAAAATCCGGAAACCGAAATTGGCGACAACCGGTCTACCAAAGGCTATCGAACGCAAGGCACGAGAATCCCGGCTGATCGATCGTTAACAAGTTGAAATTCTATTAATTAGTCGGAATCTGCGAGGGACACGTGACCTACGGTGCGAATCGCGGGACGGGTAAAAATAGAGCTGGTGGGATTTGCGAAGCGAACTGGTTGCGGCGCGAGCTCGGATGACAGAACCCCCATGGCGCGACGGGCGCTGCGTCACTGCTGGGAGTCCGGAGCCAGTGTGCCCGGCCGCCGGTGACAATTTATCGTACGCCCCGATACGGTTTTCGTACGCAGCCAGCAGCGCTCCACGGCTCCCGCTCCCAGCTTCGCGATACGGTGACGGTGCCGTCGATCGAGTGGTATTTTGCTACAGGACATCATGTCGAGATCCAGGATGGTTTTTGGAGCTCTCTGATAACCTTGTGATCGGAGGTCCAAGGATTATCTCTTAATTCAGGGATTTCAGGGACGGACCATAGAAAAAAAAAGGAGGTGCGTTTGCATTTCGGGCATCTTGGAATTTTTTGATGACTTGATGACGTAGGTGGGTACAGCGACGTCCCCTTCACGCTAAACGTCGCTGTACCCACCTACGTCATCAAGTCATCAAAAAATTCCAAGATGCCCGAAATGCAAACCCCTCTTTTTTTTCTCTATGGGGACGGACTGGCTAGGGAGGCTAGGAGGCGAACCTTGAGAAATCTCCTGGCGTGTCAGCTCGCTGGTGGATACGAAAGAGCCTCGCCAAGTTTAGCCCCTTTTTTTTTATACCCGAGTTGGTCAATCGGACGGTGCTCAAATGAAGGCCTATGGTAAGGCAAACTTCCATGCAAAGTTTCAACTTGAAGTGACCCCTCGTTTAGGCTGTACAGCGTTGCCAATTTTCCAGTTTCATGTGCCAAAATCAAGGATATTGGACTATTAGTTCGGTGCATAAGTAGACTAGTACACCCGAGTTGGTCAACGGAACAAGGCCTAAACGAAAGCTTATGGTAAGGCAAACTTCCAGGAAAAGTTTCAACTTGAAGTGACCCCTGGTTTAGGCTGTACAGCGTTGCCAATTTTCCATTTTTATGCGCGATACTCAAGGAATACTGGATTCATCATGGTTGAACAGACTAGTATACCCGAGTTGGTCAACGAGACAAGGCTCAAACGAAACCTTATGATAAGGCAAACTTCCATGCAAAGTTTCAATTTGAAGTGAAACCTCGTTTAGGCTGTACAGCGTTGCCAATTTT
>NW_017547136.1:1552285-1603860 GCF_001854935.1 Bemisia tabaci
AACGCTGTACAGCCTAAACAAGGTTTCACTTCAAAGTGAAACTTTTCCTGGAAGTTTGCCTTACCATAAGCTTTCGTTTAGGCCTTGTCTCGTTGACCAACTCGGGTATACTAGTCTGTTCAACCATGATGAATCCAGTATTCCTTGAGTATCGCGCATAAAAATTAAAAATTGGCAACGCTGTACAGCCTAAACGAGGGGTCACTTCAAGTTGAAACTTTGCATGGAAGTTTGCCTTACCATAGGCTTTCATTTGAGCACTGCCCGGTTGACCAACTCGGGTATAAAAAAAGGGGCTAAAAAACACCACTTTTTGGCGAGGCTCTTTAACATGTTGTGTGCAGTGTTCTCCAATTTTACGACTTTCAGCCTATACAGCGCAAAGTCGTGCGCGGGAACTAAAATATAATCTAAGGAACATTTAACGACGGCTCGACCCGCATTAAACGGAAGGAAACTACATCTTTATCAGTTTTTTACTGACAAGGAGCCTCTTACCTCTCCAGTGTAAGGCGCTCTTAGACCTAGTTGAAAAAAAAAGATAGCAATCGAATAAAAAATTTAGGGAAAGTAGAGTTAAAGCGAAAGACGTGTAGATGTAAAGACTTATTTCGCCTTCAATCTCCAAGGTAGGCCAGGAAACGTCCTGCTACAACTATCTCACTCCAGGATGTATGTTTTGTATCATGGTTTTGACCAAGAGAGAATCTCCCTCGAATCTAGGCGATTAAACCGTTTAAAACCTCGTCTGCCAATTTTAAAGTTAGATCGCGTGTTCAAGTCTTTTTGACTAATAAAAAAAATATATTACAGATAAAAACCCTTTCCATTTGGGGGAGGGGGTGGGGCGGTACTTCTCTAGTGTCAGCGCAGAGAACGTCAATGCAATTAAAACCATTGAAACATTATTTTCATCAGCGTTCTTGGTCCGCGATCGAAGACTATCGAACCAGATTGACCCTGATTATAGCACAACTATAATGACAATGAAACATGTTTGTTTATGTTGACTTGTGCATTCGGCTCTCGAAATAATTTTTGTCCAAGCAAATCATTTTTCTCTTTCAATTCTAACGAAAATTTGGGAACGTCAAACAACGATTTTCAAAGTTATCTAGAAATAATCAGGGCCGGATTTACCTACTTGCCGCCCATGGGCCGCCTGTATTTTGCCGTCCCCTTCCCGTTCGTTTTGAAACATCAATAAAAACCGCATCACGTGAACGTGCCAGCGGGGGTGGGATGCATAAGACGCGTTTACTCGTGTTGGAAACATTTTTTGGGAAAGCCCTGTCAACACTACTAGCAAAAATTCACCGAACTTTGCGCGAACGTTAAGTTTCGTAAACCTATCCCGCGTGGATAAGGCCTTCCATTCATAAGAAATGAACGAAAAAATTATGAAAGAACAAACATAAATGTGGCTTAATGATTTTAACTTCCCCCGCCGCGCCGCGCAGACCGCACCGTGTTTGGAGCAATGCGTGAAGTATTCACGCAGTCTTGTAGGCGCTATGCGTTTCACGCTGACCGCACTGTGTTTGGCGCAATGTGTGAAGTATTCATGCGTTCTCGTAGGCGCTATCCGTTTCACGCTGGCCGCAGAGACCGCACTGTCTTTGATGCAATGCGTGAAGTATTCGTGCAGTCTTGTAGGCGCTAATATGTGTTACATGCCGACCGCCGCGCCGCGGGCTTCTCCTTTTCATCTCAAGTCCTCGTCATCATTTCTCTCTCAGTCGCGCGGTTCCTGGCCAAATTGCGTGTTTGGTCCCTCTCTTAACTCCATTAATTAAAGGTGCTGTCTCTTGTATCAACGAAAGACGACAAAATTATAAATTACTATACTCTCAGGAAATGAGAGATTTTGTTTGTAATTTTTTTCTAAATCCGATTTTCTTTTATACCTACATTTTAAAAAATTGCAAAATTTGCCGCCTCCTAGATTTGCGGCCATGGGCCGCGGCCCATGTGGCCATCCCCTTAATCCGGCCCTGGAAATAATGGGACTGCTTTTTGCAATATTAGGATCCACGATTTACGGCTCAGTTTAGGAACGACGTATGTAACATTATTTTTCCTTCGTCTCAATTTTTTTCTTTTCGGATGAGCCAGAACTTTCAGTTTCCAATTAATCGCAAAATGGAATCCAATTAATGAGTCTCTGCAGGTCGCGCTGAATTGAAGCGCAGAATCTTCCAGACCGTGCGATTTTAATTGCGTTGGAAAATCGAAAATCCGTGTAAAGTGTATGGGAATGATGTGTGGAAATTGGGACAGAACGTGTGGAAAGTAGGGAAACTTGTCGAAAAATGAGAGGGCCGGCTAGCGTTGTCATGGCAAATCGCTGATTGCGCGGTAAGTGTTTTATTAACGCAGAGAAAAGAATACCAAACAATTATGGCCAAAAATTTTGAGAAGAGAGAGGTTTTTCATCGGGATAGGCGTTGAACTTTCTGCACCCTGCACGCCAATCCTCACTGATGATTTCTGAGGCTATCGCAATGCAACCATTATACTAGAGTCCCTTTATACCCAGAGTTAAGACATCTCGATTATCAGCTGGCCTGGGCTGGCCATGGTGTCACAAAAGTGTGCACCCAAACGAACGATATTGAGGGATAAGGATAAGGAATCCTGCGATGTCTGTCATCCAAAAATAACAATATCAACAAAACTGATCAGACCCTAACCATTGAAATTGCAATAAAATAAAATTAGATTGATAAGTGGATAATATTTTTTCATTTTGGTGCGATAAAAATAACAATTCACTCTTGATAAACCACAATTTGGTTATATTTACATTCTTTGTGTTCACATTTGAGGTACCTACCGCCGTCTTGGTGCACTCATTTGCGACTCCATTAGCGAGACCCAATCAGAATTGGATTTTTTTTAGGCCACTTTTAGCCCAACCAAAAGTGAGATGTCGTAACTCTGGGTATAAAGGGACTCTACATTATACCAAGCTTGTTATTGTACGATAATTGCTCGACGGTACGGTAGAAAAGTTACCGTACTCGCGGCCGGGCAAAACAATGAAGAGGGAGAGCGCAACGACGACAGGTAGGAGTGGAAAAAGGCAGAGCGGGCGGGCGGTCGTCAGCCAATCACCGGGAGACGGGCCCGAGCACAATGAGAGGGCGCACACGGGGAAGGGGTGAAGGGGGTTCAGCGGACGGGGCCGCGGAGGGTGCACGGAGGGTGCAGGGAAACACCTCATTACCAGACAATACACTGCGTAACGCACCGTACCGAGACTTCCCAGTCTCCAGCGACTATGCGCCGTGCAAGTTTCAATCCACCGTGTGTTAAGGAAGGCCTGCATACACTCGGCTATTAATCGCCGCGAGTGAAAGACGAAAACTAGAGTCCCTTTATACCCAGAGTTAAGACAGCTCACTTTTGGTTCGGCTGAAAGTGGCCTAAAAAAAAATCCAATTCTGATTGGTTCTCGCTCATGGAGGCCGAAACGAGTGCACCAAGATGGCGGTACCTCGAATGTAAACAAGAATAATGAAAATATCACCTAATTGTGGTTTATCAAGAGTAAATTGTCATTTCCATCGGTCCAAAATGAAAATAGATTAAGAAATTATTCACAAACCAATCTCATTTTCTTTTTAATTGATCAATTTGTTGATGTTGTTGTTTTTGTGTGACAGACATCGCAGGATTCCTGATCCTTATCCCTCAATATCGTTCGTTTGGGTGCACTCGTTTCGGCCTCCATGGCCAGCCAAGGCCGGCTGCCAGTCAGCTGATAATCGAGTTGTCTTAACTCTGGGTATAAAGGGACTCTAACGAAAACCAATGGAGAGCCTTGATTTCGATCCGAAATATCGATATATTGATTTCGATAGATTGAAATCAAGGCTTTCCATTGGCTTTCGTCTTTCACTCGCGGCGATTAATCGCCGTGCGTATCTAGGCCTTTAAGGCGTGATTAACGCCGATTCACGCTTTTAATCACAATATTTGATAACCCAAGTGCAAAACCACGTATCTCCGTTTACAACGTTGCAAATTTCATTTTATTGCCAATTTTGGCTTGCCAAGCTGTATAGAACATGGTAAATGATTAGCAAATCGAGCTACAAGCCAAAATAAACAAATGATATTTCAAACTGCATGTGCATAGATTAGAAATAAGTAAGTTCTTGTAGGTGCTGTATTATTTTTCATCTATGTACATGAAGTTTGAAATATTAGTTATATATTTTGGCTTGTAGCTCGATTTTTTAATCAAGTACCATGTTGCAGATTTCCTCTCATACTTCATTTTTCTGAGGCCTTTTCTTGGTTTTTTTTTTTTTTTTTTTTTTTTTTTTTTTTTTTTTTTTTTTTTTGAAAACTGGTTAACGTAATTCCTAAAAAACTTTACACATACTACATAAAAGGTATTATCTACACGGGGAAACTAATTCATATGCGTTGTTTGTAAAATGCGCCGGAAGTTGCCAAATATAATCCTTTCATTCTCGTCTCATCGCACGAAAACATACCCCGAGCAACTACAGTAGATATCGGTTAATACGACATTCAAGGGGTCACGGGATTTCGTCGTATTAGCCGATATGTCGTATTAACCGTTGTCGTATTAACTTATGGAGTTTCGCCGGGGAAAACGAAATCCGTCGCATTAGCCGATATGTCGTATTAACCGATGTCGTATTAACCTGTATCTACTGTATTTAAACTCTCCGGAGATCAAATTGCATATGCAACGAATTAAAGAAACTTTGAGAGGGCCTGATGGGTTGTCCGCAAGTCAATGGAAAGCGCCGCGCGCCACTCTTGCCACAATCATCACTGACCATCAAGATCGAGCAACTATTTTAACTCTCCGGAGATGAAATTGCATACCCAGCGAAATGAAGGAACTTCGGGTGAATCCAAAAGTTAATGATTATCAATCAAACAAGTAACTGACAATGAAACGAGCTGCATGTATGAGTGGAAATAGTTTCGTCTTTCCTCTATTTTCTTTGTTTAGAAAGCTAAAAAATAAATTTGGTTCGAGGCTCTTTCACAAATTTTTCTCCTCATTTCTCTTGAAAAAGTTAACAGCTTCATCAAGTTTTACAATCGGGTGAGGCAACGGCTATGAAATTTTGCTCGCTTTTTCATTTTCCTTGCCACGGTCCCAATATGTTCGTCAATACTGGACTTGCGAGCTTCACGTTTTGATAGCTGAAATCGATAACTTTTGCTTTCGTACTTATTTATGTTTCATATGCGACGTTTCAAAGCAGGGTTGGACTGGCTCGCATCTGAGGGCGTAGACCCTTGGCTGCTTAAAGGGTAGTAATGTGATATTTTCTGGTAGGGCATTCCTTACGTGCGTGGGGAGGGTTTCAGAAAATTTTGGCAAATCAGCACAAGTTTACGCTATTTTCAGGTTCAAAGTTTATTAATCGTACGGAGTAAAAATTGCAAAATTGAACGTATTGAGGTAACCTACAGACTTCTAAAATGAAAGAAAACATAAAAAATTAAAGCCACGAGACGCATTCAAGCACCATTATTTCCAAAAGAACCGAGCCAGTGCTGCGGTTTACACGAGCTTAAGACGTGGGTCTGCGAATTCATCCTAAAAAAGAATCAGACAAGAACCTGAAAAAAAAGGACGAATATCAATTTACCGGAAGACAGAAAAAACTTATTCGGACCTCTTTTTCAACTTTTCTCCCGAATCTGAGCGACACCTCATATGACAGAGCATTGAGAGCTGACGCTTCGCGTCATCGCGCCTTCAATTTTTCAGATGCAGCACGGACGACCGTCGGACGTCCATCAAGTACGAATAGTTGTATCTCTGCGCCGTCGTAAACGCGCATCCTTTCCCTTTCTCTATTTCCATATTGTATTTGTTTCCGTTTATGTCTTATTCGTAATGGTGCTTCAAACTAGTAGCATAGAGCAGAGCATTGCGAGTTCACGACTCACGCCATCGCGTCTCACATTTTTCATAAGCAATATTGGACATCCATCCTGCGCGAGTATTTGTGTCGCGTTTACACTTTAGATGTCTCTTATTTTTGAATTTGGAGATAAATTAAGGTTAAGTTTTCCCGAGATATGCTATGGTATGTCCAAACCAATAGTCATTTTGAAAAGGAAGAAATATGATTAAAAGTCTCTCTTGAGGTCTATAAAGGGTGAGTATGTCTAAAAATCGAACCGACCATCGTTTCTAAGGGAGTTATACATAGCAAATGAAGGAAGGGGATGATAAAGCGGCTGTATGTCAACAAAAAGGTGAAAATTTCGCAGAAAAGTGTTCACGCTTCAGATAGTAGTCCTTGGACCTCGACTCACCACTATCGAAAGAACCTTCCTTTACTCCTACCTCTCTCTTCTTCCGTTCATTTAAGAAATGTTCCGCATAAATTCTCGAACAAAATTTTTTTATTTTTTATTTTGCTATCAGTCAGAGGGACGCGTGCTCGGTGCGTCAAGGGGGCGTATCTGCCAGTGGCAGATTGGCCTCATGGCCAGTCCGAACGTGTTTCAAAGTATCAGGTATGATGTACTTTTTTCTTAAAGAACACTAAATACACATCTCCTTGGAATTTTCCTGTGAGTATTTTGAACGATAATGAAGGAGATTGACCAAAAAGTTCAATAGAAACAGTTAGTATATGCAACGTACGCAATTGCTCTCACGGCGGTGTCTGACGCTCTAGACAAAAGTAGTCCATCGAAAATGTAAATTCTCCGCATATTTTGGTGGTCTGAAGTTTTCGGCTCCTTATGACCGATTACGGCTTTTATGGGGCGATTTCCGAGTGCGTTTGGCGATTCTGCCGTGCTAAGGAAGAACGCCATATGAACATTCAAGAGTTGCTACATTTCTGTCGATAAAATTTTTATTTTTGGAAAGTTGTGAATATTTTCCCTTCAAATTTTCAGGAACTTGAGGTGAAATTGCGTTAAAAAACTATTTGAAAAATCGAAAGGAAAATATTCATAAATTGACCGGGAAATTCGTGTTTTCTCAGAGGAAATTTGGCAACGCATGAAGGTTCATACGGCGTTTTTCCAAGTCATTCGAGAATTTGTTCGTGATGTTTTTAGAGAACCCATTAACGACACATTATCGGGACGCCTGTTTATGATGTATTTTCGTCTAATTTGATCAAATAACGGCTAATTTTTTTAAAAAAAACGCCTAATTTATTTCTTTTTCTTGTTTTCAAACGAGTATGAAATAAACCATGTGCTAGCGAAAGCACCACTTCAGTGCGTTTCCGGTCAGTAGAAAGGCGCGATCTCAAACCCCCGGCCGAATGATCCAGGTGGCCTGAGACAGGACATTCTGCACATTGCCCAATGATAAGATAGCGTCCAAGGCTGCCACCATTCGCGCCTGTAACCCCCCTCCACGGTCTGATTTGAGCTTAATTATTAAGTATGTGCTTAACAGCTAACGCGTACATTTTCTCTGACCGCTCTTGCCAGATTTGACCTTCAAATGCCTCAATAAATGAAGGCCATTGAGGAAAATCGGCAATTAAGCATGTGACTCAATCTCATTAAAAAACTTGCATGGAATTTATGACCCCACTCCGTCCCTCCCTCCCAATCTTCGTTTATCGTACTGAAATAGTTTTGCAAAGGTATTCCATCGATCAAATCTTCATATTTCATTTTGTCATCCATTCATCGTTTTAACGATGCGAGCAAAGTGACAGGCGAAAAATTGCATGGGACGCGAAATATGCGAGAGGAATGACTATATATGTATATAAATACATCGCATTTTCGACCAGGAAATCGAAGAGGCAAATGTTCGGTGGAGTTTGACGAAAACTCGTGATCAGTATCTGTCGATCATGCCCCAATTTTTTGGATTCGCTTATTATCTTCGCACAGCGCATGCCAGTTATACGTAGGAAGTGCAGTTTGTAACATATTCCTCTTATCTCAAAATCCGATTTTCTTTCACAATTCGACAAGAATCGATTCACTGAAAAATTATTATACCTGCCGCTGATTGGATTGCATTTAGCAAAAAGAAACCAGCTCGATTAGTGTTGTAAAAATGTTGCTTCTTTATAATCATCGAGAAAAAAATTGTTTGCTCCCCACCAAAAAATTGTCAATTTTAAAGGAAAGTAAGTGTGCAAATTTTAATACCGTCCATATGTTGAGTATCTTTAGGGGATAAGAAGAAGTTGCATGGCCAGATTTACCTACTTGCCGCCCATGGGCCGCCTGTATTTTGCCGCCCTCTTCTCATTCATTTTGAAACATCAATAAAAACCATCAATAAAAACCATCAAGTGAACGTTCCGGAGGGAGAAGGGTGCATAAGACGCGTCCACTCGCGTTGGACACAATTTTTTCGTAAGCCCTGTCAACACTACTAGCAAAAGTTCACGGAACTTCGCGCGAAAGTTCAGTTCCGTACACCTATCTCTGTGGGGACAAGGTCTTTCATTTGTAAGAAATGAACTAAAAAATTAAGAAAGAACAAACATAAATGTGGTTTAATAATTTTAACTTCCGCCGCCGTACCGCGCTGACCACACTGTGTTTGGCGCAATGCGTGAAGTATTCATGTGGTCTTGTAGGCACTGTGCGTTTCACGCCGCGCCGACCGCTGTTGACCGTACTGTGTTTGACGCAATGCGTGAAGTATTCATGCAGTCTCGTAGGCGCTAATATGTGTTACATGCCGACCGCCGTGTAGAGGGCTTCTCCTTTTCATCTCAAGTCCTCGTCATCATTTCCCTTTGCGCCGCGCCGCGCCGCTCCAGGCCAAATTACGTGTTTGGTTTCTCTCTTAACTCAACTAATTAAAGGTGCGCAGACTTTAGTATCACCGAAATACGACAAAGTTAGAAATTAATGAACTCACAGAAAATGAGAGATTTTTGTCGCCTTTTCTTGTTGTAATTTTTTTCAGAATCCGATTTTTTTGTACCTGCTTTTAAAAAAAATTGCAAAATATGCCGCCCCCTAATTTTGCCGCCATGGGCCGCGGCCCATGTGGCCACCCCTTAATCCGGCCCTGAGAAGTTGCACAGTTCTGAAAACACTGTAATCTTGCGCTGCTTCCTTTTTGCTAATTGCGATCCATTTTATAAAAAGGCAACATTTTTATAAAAATTCTTCTCGTTTAATTTGCCCGGAACCAGCGACTCCTAGAACTGCGCCTTTAATCCTGGATCACCCTATATATTTCTACGACAACGCAAAAGACGCAAGGAGCTTTGACCTCGTGCGGATGCTGCGGAGAAGGCAAAATCCAAAGCAGCGGAACACCCACGCATTCTGCGGAGAGGAGGGGCAGGGTAGGGGACGGGAGGAGGATTAAAAGAAGCGATTGCAAAGTAATCATATTTTCCTTGGAAGAAACCGCTGCGCTGAGTAGAGTGTATCAGATTCCTGGTTCTTTCTCCTTACGCAACTGACCACATACGAGTCTCCGACGCAGGATCCTGGGACCGAATCAGTGACGGGGATGCATTTTTTTTTCTTTCTTTTTTTTCTTTTTTTTTGGGCCACCAAGAGGTTTAAATACAGAATAAAATTAGATCAAATCGAATGAGAGATAACACAAAAGAAAACAGTAAAATTACAAGAGGTAAGTTTTAACTAGATAACTATAGACCGTCTATGCACTTTTGGATGGCTGCCGGAAATCGCCATTTGGCATGTCATCAGCAGACGATGCGATGATATACTGCTGTGCCAAGGAAGAACGCCGTATGAGCCTCCAGACGTTGCTAAGTTTCCTCCGATAAAAACCGAATTTACAGGGGACATTGCGATTAATTTTCCAAAATTTTCAGACAATTTTGTACGTAGTGTAATCGAAAACGTCTGAAAATTTTGAGGGAAAATATGCATGAACGTTGTCAAAAATACATGTTTTATCATGGAAAATTTGGCAACTCTCGAATGTTCGCACGACGTTCTTCCTTAGCACGGCAGTATTGCATGGAAGCTATATTTTGTGTCAGAACGACGTTCGATAAATCGCATCGATTGGTTCCATTTTTTCAGCTACTCGTTATTTCTCTGGAATTTTGAGATCGCAATTCTGTTGTCAGGAAACTAATGAATTCAATTACCAATTTTGACATAAAATTCAACGCAATAATGCCGTGGTTTTTCAGAGGAAAAATATCGCATTCGATACTGTTATCGAAATTGCACTCGAATGCGATATTTTTACTCTAAAAAAACCACGCCTTTATTACGTTGAATTTGTTTGTCAAAATTGGTAAATTCTTTGGTCTCCTTACAACAGAATTGCTATCTCAAAATTCCAGAAAAATAACGAGTAGCTAAGAAAATGGAACCAATCGATGCGATATATCGAACGTCGTTTTGACAGAAAATATGGCGTCCATCGAATCACCTAGCTAAAATAGAGTACTTATGATGCAAATATCTTTCCGGTGATTGAAAATCACAATGTATGATTTCATTGTTATATACTACCCCAGTTAAAGCCTTCACTGCATTTGCGATTACACTAAAGCCCTCTTAATGGATTCATTAATACTTCCAATCGGATGATAAGGGTCGCGCTGCACCTCCAAATGTGCTGATACATTTGCCTCTATAAATACCTGTAATTAATTAAGGAACCATGATTTTATCTACGTGATCAATTACTTACGTATCGATTCATGACCACTCTATTAAAAAATCCTCGCATTGGACAAAATGTTCGATCATGATGAAATATGAACTGGACTCTCTGCCGAAGCGATGAAAACTGCGAATTTTTTCCTCGTTGCGCGAATGTAGATTGAAGAGATAAAGATGAGAATAGATTTTAAAGATGCACTGAGAAAAGCGAACGGGTCGGGTTGAATGGGAGTTCTTCAAATCTATTTCATAAGGAAACAAAAAATAGAATTTGAGAACCTCCACCCCCCCTTAACCCTTTTCATTGCCATCAACCAGTAAAATCTGTAGATGTGAACCTGAATTTTGACTCAAAAGCAGAAACAAATAAAGAAATACAATACACGAGAAAGAAAAAAATCTCTTCGAAACTAAAATTGGACTCAGAAAAAAAATCAAAGAACCCTCAAGGCCCGAAATTCGTTTGCCGTTCGCGGTTGATTGGACAGGCTAAACCCCGAATCTTTAGGTGGTACCCCCCCCCCCCCCCCCCCCCNTCCCAATAAAAGAAAATGGAAACGAGACCAAACAGATAACTTAAGGCAAACTAAGTTTCATGATGTACCAAAGAGTATGAAGACCATGCCGATTCAGATGGATTCCCTCCGGTTCTTCTCCGTCGAATGTCCCCTCGAAGAAAGTTTGTTCACTCTCACCGAGTCTCTGTAGCGGGAACAAACATTCAAAAGTTTCGAGAAGTTGCAGATTTTTAGCGCCTGTGAAAGAATTGAGCCAAGTGTTGATTCGCTCGATTACATGCCACTTGTCGGAGAGTCCTGGGATGGGAGGAATTTTCACGAGTCGAACGTTGACAAAAACTTTCTTGCAAATGCTGATAATCTTCTTATAAGCATCCCTGTTAAAATCATATTCGCTTTCCATTGACTTAAGGTCGTTGGTCCCTAGGAATATGAACACGACATATTGCTTTTCACGTTTGTTTAAACGAATAGTTTCCATATTTTCATCAAGGTAGGCATTTAATCTATCAAGAGCTTGAGGCACATCTGATCCACTCTTCGAAAGATCAACGGTGTCTGAAGTTAGGCTTAGCAATTTTTGCAGTCGCTCGAAATGATCGTCGCCCAAAAAAACTACGATTGTGTTGGACATCTTGATGGATGTTAGTTATTAATCACTTTCAAACAAAAGGAAAGACGAAGTTTGTCTATGGTACTTTATATATAAAGAGACACTGACGCAGGAGAGAACTGAAAAAAGGAACTGGACCAACTGAGAAAAACTTAAAGACTTGAATTGAACGCTGAAAGAAGGACGTGCAAACGACGACGGTAGGACGCACACCTCATCTGATAGATCACCAAACTCGCGGAGTCGCGGATTGGGAGACAGCGACTGCGCAGTGCAGAGTGCGCCGCGCGCCGGTGAGAAGACAGACGTGTCGAGACATGTCTGTCGTGATAGCGAAGAGAGTCGTGAGTGCAAAATTTTCGAAATCGAGTTTTCTTCAAAATTCGTCTAAACTCTTTTAGATGAAATTACTAAGACAGCTAAAGCAGCAAAATTCATCCTAATTTAATGAAAACGAGACGTATGTAAAAGCCGTAAGTGCACAAAAAATGACACAGTTTTTTTTCAAGACAGCCGTAGATGCACGAGAGCCAATGAAAACAGTGATTTCCAGTAAAGTGCCGCCCTCTTCTGCCAATTTCTAACCTGAAAATGTGTTTGTTGTGCGTCCAAAACGCAACCACGAAAACATGTAGAAGATAGCACTTGCGGCTGTCTTGCCTAACAATAACCTAGCATGAAAATAAAAAATACCCTTTTTATGTATTGGAAATAAAATCAGTCGATTTTTAATCATCCATACGATTTCTAGGAGTCTTCCGGACGATTAGTGGCAATTTGACAAAGAACGGAGACTTCTTTCAATAAAATGTTCTTGTCAGAAGCTTCTGAGCCCGTTTTCTCAAAACTTCATTTTTGCACTTACGGCTCTCTTCGCTATCACGGCAGATGTATCCTTATAAAAAAACTGACCATCACGAAATCAGGCGTTGTCAGATTTTGTATTTTGCCAATATCAGTAGATATTTTGATGAGTAAGTACCTGACCACGTGAGTAAAATCACGATGGCTCCTCAAACACAGGTATAAAAACCTACCTAGAGCCAAATGGACAGTGAAACTATCAGACCTCGTATCTTGTTTGTAGTGTTTGAAAATCTCCGCTCTCATCTTATAACGATCTTTTTTGAACGAAAAGAAATCAATATCATTCCTTGAAGTTTTCATAGAGTTTCTTTCGCACAGAGAAGAAAAACCACGGAGGTTTTCAATAATTGTCGTCGAATAGTTTTCCATATAAAAAAAAAAAAATTGTGACAGGAAGTCTGCAACTTCGCAAACCGAGATCAGTCGTCTGGAAATTCCACCGTCAAAAGGCAGTATTTCGCACATTCGGGAATGCGAGGGCCCGCTTCATTAAATAAGCAATTCATAGCAGCAATAAATTCATTAACAGGGCTAAACTTTTCGAAACGTGGTGTTTCTTTCTGATATTTTGTTATTTCTTGCACATAGGAGACGAATAAAATGTTATTAAGTAGGTAATGATTAAAAAAAAAAAACAGATATCTGAGTGGCGTCACGCTGCATTACGCCCCCTTCTACCTGTGTCACTCACTCGTTCCCTAGACTAGATTCCTTCATCCCCCTCTGGGGCGCAACGTACTATATTTTCGAATGCGACACTGGAATTCGAGGGTAATAGACAAAATTTTTAACTCCAAAAGGCTAAAATTGGA
The DNA here is from genome assembly GCF_001854935.1 of Bemisia tabaci. Lineage (NCBI taxonomy): Eukaryota > Metazoa > Arthropoda > Insecta > Hemiptera > Aleyrodidae > Bemisia > Bemisia tabaci. The sequence continues at coordinate 1,565,710 of NW_017547136.1, forward strand.
TGGCATTCAAATGAAGGAGGACTTCATTCTTAGTTATACTTCTCTGCAATACTGATTGGCTCATTATTCAACGTTGTTCTGCAGACGCTTTGAAAGCAAGGCGCATGATACAACCATTCGAACGTCCAAGTGGCTCAAATTGCATGACCTCTAAAATGAAGGAGACCTCACATTTTCACCTAAAATCCAATCGCACAGTTTTCCATCGGATTTCGTGTTAAGATAGAAATGCGGAATGCAATACCCAACAATCGAGCCGCTGGGCTATGGACTGTGGGCCGTCTTCTCGTTCTTTAATCAGTTCTTTTCGATGAGAATGTTGGCTATTGTTCAGATTTTGATTACGGGAGCTTTAAATAGCTGCCTCTGACAAAGCTTCATGAGCAGGATATTTTTTTTTACTAAGTTCCAGTGAAATTCACCGGTGCAGCTTTGAAGCTAGATCTTTAGTATACAGGGAATGATCCACTGGGATTACAAAGAGTTGTCCTTTGAATTATTACTGTTAACACATAACGCGAATAAAAGAAAGTTCAACACTAATGTTAAGGTAGGTCCGCGATCTTAAATTTTAATGTACGGCAGGGCCGGATTTACCTATTACCTACTTGCCGCCCATGGGCCGCTATTATTTTGCCGCCCCCTTCTCATTCGTTTTGAAACATCAATGAAAACCATCAAATGAACGTGCCAGCGGGGGAGAGGTGCAGACGCGTTTACTGGTGTTGAACACATTTTTTGGGAAAGCCCTGTCAACACTACTAGCAAAAGTTCGGGGAACTTTGCGCGAAAGTTATGTTTCGTAAACATATTTCTGTGTGGACAAGGCCTTCCATTCATAAGAAATGAACGAAAAAATTATGATTGAACAAACATAAATGTGGATTAATGATGTTAACTTCCGCCGCCGCGCCTCGCAGACCGCACTGAGTTTGACGCCATGCGTGAAGTATTCACGCTGTCTTGTAGGCGCTATGCGTCTCACGCTGATCGCACTGTGTTTGCCGCAATGCGTGAGGTATCCATGCATTCTTGTAGCCGCTATCCGTTTCACGCTGTCCGTAATGACCGCACTGTGTTTGATGCAATGCGTGAAGTATTCGTACAGTCTTGTAGGCGTCAATATGTGTCACATGCCCATCGCCGCGCCGAGGGCTTCTCCTTTTCATCTCAAGTCCTCGTCATCATTTCTCTCTAGGTAAGTCGCGCCGTTCCAGGCCAAATTGCGCGTGTTTAGTTTCTCTCTTAACTCGACTAATTAAAGGTGCTGCATCTTATATCACTGAAAAACGACAAAAGTAGAAATTACTATACTTCCAGAAAATTAGAGATTTTGTCGCCTTTTCTCGTTAGTAATTTTTTTTTTCTAAATCCGAATTTGTTTTATACCTGCATTTAAAAAAATTGCAAAATTTGCCGCCCCCTATAGATTTGCCGCCATGGGCCGCGGCCCATGTGGCCATCCCCTTAATCCGTCCCTGATGTACGGACTTTGGAATTTTTTCATTCATATTTTGCATTTTTTGGAATGATAAAATTAAATCATTGTAGGCGGCAATTCCTCACAAGAGCCTATTTTCAGCTTACATATTTCATTTTTCTGGAATCACGTAAAAACTCCTTTTTGAGCACTTACATTAACGATTTTATAAAGCCTCCCATAGTACAATTGAAACCTTTAGACTTCCGTGCGGGCCGAATGTTGAAATTTGATAGACACAGCGATAGTGACAGAAGATAAAGAGAGAGTGGATCGCGCGAGCCAAATGGTAGATACGAGTGGTTGTTAAAGACCAAGTGGGAAAAATGATGGACTAATTTTCATTGTATGGGGTTCTTTGCGGGTTGCCGTCATAGTTGGTCGATTCTTTATACCTTCTTCCATTGGAACTACCAACATCCACCAACAAGATCGCACTCTTTCTTTTTGCCTTCCTTGTCTATAGCTTTGTCTATCAATTCCAATAATCAGCCCATGGAGAGGATGAGCTGATTAAAGAAAGACCAGAAATGCAACACCTCGTAGATCATCATATGTATTACATTTTGAAATAAGGAACCACTATCTCTGGCTCTCCCATAAAAGCACATATCTGCATAAGGAAACCAATGGCATGTATGTATGTTGTCTCTAAAATGGGCCAGAAATAGTGGTTCCTTATTGCAAAATGTAATCCATATATCATTAACCCCTATTGTAAAATTACTATATCGACGGTGAAAGTCGGCAATCACATAACTCGTTTGCGGTGTCTGAAAATCTCCGCCTCTACGTCATTTTTTTAAAGGAGAGCAAATTGATATTATTTCTTGAAGTTTTTGCAGAATTTTCTTCGCATTGAGAAGAAAAATCATGACAGTTTTAAAGAATTGCCGTTGAGTAGTTTTCCATTTAAAACATAAAGTATGACAGGAAGTCTGCGACGTCGCAAATCCAGTTATGTGATTGCCGACTTTCACCGTCGATATACTAAACAACTCACAGCCCTCCATAGAAGACATGCGGTTTTTTTTAACTCCATCTGCAGATAGGATAGATCTTCTCTGAGAAATCATGTTTAACCGAGAGATTATTGTTTAAAAAGCGCAATCAATCCGAGCATCGAATTGTTGCTGTAAGTTATTGGTCCATTGATAGTATATTAACCCTGGCGTGGGGCGATGATGTCAAACTGTGCCATAATATTCTTACGCACATCGAGAAACGGGGGAAATTCTCGCGGGACGGTGTTGCGGGGCCCGATTCCCATATTAATACCGGCATTTCGCTGTGGGTAGGCGCACTCGCAGTTGTTTTATTAGCCTGTCCATCGTTGGGCACCAGGCGATGGTCATTCTGACGCGACCCCGGCGCGCTGAGCTGCCCAACACCAGTTCCACCATCAGATTGTCAACTCTGATTGTTGCAAGAGGCAACAGGGGGCCATTACCGGGGGAGGGGGAGCGGCTGAAATGCCCATCGCCGGGGAAGAAAAACTATGCTGTCGGAAACATCGAGGAACGGGATTCTATGGTTCAATACCAATTTAGATTAAAAACGAAACGAAACAAAAACATGGCAAGTCAAAGGCTGTGTCGCGTGATAACCAGGGGTTATGATGGTTTTTCAATAAATCGCATTACTTATTTTTCTATTTCATTTTTCATGGTCTGTAATTTCGAATATGTTAAAGAAACACATTGAGGTACTTAAAAAAAAAAATCACGGACGGCTCACCACACCATTCTTCGTATTAAAAAGCTCCTATAGATTTCCTGGCCTCTAAGAGTTTGATCTTCGGTAGCAGGATATTATAGATCCCAGTCAAAATTTAAAAAAAATGTAAAAGAAAAATAAACTATGGAAAAAGCATGTATTGTGAAGTGCTCGATGAAACTCAATTTCTGTTTCATTTAAGTAAAGAATTGTGCGCACAGATATGTTCCGTGACATGTTTTCAGAAAAACTGAAAAACTTGTAGGGAGAGAGCTAGTCGAAAAACATTACCAATGAAAAAATAATAATAGTAAAACTCAATTTGTTGTGGCACAATTCAAGTTCATATTTTTTTTAGGTCTAATCGATTTCTTCAACTTTAACTTGTGTTTCTCAAAACTAAATTAATGTTACTGCACTGATCAGTATCACTGAGACTTATCGAGACAAGTCGGATTCAGAGAGGTCTTTGCCCCTCCCTCTTCGACCCCCCAATTGGCTCAATAAAAAGGAATTTTTTGCGATTTTTAAAGGCATTTAACGTTGTAACACCCTGCCTCGTTGCCCCTGCCACCCTGTCTGACCATGAACAATGAATGTCATGAGCCCCGCTCCCCACCCTTTAAAAACATCTCTAAATGCACTCAACACATCGGTGCACTAGCCTCCTCAAGATTAAATGTTACGCATTAGCGAATCCAGACGTTTCGAGCGAGGGGGGCGGATTTTTCCTTGACCCTACCCGCCGTGGCAGGGGGTTTGGAGGGTGCAGAGTGCCCCCCAGGAGTATCTTCGAGGTTTTTCCGGGAGAACAGGGGGAGGGACGCGTGCCGCCCCCTCTGTTCCCCGTAGATTCGCCTATGCGTCACCTTGCGTAAAGAATAGTTTATCTTCCTTCACCTTGATTCAATTATCTTTTTCTCTGTCTGCTTCTTTAAATTTTTTCGCGTTAATGTGATTTCGCTCTCACTGATTCAATTGACAATTCTACTGCGCATTCAATTTTGCTCTTTATTCTTATGCTCGTATTGTGATCAGCCAATCATTAATCATTCTGAAAATTGCGCGCGATCGTTACTTTAAAAAAATCTCAACTTGCGTTAAACTACCGAAAAAATTAAGTGCAATTTTTTTTCTTTTTTTTTTCCTAAATATTTTCAGCGAAAGCTCAACTCAGGAGTTCTTGAATTTCTCGATCGAGTCACGTGATCCCCGTCTCGATCCCAATTTGCGGAACCTAAAAATCGACTGGATCGTCAATTTGGCAGCGTCGAGCCACCTCGAGCCCGGGAGAGAGATGCTATCTCTCCGAAGTGGCCATAAAATTATTCTGCCGACAAATTAACCCCACTTTACATCTGTAACTCGAATATATCTCCTGCTCCTCGCGTCGCTGAGGACCCCCTCCCCCTTCAAATCGCGCCTTTTTATTGACCCCACTCCTCCTCTCCACTCTCGGCACGCGGGTGGCTGTGTTTAATCAAAGTTGCACCGTTGGATGTTGAAACGTCGCACGTCTCTTTTCTGATGAGCTCTGAGGACCGTAAGGATACTTACAGTCCAGGGCTCTTCAAATACCCTGACTACTCAGTTTCACAACCACTGATTCAGTTAATGCCGTTGAAAGTTCAACCCCCTTCCCTCCTCCTCCACCTGAACCAACACCAAAATACTGTCGTTATTATCGTCGCGCCTCACCAACTAACAAGAAGGGTCCCGATTAAGCGTCTGAACCCGCATTATAGCGACGAAACATGTGTAAGGTTATGTTAGGTGGTTGGCACCCTGATAAAAAATAGTTTGGACAATCTGGACAACATTGTAACAATACTCGTAAACAATTAAACCGGTGCAAGAGGCCGGATTTGAAGATTGAAACAAAGTTTATTATATGAATGGTGCATATGCGGGAAGTGCGTTGCAACTGTGTTGTCGCATAGCGCCGTTCCTCAGACGAAAGAACGTAACTTCACTTCAATGTTGCAAAATTTCCATCTTGATATTGAATTCTTATTGAAAATTTATATATTGGACGATTTTAAATAAAAATTACATCGATTTTTCTCTGTTTAGGTACACGCTAAAGTCAATTAAACTTTGAATAGATATTGCACAGACACAGACATGTTTTGATAAAAAATTAAGTTGTTAGAGTCAATTTTGTAACGTTGGAATGGAGTCGTGTTCCTTCGTGTTGGAGACCGACGACAATAGAGAGATTTAAGGTTATTGTTATAATTTGCCTATTCCGTGCGTGATTGCGGATATCGGACCTATCTCAGAACTTGATGCGTGTTTTGCACGTACCAATTTTTACTGAGAGTCGCGAGTGTAAATAGGTAAGGTGAATATTCGAGGCATTTTTAGTTACCTTCCCACCATTTCTGGAACATTCAATTGATAATTTTTGGATTTTGAGACATGTTTAAAAAAATATCCGATATTCACATCACGTTGTAGTAAGTCAGGTGCTCTTATTGCTCGCGCACAAAAGTTGCCTGAGAAACACTTTAAAACAACAAGATTTATTTGTCTTTCGATTTGCAATATACTAAGTACATTCGTTATTTCTGAAATGAGGCTGTAACAGTAGTTTTTGACTGGAAATAATAATCCAATTGTTTCAGTTTATAGTATTATTTTTACAGTCTAATCGTCAGTAAAACCAATAAACGAATCGCCCGACAACCAATATTGTCGTCGGACGACATTCATGTCCATCCCACGAGAGTCAAGTTTCGCACTTCGACACCTTTTGCATTTGCTCGCCTTCGTGTGATGAGAGTTCAATACTCCTTGGTAAATACCCAACCGATTCACGGAAATACGGTAAAATAGTGTTTAATGGATCCAGAAATAGCTCACACGGTGTCGCGTGTGAAAATGCTTTTCTTAAAAAACAATCCTTATTTATCGTTATTTAGGGGGAATTGTGATACCAAAATACGGAATAATAATAAAAAAATGACATAATTTCTTGACCACCTCACCGACGTGTGTAGGCCACTGAGTACCATTCCGAACCATTATCCACCTAATAGAACTGCTCCATAGTCAATAGTCCAGACTTCAACCGCCAATTTATGTTTTAGAATAATACCTACCTCCTTATTCGGCACCTTAACAGATACTTTATTTGTGCCATTTACTGACCGCTTTTTGTCGACGGTCAGATAGCCTTGTGAGAAAAGCATCCTCAAAAAAAGCTCCACACCCCCATCAGGCACTAGAGCCTCCCTCTGAAACATCCCGATCAACTTGATGTAATCGTCGGTTGTCAATGTCAAATTGGTCAGGTCGAGGTCACGCGCAGTGCCTTTCGAGATAACCGCTACGGCGTCGTTGATGTTCTCTTTATGGAAAAGAACTTCGAGGGGACCTAAATCGCCCTCCTCCTCCCAATAGGAGTGCGAAATCTGCTCCCGCAAATAGCGAGGCACCGAGTCGGAGTTGTGCAGAAGGGTCGCAGTGTTGGTCAAAGCATAGCCACCGTAGTAGGTTGCAACGTGGGTGTGTTGTGACGACTGGAGGTTGAAGGCTTTGCAAAGTTCGATTACCTCTTCAGTGGTAAAGCCGAAGTGATTGTAGAAGTCACTGTGGAGCATGTTGTGTTCTTGAAAATTGCCCAGTCTGGCGAAAAGTTTTTGGGTCTCGGGTCGCATCACACCTGCAAAGTGTGAGAAAACCTGTAATGAGCGGAGCTTAATACGTGAGATAAGGAAATTGGTGGGCAAGCCGCTTTAGAGCAGTTTTTGCTATTTCAAGAAATACGTGTTTAAAGTTTCAAAATACATACAGTCAAGGGTCGGACTGAGATCGCCTATCAAGGATATGCTGCGAATTCCGTATCTGTTATAGCCATGCACGGACATTTTTTTATCTAGATTATTACTTATTTATTTCTCCGTCATTATATTACTTTTCAATCTTCTGTAGCCTATTTAAGACTCCAAAGTTTTCAGGGTCGGACTGGCTCGCATCTGAGGGCGTAGACCCTTGGCTGGTTAAAGAGGCGTAATGTGATATTTCCTGGTAGGGCATTCCCTACGTGGAGAGGGGTTCAGAAAATTTTGGCAAATCAGCACAGGTTTACGCTATTTTCAGGTTCGAAGTTTATTGATCGCACGGAGTAAAAATTGCAAAATTGAACGTGAAGCACAGCACTGAGAGCTCACGCTTGGCGTCATCGCGCCTTCAATTTTTCAGATGCAGCACGGACGTCCATCAAGTACGAATAGTTGTATCTCTGCGCCGTCGTAGACACGCATCCTTTCCCTCCCTCTTTTTCCATATTGTTTTTGTTCCCGTTTGTCTTATTCGTAATGGTGCTTCAAGCACTACGTGAATAATACATCCGAAGGTAGGAGAGATGTATTCAGGCCTTTTTTAAACTTTTCTCCCGAATCAGAGCGACGCTTCATTGAGAGCATAAAGCAGAGCATTGAGAGCTCACGGTTCGCGTCATCGCGCCTTCAATTTTTCAGATGCAGCACGGACGTCCATCAAGTACGAATAGTTGTATCTCTGCGCCGTCGTTAACGCGCATCCTTTCCCTCGCTTTATTTCCATATTGTGTTTGTTTGCGTTTGTCTTATTTGTAATGTTGCTTCTAACTAGAGCAGAGCATTGCGAGTTTACGACTCACGGCATCGCGTCTTACATTTTTCATATGCAATGTGGACATCCATCTTGCGCGAATAGTTGTATCGCGTTTACATTTTAGATGTCTCTTATTTTTGAATTTCGAGATAAATTAAGGTTAAGTTTGCCTGAGCTATGCTATGGTACGTCCAAATCAATAATCATTTGAAAAGGAGAAAATATGTTATTAAAGGTCTCTTAATAGGTCTATAAAGGAAGCGTATGTCTAAAAATCGAACCGACCATTGCTTCTAAGGGAGTTACACATAGCGAATGAAGGAGATGGATGATAAAGCGCCTGTATGTCAAAAAGAAGGTGAAAATTTCACAGAAAATTGTTTACGCTTCAGAAAGTAGTTCTTGGACCTCTGTTCACCACTATCATGCGTTAAAGCACCTTTCTTTACTCCTAACTCTCTCTTCATCCGTTCATTTATGAAATTTTTCTCACATATTCTCGGTCGTAATTTTGTTTCCTTCTCATTTTGCTATCTGTAAGAGGGGCGCGTTTTCGGCGCGCAAAGGGGGCGTATTTGCCAATGGCAGATTGGCCTTACGGCCAGTCCGCGCCTGTGAGTTTTTATAATATGTATGTCAGAAACCTAGAAAGTCCCCTTAAGACTCAAATTTAGAATATACAGAGAGATATAGTTTCACCTAAGAATCACAAGTTTGGCAGTTACGTTTGTCACAAGTACCTAAGACCTTATCGATGTTATTTGCTCGGTCCTTCACTACTTGATGGGACTACAAGCATTGTTTTTCAAATTTTCATCACTCAGGTGCTTGATTTTGAAAGCGTCGTGTAATAATGAAATTAAGTGAATAATGACTTTATCTTACCTGTGATTAATGCCTTCACAAAGTGTTCGTTTTTCTCAAGTGCCTGCGCTATGAACTCCTGTATGTATTGCATCCCATAACTCACGTCTTGAGGGTTAATCTCGATGGACTCGGAAGAGAATAGACCAGTCATTATTTTATCAAAATCGTCCATGAAAATGAAAACTTTTTTACCCCAGAGCTCGTGAAGGCGCGCTGAAAGAAACGCCAGACCTTGAAGCACCTCTTTTTCGGAAGCCCTCTGTGTGTGCAATCTCACAAAAGTATCTAAATGCGTTTGGGCAATGGTCTGAAAAAAAAAATATGAAAATCATGACCAAATTGAAGTAACGATCTGAGAATTTTCAACATTCGTGCGCTCCTCATTTAAAGCGTGCTGAAGTGTAAGACGGATAAATTTCCATAGAACCTACAAAAACCATGAACCAACGAATTTTTTAGTTTTGGATTTATCATTTTAAGGATCTCTATTTACGGCAGGGCCGGAGTAGCCGAGGCGGTGGGGTGCCGTAGCCTTCTAAATCCCCTGGAACCTTTTTTTTTTTTTTTTTTTTTTTTTTTTTTTTTTTTTATCATTTGCAACGTTTTTTTCTGCGAATGTTCGGATCAATTTTTTGGGGGCCCTTGAAGTTTTGACGATTTTGGAGAATCGGAGATCCTGGAACTGGAATTTCAGGGATCATAGGGCCCGTAACATTTAAGGTTAATGCGAAGTAAAGGCATGTAAGACCCTTCGTTTCTTGGAAACGTGAACAGCCTTCAATTTACGAAGCATATAACCCGCAACGCGCGGGCCCTTATACCTGTCAGCACTCCAGCCAGGCCCCTGACTGAGCGCTAATCCGGTCGTAAATTACGGTCGTTTAGTCCACCTTACCGCTCAATATTTAAGGTCTACATCGTATCCTATTGATAACAAGATTTTCTTTAAGGTTTCTTGATGTATAGTTAGAGAACGTATCCCATGCCCAAGCACCAAACTCTGAGACAAAATTAATTGCCGATGCTAAATATAAACGAAGCAGTGAAATGCAAAAATTGATATTTTTCCACGTGTTTGAAATGTGCTTTCAGGTACATACTAATGTTTTTTTTTGTTCTTTTTAGAAAGAATTTATTTTTTTAAAATTCTGTAGCCAACTGGAAATGTCTGGATTTCCAGCCAACGCGTTGCGGGAGCTTGCGATTTGCATTTTTAGTCTTGCTAACCGCGGTTTTGTTTCATATATTACTGCATAATTTCCACCATTTTTTCATTTGGTCTTTGTCTCGGTATACTACGTAGATGCATATCTCACATGAGCTGACCTTGGTTGTGTGGTTGGTGTTGGGGCCGTTGATGAGCTGCCAGAGAATCTCGGGAAGGTAGAGATGTTCCTCGCAGGCGCGACCTACGACGACCCTTATGCCTCCGGTCACATCCTTGTAAGTGAGTCCGCCGGCTGAGCGAAAGGACAGGTGGATGACATGACTCTCGCCGAGGTAGCGCTCCATCAGTTTGTGATGTTTCGCGATTTCCAGTCTCTGGAACAGCCTGCCATCAGGGGAGCAATTCGTCAGGCCTGCCAATCATTCTTCCTCACTTTGTGCTTGATCCAAAAACAGTGTAATGCATTAGGAGCGAGCGAATGCACAATATAATTACTTAGGCATCAAACGGGAAGCCAATTGATATGTTTGGTAAAACTCAGCCCTCGGCCCTTTGGACCTAAATATCTGAGTGTGAGGGCACAATGTGAGGTTTCATTAAAAAATGAAACATCATCGACGATTTCTGTAATAATTGCTTTCCCGCACTCTTTTACCTTGAGGGAAAAGCGGAAGATTATGACTCATTTTTCTGCCTTAAAATTGGAGTTCAAGGTTGGATTGTGTCTTTTGCCTCCATATGATTTTTTAACTTTGTACGCATTTCTCTCTAATCAAAAAAAAATCGTTTTTTTTCAGAAATCATGAGGATTAGGGACCTAGACGCAATGGCGCGTTAGATAAAATCCACACATTGACGAAATGAAAATAAAAGAAGGAGAAAAAACATCCAAGTATCCTTAAAATAAAATCTCAATAAATAAGTGCCTACTCAAACTTCATCCCAGACTTTTTCCTTGGAAGCATAATTTTCATGAGCATCATGTATATTACTTAGCTCAGATTTGAAGAGAGAAAAGAGAAGATGGGGAAGACCAAAAATCTGATTTTTGGAACTCAGTCAGTGCCGATCTACGTTAACAAAATCTAAGAGAAAGGTTCAAGAAGATGAATAATCTTTCACTTTTTTTAAAATTACCAAAATGTCTCTCCCTTTAAATATATTACGCATATTATAACGTCTTTGTAGAATATAAGAGGGTTTTTTTTAATGGCCGTATAGCTATGCGGAGGGGTAGTCCTAGCCTTCTCCTCCTCGCGAATTGTCAACTTTTCACCTCTGCTCGTTTGGCCAGGTTTCTCGCACGTGCCACCGTGCCTTTCCTCTTTTTAACTTTTCTCTGTTCCTTCCCATACCTGGAAGGCTTATGTTTTTATTTATTCGTGTATCATTGTATCTAGAGAAAATAGCTAAGCCGTTATTTGCTCATAAAACCAACGCGCATTAGAAACAAATCACTGAAATTCAAATACCCAACTAAAATTCTTGTGATCCTCACTCGGTATTGAGGGCATCCTTTTTATCCACCCTTGTTCCATTTTTCCTGACAACCACTTGGAGGAATGTCTTGAGCATGTCGATGTTCATCGATTTGCCCCACCGGCGAGGACATGTGACCATGACGACATCTGACGGACTTTCGAGGAAGTCCTTGATGAAGAGCGTCTTGTCCACGAAGATCTCCGAGTTGAGGACTAATTTTGTGAAGTTGCTGTGTCCTACTGAGATGAAGGGGTCAGCTCGGTTCTGGTATTTCTTGAAAACGGATGCAGCGACGTCATTGGCGAAGTAAACTAGGGCTTGGAGAATGAAGCAGCTCAATTTAGACATTTCTTATACCAGTAAGAAAGTAAGTCACGCCTTGCTGGAAAATGAAATTAAAAGGCGCATGAAGTGAAACCCTGAGCTGATCCTGATTTACTCGTGAGTTAAGAAAGAAATCAAAGCCTGATTTCCTCTACGTTTGAAATCAGATCCTGATTTCGCCACGACTGCGTTGTTTGAGTGGAAATCTAGAGGAAGAAGAATTAACACGAAGGAGGTACTTATGAAGGCTACGCACATAACTATTTCGCCTTCAATTTTCGAAATATGCAAGAGAGCATCCCCTGTGCAGTGATAGTTATCTATTCGAGGATTTGGCTCGTGCTGTCAACGAGTTGCCTTGCGGTAAAATAAAGTTTAGCTCCAATGCGACGATGTTGATGGTAGCTCTATTTATCTGTTCACGTTCTTAAGATCTATCATAAATTTGTAAACAAATACATCCACCAAAAAAAATTCACCGCCAAGCATCTTTACGAAACCAATGCAGTGTTTCTCAAGCGAATTTGGGGGAAAAAACGCCCCTATTCTCCCGATTAATAGATGATTTGCTCATACTATTTTGTCATACGAACAAGGCCGGATTAAGGGAGTGGCCACATGGGCCGCGGCCCATGGCGGCAAAATGTAGGGGGCGGCAAATTTTGCAATCTTTTGAATGTAGGTATCAAAAAAAGAGAGAAAAAAATCGGATTCAGAAAATAAATTACAAACGAGAAAAGGCGAACAAATCTCTCATTTCATGAGAGTAAAAGTACAGTAATTTCTAATTTTGTCGTCTTTCGGAGAAACAAGAGACAACACCTTTAATTGGTCGAGATAAGAGAGAAACCAAACACGCAATTTGACCTGGAACGGAGCGGCGCGGTGGTCGGCATGAAACGCATAGCGCCTACAAGACTACATGAATACTTCACGCATTGCGTCAAACACACTGCGGTCAGCAGCGGTCGGCGTGAAACGCATAGCGCCTACAAGACTGCATGAATACTTCACGCATTGCGCCTCGGTGCGCATTATGCGGTCGGTGCAGCGGCGGAGATTAAAATTACTAACCACATTTATATTTGTTCTTTCATAATTTTTTCGTTCGTTTTTTATAAATGGAAGGCCTTGTCGAAACAGGGATGGGTTTACAGAACTGAACTTTTGTTAGTGTTGACAGGGCTTTCACAAAAAATGTGCCCAACACCAGTAAACGTGTCTCATACACCCCTCCCCCACTGGCACGTTCACTTGATGGTTTTTATAGATCGTATTTGACAGATCACACAGGTGAGATTATATTGATATCGATGGGTTCAATATGTAACCGCAGCCTCAGAAGTCAATTTAGAAATCTGAGGTAAAGGGTCTTATGTGATCGAATTTTTATTCTCTCGAGTACCAAATGTCAATGAAAAGTGAAATTGTTAGGAATTTTATCAATTCCAGCTTTTCCAAATTAAATCCTAAAATTTTGGTTTGAGGTTATGTTCTATTGTTTTGAACCAAACGATACATCGAACCACTGTCGAATACGATCTATTGATGTTTCAAAACGAATGAGAAGGGTTCGAACAAATACAGGTAGCCCATGGGCGGCAAGTAGGTAAATCCGGCCCTGCATACGAACAATTTAAATGTGAATCGAAGGTGAAGGGATGATCGCGATCCGACCTATAACTTGATGCTGATAAGTTAGCAAGTTGACTTTTATATTTTTAAACTGTTCACTGCGTCAATTTCTTTTGTAACTTTCTCAAATATTTTAAGTGCAAAGAGTAGTGATTTTATCATCAAGTAGGTCTGATTATGCGCATATAAATCGATGCAAATTTACAAGGTCACGATCACCGTTTACAACTTTACAAATTTCCTGCCCCGTTAATTTTTTGAAGGGCAACGTCTAGAAGTTCGTGTAATTTCTTGCTTTTTCAAAAATATTTTTGAAAATATTTTGACAAGAAAGTCGGTGAAATTGTCTTTGGACTAGTCAGACTTACCTCCACTTAGATTTGGAGAAGAGATACTTCTCTCTTGATTCTTGTACGTAAAAAAAGTGACATCTTTATTTGGGAACTTCAAAGACAATAATATGATAGCGTCAAGCATCCACGCACTTAGGTATGGACTCCGTGTTATCAAAAATGAATTAACCCGAAAATAAAATTCGAGCAACAGGATGCTGTGATGTAAGCTCAGATTGGGCCGTTCAAGTTTCACCGGATTGGCTTCCAAACGGCGCGGCACGGTAAGAGTTTGAATGTGTCTATGTATTTTTATATCGATTTGTCAACATCGAAAACCATATATTTCAACTTAAGATGTTGCATATAACCCATTGTACTGAGTTCTTTTATGAGAGGATTTGAATGAAGGTCAGATGGAGATACGCGTGTTTCGGAAACGATGGGCTGTGCTATTCAGGTCATAAAATTTCGAAAATGGTTGAATTTGCGAGAACCTTATATTTCTGAACGAACGATTTGTATTAATATTGCTTGGATAAAAAAAAGAAAAAAAAGGGAAAAAAATCGTACTATTAAAATTCTTGCCATTATCAGAAAATCTACACTTCTATTCATTGTTTTAGACGTGCATTATTGATTTTGTAAAGTAAAAGGAGCCGGAAACCTACTTGGGACGATGATAAATTTTGGTGAGACTGTACAACGCAGGGCTGGAAAGCGGAAGTGCGGCCGTGTGGCATTGTCGCGTTCTATTAATCCGGCTGGACTTGCTAAGGAGAAGGGATTTCCCGAGGGAATTCTCTTTTTCGTTTTTTCTACCCGTCACCGCCGGCCGACAACTTCCACTCACCAGTCACCAGTCAACACGCTAAGATGCACAATAAACTACGCATGCATGCCCAGACTGGGTCCTGTCCATATACAGGGTGCTACCGCGCCGCGACACGAAAGTGGCCACGTCTCCTGTCACTACCAGAGACAATTTCAAACACCCCGCTTTAGCAATTTAAGCAATACAATTTTACCTGGTCTCCATCCTGCAATTAAGGTGCGTTTATAGTTCCACGTATCAACGCCACTTCGATAAACTTAAGATTAATTACGAGCTTTGTACTGGTATTTAAAAAAATCAACTTCCAATACATAACTTCTTAGCAATGGTAAATAAGCATATATCAATAATATTTTATTGAATTTTGATGTTAAGCAGCCCAAAAATAAGGCCTAAATTAAGGTTAAAAACGCTCATCGTCCGATTTTCGATATTGATCCATGATATCTTTTCAGTCGTCCTGATGACTTCATTTTTTCTGGAGAATTTATTTCAAAATCCATCGTATACTTATTCCTGATACCTAGATTTACTCTCTTTCAATCCGATTTTTTTTCCTAACGAATTGTTTTTTTTTCCATACATGAATTATTACATTCGTGCAAGGGAGCCTCTAAGGAAGACTACGGTGCACGTCGGATACTCCTACATTGAAATATGTTTCTAAAACGTATACCAAGATACTGCATAATGTATCATATGATAGCAAGCTACCCTGCAGTTCTCTGGTTGAATAAATTTTGTATTGACAAAATTAGACAAAATAAATGTACATAGTTGAATACAGGAGATCGCACTGTACGCTCAACATATACTGTGGTCAGGATTCCCGGAGTTTCCGGAAGACAATGGATCCCCTTTACTTGTGTACTTATACGGTTATCCCAAAAAACTAAATTTAACAAATGAAACTATACGATGCACAGCAACGTAATGGTTGTCTACGTATTCGTCAAATTTTGACATGGTTTGGTGATCCCGTTCCCAACTTTTGATGAATGGATCGCCACTGTTGGTGATTTGGCAACCCACCTGGCGATCTACGAGTAATTGCCAACCTGGATGATCGAATCGCCAATTTCTACTGGCTGCACTCCACTCCGTTGACATCCATTCTCTTGCTGTTGATGTCAATCGACATCATCCTGTGCTCATCACCATCGACTTATAACGATAAAAATGTCAACAGAGTTACTTTTTCGGTCAGATAATTTTTCAACGCCCTGTATCCTCCAAAAGAATAAGTTGCGTCAATGTGACTGTACCGATGCTCTCTAACCTCTGAGCGGTCTTTGTTTCCATTAGGTTACCCGTTGTTTGATGTGGAAAATTATTCAAGTGGAAGTTTGTCAGTCTTGACTTCCACCCCTCCCGAACCCTTTTGCCCCTCTTAGTTTATGCTTTTTTGGTTTTTTAGAGGTTTCACTGCCTTGCGTGTGTTCGGACAGGTAGGGGTGCATGTTGACTGGAAGAAAGCAGTACCTCATGCACAACCATGGTGAGTCCGAACTTCGACTGCTCAGCCACGAAGTTTCTACGTTGTCAGATTTAAGAAAATAAATAATTCTAGGTATCGATGGTCAAAGTCTCTCAGCGAAATCTCAAAAGATTCTCAGCGACCATCGGATAATGTCGGATTTGTCTGAACTATTCGAATAGATTTTATAGGTACACATTTGATTGAAAATAACTCGAATTAGTGAAATTTCCGCTGTTGAGCGCTGACGGTTGACTATCACATTCAGCTTCCAAATTCAGCGTGTGATTGCGGCATAAGTTGATGGGGGCAAAACAAAACTAAGGAGGAATAGAGTTATGTGATTGGGCAGCTTTATAATCATTCTCTTCATCGTGTCTACGTCTATAGTGAAATCAATGACATACTGAAAGGACCTTTTGAGTTACCGATAGTATTGGGTACTCAAAGGGCCGGATTTAGGGGGTGGCCAGATGGGCCGCTGCCCATGGTGGCAAATTACGCAATTTTTTTAAATGTAGGTATAAAAAAAATTACAAACGAAAAAATGCGACAAAATTCTTCATTTTCTGAGAGTATAATGATTTCTAATTTTATCGTTTTGCGGTGATACAAGAGACAGCACATTTAATTAGTCGAGTTATGAGAGAAACCAAACACGCAATTTGGCCTGGAGCGGCGCAGAGCAGATGACGNAGGTGGAAAAAAACTCGCTGAAAGCGAATTTTAGCAATCAACACAACTTGACGTAGAGACATGATTGGCTAAAAAATACAACGGTTTTTGATACATCGGAAAATCAACCAAAAGTCGGAGACTGGGCGAAACGCTCAAGGTCGCAGAGGTATAGGGAATCCCATTGCGAAAGCAACGGAACGATTCTAATATCATGGGGAACTCCGTTCCCATGACAAAAATGCGACAAAATTCTTCATTTTCTGAGAGTATAATGATTTCTAATTTTATCGTTTTGCGGTGATACAAGAGACAGCACATTTAATTAGTCGAGTTATGAGGGAAACCAAACACGCAATTTGGCCTGGAGCGGCGCAGAGCAGATGACGAGGACTTGAGATGAAAAGGAGAAGCCCTCGGCTCGGAGGTCGGCATGTAACACATATTAACGCCTACAAGACTGTTGGAATACTTCACGCATTGCGCCAAACATAGTACGATCAGCGCGGCACGGCAGTGGAAGTTAAAATTATTAAACTTCATTAATGTTTGTTCTTTCATAATTTTTTCGTTCATTTCTTATAAATGGAAGGTCTTGTCCACTTAGAGAGAGGTTTACGTAACGTAACTTTCACGCCAAGTTCCGTGAATTTTTGCTAGTAGTGTTGACAGGGCTTTCGCAAAAAATGTGTCCAACACGAGTTAACGCGTCTTATGCATCCCTCTCGCTCCGGCACGTTCACTTGATGGTTTGTATCGATGTTTCAAAACGAATGAGAGGGGGCGGGGCAGCCCATGGGCGGCAAGTAGGTAAATCCGGCCCTGACCGATACTTTGCTGTCAGAACAGAACCACGCGAAGGAGGTAGGCACGATGAAGAAGGTGGCTGTTAAATTTGACCAACCACTTAACTCCATTCTTCCTTAATCTTGCCTTGTCCAATCGACAGACACAAAATTTCAAAATTCAAGTTGCCGGGTATATATCTAAATTTCGTACTCTTTGGTCCTCCATGACGAATCCGGCGGCACAGCCAGCGGGCCGATCATTGAGATTGATAGACAATGCTATAGACAAAGAAGAAAAACGGAGTATGGAGGAATCCTATTATTCCTATTGGTGGAAGCAGGTGGTTGCAATGGACAAAGGAGGTACGTAATAGATTAACAGAACTAACGGCAACCCACGAGAGACTCTACGGTAAGTCCATCATTTTCTTCCTTGGTCTACAAGAACCAACCATTTCAACCGATAGGATCGCTACATACTCCCTACGTCTTCTTTGTCTATAGCTTCGACTATCAATTTCAATAATCAGCCCGCAGGATGGAGCTTTTGGCGGCAGCGAAGACGAAGACGAATACTTGAGGAGCGGAACCCGCGAGAGATTCTACAGTAAGTCCATCATTTCCTTCCTTCGTCTGTAAGAACCAACCATTTCAACCGATAGGATCGCTACATACTCCCTATGTCTTCTTTGTCTATAGCTTCGACTATCAGTTTCAATAATCAGCCCGTAGGATGGAGCTCTCGGCGGCAGCGAAGACGAAGACGAATACTTGAGGAGCGGAACCCCCGAGAGACTCTACAGGAAGTCCATCAGTTTTTTCCTTCGTCTATAAGAACCAACCATTTCAACCGATAGGATCGCTACATACTCCCTACGTCTTCTTTGTCTATAGCTTTGTCTATCAATTTCAAGAATCAGCCCGCTGGTCATGGATGGGGCTCTTGGCGGCAGCGAACACGAAGACAATCGTCCTCGTGTGTGTTCCTCAAGTGTTCACTTGAGTAGCGGAACCCGCGAGAGACTCTACAGTAAGTCCATCATTTTTTCCCTTGGTCTATAAGAACCAACCATTACAACCGATAGGATCGCTAGATACTCCCTATGTCTTCTTTGCCCATCGCTTTGTCTATCAATTTCAAGAATCGGCCCGCTGGTCATGGATGGAACCATTTCAACCGATAGGATCGCTACATACTCCCTATGTCTTCTTTGTCTATAGCTTCGACTATCAGTTTCAATAATCAGCCCGCAGGCTGGAGCTCTCGGCGGCAGCGACGACGAAGACGAAGACCTGAGGAGCGGAACCCGCGAGAAAACCACGAAACCGCGTCGAGGACGGGGAGACGACAGCCTCCACCACGTCCTCGACGGGTCCACGTCTTCCTCGGAGCGGAACGGGGACGGGGTCCGGACCGCGGACCTAGTGGTCCTGCTGGAAACTCAACACCGCCGAGTCTCGGGTCTTGTCAATGGCTCCATTGTCAACATGAGCTGACGCGATACAAGTACTTGTACGGTATCCACTTGCACGCGGCCAAGCGTGAGTAATCAAGACCGCACCAACCACCGCGAGAGAGCCGCGTCGCCGCACCCGAATGCTCCCGTCCCGGGGAAAAACCACGTATGAACCATCGCATGTAGTCCAAATCCTCTTAGTAAAACACTTTTTTTAGTATAATTAGGAATACACATAAATAAATCGTGGGAGAAGACGCAGAGGGCGCCCAATGAAAGGTTGGAGGGAAGGGATTGAAGCGGAAATGTTAAGGTGCTCAATCCCCCAAGATTTGTGGTTTGAAAGAGAGCAGTGGAGGTTAGGAGTCGTAGAGCGCGAGGGAGTGCTGTAAAGCGACTTATGTATGTATGTAGGAATACATCAAATTTTACTTTGATGGTTTTTGAGAACCATCAAGGTCACTGGGTCGCAGATCACAGTCTGAGTGAAATTTACTAAAAAATTCAAAGGTAATAAATTCATGAGTTTTCCTGATATATGAACTTTATTGGATGAAATTTGGCAACGTCCAAGGGTTCGTACGGTGTGTTTCCTCCGTATGGCAAAATCCGCGTCTTACACATATCCGCCGCGGTCGCCGGTTCACCACCCACCGCAAAAGCAAAGACGCGACCGACGCGATCCGCGCACAGAGAGGAAAGTTTGCTGTGCTAAGGAAAAACGCCGTAACAGTGTTCAGATGTTGCCAAGTGTCTTCTCATAAAATTTGAATATTCATGAATATGGCTATGGGAAGACGATATGCCATGATTAGCGGATCCAGACACCTCGATCAGGGGGGGGGGGGTGGCTCCTTCCAGATTATTTGGAAATATGTTTGCAGTTTGCATAAATACAAATATGCATAAGTTTCAAAGCATCTGATGTGTAGCATGAGCCAATTTCGTCATGAATACTTACTAAATTTAAGCGCCCTTCTTTTTTGTCTTTCTTCCCATTTTCCCCCTCATTTTTTTGGGGCGAACTTGGGGGTGAGGCGCGCGCCCCCTACACCCCCCCCCTAAAATCCGCCACTAGTCCTAGGACGTTATATAGGATATAATACTAGATTTTTGTAATGGTATTAACGATGCATTTGGTCACATTTACCAGCCGCGTGATGAGCGTTGTGAGAAAGCTATGATACCAGCTACTCGATTACTCGGGGATCATACATAATCAGGAATCCAGAAATCAAACGTCCTTTTTTTCCGTTCGAATTAATCAGATTTCTCTAAAAACGTTTGACGTATTGCTCGCAGCAGCGTTGTTACAGAAAATAATTTCGCTGCATTCGCAATGACCATTGTTCATGTGTTTTGTGGGCTGTCATGCTAAAACAATGCTGCGAAGAATTTGCTTTATTTTTAGTGCATCGGCAATATCCGAATGCGGCTGAAAGAGGGGGAGGGGGTTTTCAGGACTCAATTAATTTTGACCGGACGTCCAAAACTTTGAGGTGCCGAGGGCTATTGTTGTTCGGGATCTATAAATAAGCGTAGTGGCGAAAGCGAGAAAAAATTCGGAAGTAGACGGGGGTAGTCTTGTGCGGGTCGCGAGAGGAGGAGAGGGGGCTGAAATTTGACCACTCCCGGGGCAGCGATGAATGATGCCTTCCCGGTGAGTGTTGAGCGTTGTCCGTTGAGCGTCGGGGAATTTATTTTCGTGCTATTGTCTGCGGGCCGCGCCCGCGGCTGGCAGCTGTCACGGGCGCTCCCGTCTTACGGAAATTTCCCGGTTCGAGCTTCGAGTCAGAGCTGTCAGACGAATTGGACTAAATAAGAGCAGAAATGACAGAAATCATGCCCCGCGGGGAGGGGAGGGGGGGGGAGTCCGGACGGCTCCCGGGATTTTGCGAATTACAGGAAGACTCTATGACCCTTGGAAGGTATGAGAGGCGTTTTGCGGAACGAGACCAACTTTCTAGGGGAAAACAGGTAGGTATGCTGGCCGGAAATGGCTGGCATAATTCCACATATTTTCGTTTTCTAGGCCAAGGATCGTAACTCAATTTGAAGATTTTCAAATTGAATTAAAAAAATTCCATTTTGCACAAACAACACAACCATGCAATTTCTGGGCAAAATTTAGCTGATTTTTGAGAGAGGGCTGAGAAAAAAGTTCATAAAAAAATTCTCAGTTAGAAACGCTCATCAGTTTCTCAGGAAAAAATAAGTCACGAGTAGTAAATTTGCAACTTAAATTTGGTTATTTTTGCCTAGAAACGGCGATATGTGACAGAGTCAAGAAAACTTTGCCTCCAGATGGAAATTCAAATCGGACCGAGAGTTTACCAAAAACACACCGGCAATAAGTCGAATTTTCCGGGGAAAATTGAGTTGGGAGTAGTTTATGTGACTTAACTGGTCGTAAATTTTCTCGTGTCCAAATTCAGAGTTGAGGAAAATTATTTTGAACGTGAAAATAGTCGTTTAACTTCGTCCTTAGTATTGATTCTCACGGGTGCACTAAACTTCTGACAGCTGTTCCCTAGTAAAAATTGGCGATAAGAGCTGCGTTTCAAAATACCATAGGAGTTCTTATAGCCGGCTAAAGAAAGCTACAGAAAATCATATAGCTGGCTGTAGAATGCGGAGAAAATCGGAACCACCTTAATATTTACAAAACGCACATTATATTTTCCTTTACTACATATTTTTTTTCATCAATTAAAATGAGAATAATCTATACAGAGTGTGCAAACATTTCAAAGTCATGAGTTGAAAAACGCTGACTCCACGAGATTAAATATTAGAGCCTAACGCAAAGCGAAGCGGTGGCACACTGGCGCCTACAAACCTAACAGGGATACTTCACGCATTGCGCAATGCGTGAAGTATCCCTGTCAGGTTTGAAGGCGCCAATGCGCGTTTCGCGCTAGTTGCCCGTCCGCCGCGCGGCGCCGCAGCGTATCACGGCGCTTGAAGCAACTATTTCACACCAGAGGTATTGCACAGTATCATACGAAATTGCAGGCCCTCCAACATGTTAGGAATGGCAGGCATTCTTCAAAAGTACGGAGCTTTCCTCGCAAAATAAATCAAGATACTACTGCCCAAAAAGAGAGCGGTAGTCCAAAAACAAACTAAGTCCTAGCATCCGTAATTAGTAACGTTCAGGATACACTTTATCGCCAGGCCGTTGCTTAATCGTCATCGGCTATAAAAGGCTATAAGAAATTGTGTAGCCGGCTATAAAAGCTATTGGAAATCTTACAGCCGGCTGTGGGTCTATGGTTTTTTGGAACACAGATTCTACTGCCAATTTTTACTAGGGCGTTTATAACTTCGTCCTTAGTATTGATTCTCACGGGTGCAGTAAACTTCAGACAGCTGTTTCTCACTTGAGACTCTCGATGCGATTAGTGATGAACGCTTTTTAAAACTTTCAAGATCACCGGGTCAAAATTTGCATTAATAATTTACAGTCTTTTTTTTTTTTTTTTTTTTTTTTTTTTTTTTTTTTTTTTTTTTTTTTTTTTTTAGAAAAGAAAAACACTATCGAAGAACTCAGCGTTGCATTGAACATTCGCATTTTTTGGCCATAGTTATCGAATGGAGGAAACTCTACCACACACTACAATGACTAAAGTGATTCAAAGTGGCTACAAAATTGAATAGCCACGTTTTTGGTGGTATCCCCAAATGGTAGTCGCACACTTGCTTCGTTGGGGAGCTAAAATATGTTCGGCTGAAACACGGAGAGAAGAACCAGAAGGCGGGATGAATGCGGGAATGAAGGGGCGGGGAAGATTCGGGGGTCTCTCGGCGCACAGTGAATCGAGTCAATCAGAGAAGTCGGACTTGAAATTTTTGACTAAAACTGCAAATTTTGATGTTTATTTCGTCGTATTTTAAATTTCAAAGGGGGTAAGGGCAGACAATTTTACGAGGAAACCAATGGAACAAATTTTAGAACCTCAAAGTTTTGTATAAACGGAGTAACAAGCGTTTAAAGTTTCCGAATTTTGTCCAACCTCTCTTATCGACTCGATCCACCGTGCGGCGCCCCCGCCCCTCCCGCCCGTCCGTTATAAGCTTGAACTCGGCTTCAAAATGGGCTCGCACCGGGTCGATCCGATGTGTCGCGTCGCCGCAAAACCGTGATGATCCATCAATGATAATGGACGATTAAACAAAATTTGTTTGCAGAGCAGGAAAGCTGCCGTTAATTGCGTCCCTCTCCGCTCCACGCTGCCCGCTCTCGTACCACGCTCTCCTACACCCTTTCATACCCCCCTTATGCGCCCCTCTTACACCACGAGTTCCCTGCTCTTCTCTTTCTAAAACAGACAGGTGGAGGCACTACTCGAAATGTCAGAGGTCTCGGTGCTCCATGTTGCTGAAATTTTGTTTTTGAAATCTGTTGGGTCCATCTATAATGGTCTACAAATCGACGCTAAGACTGCCAACATCGTTTATCGATTGCGGAGTTTGAAAATCTCCGATCTTATTTTACCTTTTTAAAGGAGAAGAAATCCAAATCAGTTCTTGAGGTTTTTTTTTTAAGAATTAGCTTTTCAAGAGAAGGAAAATCACAGGAGTTTTTGAGAGTTGACGATGAGTAGTTCTCTATGAAAAAAATAAGATGTGACAGCAAGTCTGCAATTGGTACTCTAGTCTGCAATGTCGCAAAATCGAGATGCATAGTTTGGGAGTTTCATCGTCTAAAATCCGCGAAAGAAAAAAACATTAATTGGTGGGCTAATTTTACCGCGAGGTCTGAAGTCCCATCTCTCATGGACGATGTATGACCACATATGGAGGAAACTCGTAGGGGTTTTTGGCAGCACATTACCCGGGATTTTACGTGAGAAGCTTTTTCTCCTACGATCAGACACACTTTTCTATCAGGAATATGCAAAGTTCGCAGAATGATCCCAGAACTGAATCGATTGTTGAATCACTAAATCCCTATCTTGCCAATGTTTTTTATCGATCATGGTCAGGTCATTCGATATCGATTCCACAATCGAGCCGCAGCGGGTCGATTGTTGAATCGCTATCGAATGATCCTGATCGATAAATCCTTATCTTGCCAATGCTTTTTATCGATTATGGTCATCATGACCGGATTTACCTACTTGCTGCCCATGGGCCGCCTGTATTTTGCCGCCCTCTTCTCATTCATTTTGAAACATCAATAAAAACCATCAAGTGAACGTGTCGGAAGGAGAAGGGTGCATAAGACGCGTTCACTCGTGTTGCACACATTTTTTGCGTAAGCCCTGTCAACACTACTGGCAAAAGTTCATGGAACTTCGCGCGAAAGTTCAGTTCCGTAAACCTATTTCTGCGGGGACAAGGCCTTTCATTTGTAAGAAATGAACTAAAAAAATAAGAAAGAACAAACATAAATGTGGTTTAATAATTTTAACTTCCGCCGCCGTGCCGCGCTGACCACACTGTGTTTGGCGCAATGCGTGAAGTATTCATATAGTCTTGTAGGCACTCTGCGTTTCACGCCGCGCCGACCGCTGTTGACCGTACTGTGTTTGACGCAATGCGTGAAGTATTCATGCAGTCTCGTAGGCGCTAATATGTGTTACATGCCGACCGCCGCGTCGAGGGCTCCTCCTTTTCATCTCAAGTCCTCGTCATCATTTTTCTTTGCGCCGCGCCGCTCCAGGCCAAATTACGTGTTTGGTTTCTTTCTTAACTCAACTAATTAAAGGTGCGCAGTCTTTTATATCACCGAAATACGACAAAATTAGAAACTAATGAACTCTCAGGAAACGAGAGATTTTGTCACCTTTTCTTGTTTGTAATTTTTTTCTGAATCCGATTTTTTGTACCTGCATTTAAAGAAAATGCAAAATTTGCCGCCCCCTAATTTTGCCGCCATGGGCCGCGGCCCATGTGGCCACCCCCTTTTAATCCGGCCCTGATGGTCATTCAATATAGATTCAATATTCGAGCCGCAGCACTGGCTAGTTGGTCCGTCTCGCGGTTTATTCCTAACGCAATGGTTGCACCAGCACTCGTTGTACATGCAGACTTGTTTTAGCATTAATAAATAAGCGACGCGGCGTGAGCTTCTCTGAGAAAAATCAGTCATGAAATATGAAATCATGCTTTTTGAACATCAGTAACCAAAGTGCCAAACCACGTATCTCCGTTTGCACTATCGCAGACTTCCTGCCATACTTTATTTTTCTTTTCTTTTTGAAAAACCATAGTAAACGTCTTGGATATCTTCCCGAACTTTCTTCTGCATTAGGAGAATGTAAACATTTTGAGCTGCGAAGTTGAATTGTTTCTATTTAAAAAAAACCTGATAGGGGCGGAAATTTTGAAACACCTCAACGAAGATGCGGGGTTTCGCAATTTCACCATCACTACAATAATTGACTGTTAAAAGCACATCAGTTAGAATTTATTTGAAAGTTTTGAAAGAAGTTGAAGTTGTTTAGTGAGGCCAGTGCTACCACTAAACCTGAGCATGGATTTTTCACAATTGCCCTTTGGAGCTGAGCTGATCTTGACCCTTGCATCCTGATAGGTCAGTTTCTTTTCAACAACTTGATTCTGAATCATTAAGCCTGAGCCCGATCATTTGATTAGAATTTCGCTTTTCGTTCGCTTTAACTCCATTTCTACTTCCTTTTCCACTTTTCATCCCTCCCTCTCAGAAATCCGGCAACTTCCAACCCAAGAGGAAGGAGGGATGCTCAGAGCACAGCTATAATTGAACGGGCCACACGGTGGGGTTGAGGGTGTTACTAGGTATCGGATATCAGGCCCAGGCCCGCGCTTTCTGCACCCCTTCCACCCCCCGCCACTGCTCTTTTCCACGAGTTGCCGTGGAAACCTTCATTTGACTCCTGTTTTATTTCCCTTATTATTTTTTGCCATTCTGCTCTCTCCAGCGGAGCATTTCACCTCTCAGCTCCGCACCCCCAGGTTACAAACATCTCCGATGAGGGAGCAGTGGCGTGGCGTGCTTTGCGAGCACGTTAAGTAGTTTTTCATTTAAAAAATAAAGTATGACAGGAAGTCTGCGACGTCGCAAACCGAGATACGTGGTTTGGTAGTTTCACTGTCGATATGGAGTCCAAGGCACCTTCGTGGAAGGATTTCCAAATGGATATACAATATGGAAAAAATGGAAGGTGGATTTCTATATAGATTCAATATTGATTCCATTCCATTGCGAAGCTTGGGAAAAATTGCTTCTCTTTTAAATTTACAGATTATTATTTTTACACTATTAATGGACTATGCATGTCACACAAAGCAATAAATTAGTGATCGTCCTCTGGAAAGGACTAAAATTGGACATTTTGAAATAAAATACAACTAAATCTAGCTCATTAGTATAAACGAAAACGCACAAGGGTATAAATTAAGAGCGTGGAACTTCGTTTGTAGGGCTTGGAAGTCAAGGCGCCTGAGTGCAATTTCTGCTATTTCGAGGAATACGTGATTTTTGAAGTTCCGAAATTACATGGATCCTGATGGCGGAGAGAAAGTTCAAACTGACTTATTGATGCTTAAAAATTGGAATTTGAGAGCGCATTTTTCACAGAATATGCATTAAGCCTAGTTTTACTTCAAATCATTAATATCTCATTTTTCAGAAACTGCACTTATGCGCCTTGTCCTCCAAGCCCCTCATTTCAACATTGCAAAATTTCCTCTCACCAACTGAATTTTCACTAGAAACAGTTTAGCGTCTCTAACTAAAAGCTTTCACCATAAACTTCAACAAAGCCAATAGTCAATGCGTAAGACTAAAAGTAAACAAGTATCGCACATCGTGCACATCAGGTACGCCTTCAATGCCATTGTGTAGGCAACAATCATACCGAGGAGCGGTAAACACCGTAAACAGACGACAGTATAATATGCTGTAGTTGATACAACTTCCTTCTTGAAAAAAAAAAACAGTGTACTAAACTACAGCAACAATTTACAACTGCTTTTGACATGAAAAGGCAAATTAAAGTCTTCCACGGCAATAATTTTTGATCATTCATGCGTGGGGTGTGCGGTGTTTTAAGAAGGTGGAACTTACTTTTCAATTCAGGCCCGTGACTATCTAAAAAAAAAAAAACAAAACAAAAAAAAATTATGGAACAAATCCTGCCCAAATTCATTTATGTGGAATTTCATTTCCACCGCACAATGAGAGGCGGGCATAAAGCCAAAAAAGTAAACGTGAGAAAACACAACACAAACCCCCTACCTCCTGTAGCGCCGCGCCGCGCCGTAAGGAAAAAAAAGAAACGGCAAGCGCTACCTATCGAGACAATCGTGAACCTCAATGCATTGAACGTCAAAAATTTTCAGCGATTTAATTGGCTGAAACTCCGCGGCATCGCAGATTGGCGAAACCTAGCGAAAACATTTGTTTACTTTGTTTTGTTTTGATTGTTCTGCGGGTATCAAATTGCTGCAAATCAATCACTAGAAGCGGAATCCGTCTGTTTGTTTCATCATTTATGTGAATTTTTAATTGTGAGTCCGCATTCGAGTCAAGTTATCCCGATTTCAGTCCATCTTTTGTGAATAACGAAATACCATTTTGGTTTTCTATACCACCAGCCAAGGATTGCAAGCAACGAATTTCACGTCTGACCCGAATTTCTGCAAACTTTCTCCTTGGTAAGAGTTCCATATTTACCTGTTCTGGCCATAAAGTCCATAGACTCTACTCGGACGTATTGCAATGATAATTGTGATGTAATCGTAACCAGTGACACATCTTTCTCAGCTGGCATAGGTGAAGCAAAATTTAGGCTTATCTGAATATTTTCAGGTTGTTTTTAACTAGTAACTTCAGTTGAACATGGATAGTTATTTTTTTATTTTATATCAGAAATGTATCCGTATGGAATTCTGCACCATTACTACAGGATTTTACAACGTCAGAAATCTATTCTGTAAACAAATACTCTCAAATGGAAAGATGTTGTTTGTGAATGAAAGTTTAACCGATAGTCAAACTATCACAATGATCGGTTCTGGTTGTGAAAAGGAACGAATATCACACCTCATGGGAATCGAAACATTATTGCCAATATGATGCCCTAGTTTTCAACAAGCTGAACTCGAGGAAAAATATCAACCAAATGAGGCTCTCTGAGTATGATAATTAATATGTAATGACTGGCACTTTTCAGTCTGCGTGATTTTTACGGTGTTTCTGAGTTTAAGGGAGGTCACGAAAGAATCATATGTCTGTTTTCTGCATGAAGTATCACTTTTTAATATTTATGGATACATTCGATGGACCAAAAAAACTAGAAGACTAATGGAAAATATTCCCTAACTTTTCTTTTTCCATGGCCGATTACCTACTTTGTCTTCCTTGGAACAATATCCAAGCACCCATAAAATTCTGGTTTTTGTAATGACTGATAAACAAAGGCTCACGCCTGCGCTCCAGTTCAGTATTCGTCACAGCAGGCTTATCATCGAAATCCTGTATTTGGCTGCATTTTAAGTTAAGACAAAGCTGAAGTGAGAGTTTTTTGTTAAAACTGTAAAATCACTCAATTTTTGTCGTACGTTTACTAGGCGGGATTATTAATAAGCTTAAGCAATCCCCTCTGTAATCAACCATAAGGTTGTTGAACAATCAACAACGCCATGAAGGTGTCACACGGAGATTGACTAATACGTGTGACCAATATTATAACTCCATCTAGCTTAGTTCAGTCATGTAAATATTGCCAACGAGGAAAAAATTTCAAAAATTGGCTTACATGTCTCAAGTTTAAAAAATCTTATTTTGACAAAGTTTGCCAATAGGAAGAAGCTCATTATTAAACCTCTTGTTGCGGTCATTTTTCATTGAATCTCTCTGCACTCCTTATCATTAAACTTTTTTCTCCACCTTATCTCTGTGTTGCTCAAATATTTGCCATGTAGTAATTGCTTGGGATCATATCATCATCTGATGCAATGTTTCATGCTCCTATCTATTTCTGACAAGATTTGGCTTTGATCTTGAAGCAAAGCAATTCTAATACCATTCAAATGTTATCAGGCATACCCATATTAACTAAATTAAAGTTACCTAGACTTAGTTTTGGATAAATGTTTCTTAGATCCCTAGCTTTTGATTACGTCAAAACTTGGGCTATGCCAAGTAGTCTTAGTGAAGTAGTCTTATTGTTAAGTCTTAAGTAGTGAAGCTGAGGATAGTTATCCAGAATTCCTGAGCCAGAAGTTTTCACGGTTTTGTATTTCCAGCTCTAAGTAACTCCACCAAACCAACAATTGGCAAGAGCTGTGGGTAGGAATGGCTTGTGTCTCTAACGCAAAACTTACACGATATAGAATAATATAAAAGATAAAGAAACGGAAAGAAATACTATCCTAACCTCAAGCCCATTTATTAATTTTTATCCTCACATCATTCTGGAAAAAATCCATCAAAACTAAACAAACTCTTAAAATCTTTTAAGCATAGCTAACTTCAAATATTGATGTCAGTAAGTGACATTCCTGGCGCAGATCTGAGTGAGTAAATTTGTGAAGTTGTTAATTTTCTTTTTTATCTCGTCCATCCTTCTCTCCATTTGTTGCATCTCTGAGATGTTGAATTCTTTTCTGTTTCTTTCAGAATTCGATAATATGGAAGTCTGTGTCGACAATGTGGAATCTGCCGAAAGTGCAATCAAAGGCGGAGCTTCCAGACTAGAGCTCTGTTCAGCACTCAGCGAGGGCGGTTTAACCCCAACTGTAGGTCTCTTAACAGCTGTCAAAAGTTTCTCGACGATCCCAGTATTTGTGATGATCCGACCAAGGGGAGGTAATGATTTTGTCTACTCTCAACGCGAGCAAACTACCATTTTTGTGGATGCAACCTCTCTCAATGAAAACGGTGCAGATGGATTCGTCTTTGGAGCACTAACCAAGAACAGGAAAGTGGATGAGCACCTGTGTCAACGTGTTTTAGATATTGCCGGCAAAAAACCAGTCACTTTCCACCGTGCTTTTGATCTTGTAGCCAACCCTAGTGAAAGTGTTGAGGTAATGTCTAATTGAATATATTACTCTGTTTCGTATTTGTTACAAGAAAAATGTTATACGCAGAAATTATCAAACAGCTGTAATTTAAGAAAAAAAGGGTATCAGAAGGGAAGATAAAATTACATGAAAGCAGATGGATGGCTTAAGTAAAATAATGCTGTCTTGGTTTACAACATCGTACCTAAGTCTCTGCTCATTTTCTTCTTTTTTTTTTTGGTAAAGCGCTTAAAACTAAACAACAGTTTCTGTTGGAAGAAATCTTTGTGCTTTCTTCACTTATTTTTAAAGAATCTTACGAAATTGCAAGGAAACATTTTGATTCTTTCTCTTCAAAGAAAATAATATATGATTCAAGATTTTTAAGCTTTGCAATTGAAGTATGTACTTTTCTAATTTAGCCATCGAATTGGAGCACAGGGGTGCAGAAAGTTATAAAAAAAATAAAAAAAATGTACACTACTGGATCGATACATTTTGCATTAATTTTACATAAAAAAAGACAAAGATTGTTTCCCAACGCGCAGATTTAAATAGTTCTTTTCATTTCTTTTTCACGTCCAAATTTCATGGCCAATGCTAATAAAGAAGAAAGAACATTATCATCACACCAAACGATGCATCCTGATGAAAAATCGTCCTTCTCATGAACAGCATCGATGGTTAGAGTTGAAAATTTTATATTTCCATTGCAATGTTAAAATATCCTATCATTTTTACCCTTTTACAAAGAACTGACTTCAATATTGCTTTGCAATTTTCTTTGAATATCTTTACTTAAAAGAGCGGAGAAAATTTACAACAACTTTCAAGATAAATCGTTGGTTAGTTAATTTTAAAAAAATGCAATGTAATCAGAGACCTTCATCGTCGAAATTGAATGCATTTTTCGACTTTAGACATCAATATGAAAGTTGTTATGACACCCCTTGTGTTAGGTTATTCTCTCCATTTCTCATTCACTGTGTACTTTTCTGTTTTTCTGCCAGGTGATCATAAGGTTAGGATTTTCTCGTATCCTGACATCGGGTCAGCAGCAATCAGCGTTTATTGGCATAAAATTGATCCGAAATCTAATTGAACAAGCAGATGGAAGAATAATCATTATGCCTGGAGCTGGGATAAACAAAACCAATCTAGAACATATTTTGCGTGAAACCAAAGCTGTAGAATTTCACGCATCCGGGCGCTACCACAAGATTCCAATTCTCAGTGATGACTGTATGTTGGATCAAGAGGAGGACAGCAAATTACATCTTGGTGCAGCCAACATATCTCTCTACAAAACGGACGTCCAAACCGTCATGGATATGGTCAGTATTTACAATCAGGTCAAAAGCCGAGTATTTTGATAAGCAATCGCTTCACCTTGTACTTTGCCTCAATGTTTCACGCAGGAGCAGTTTTGAAGCGGTCAATTAATTAAGTCTAGTTTATGCTAGTAGAGCTCATTGCATTGACTTCATCACTTGTCTTTAATTTTTACTATTTCTATGTATAGTTTGTTTTCTATGGAAGGAAAAGTGCATAACCATATTCTCTCTCTACGACTGGATATTGTAACGATTATTTTTCATGGATCCAGCTAAATAAAATACAGTCCCCAAATCTTTTGAATGGGATCATTTGAAAGTATGTCTGCCAAACGAAACTATGTGCATTAAGACATGATGTGAACCCCGTTATGCATATACTCTTATGCGTCTTAAGGCTCATGTCTTAATGCACATAGTTTTGTTTGGCAGAATTACGTCCATTTGATCCCTGTAGACTCAGCCTAGACATTTATATGACTGATTTAACTGAACAAATCAGCCTGACTACATTTCAAGTTGCCTCTTTTTCTGTAATATTTTATTTTTTTAACAGAGAACTAAACTTTGCAATGACCTTAAATTTTCTATGAATTCATTCATCTCAGATTATGAAGGACATACTCATAAAATTTCAAGTTTTAGTATTTTTTAGTTAACTACCTATTGAAAAAAAAAAAAAAAAAAAAAAAATTAAGCAACGTTTGATGTAGTCGGGCTGGTTCTGATTAAATCCATCCAATTTTGCTGAATAACTTTGCTGATATACTTTTAAATAGCTCCTAAATTTATTTGCGGATTAGGATGCTCAAATTTCCAACATCTATTGCTAAGTACAAACCTCATTTCGGTCACCAAGTTGGCCCTCTGTTGCAAGTTGCAACTGGAAGATATCAAAATCAATTAATCAGTGGTAGAATCATTAGAAAAACGGGATAGCAAATGCTATGAATCAGAATTTTGAACCTACAATGTTACCTACAATGTGAGTTTGAGTATTTTTGTTGTTGTTTCTTATATCCTTGATCTGTTGTGTGAAATGTCAACATTTAATTTTCTGAAGTTGCAAAGCCATCATCAGAATACCTTTAAAGAGAAAATATAGCCACCCCACCAGAGGCCTAGAAGTAGCTGCAACTTTAGATGGTTACCTACTGCCTTATTTTTAACCCAAAATGCCATAAAAAAGAGGCATCTATTAAGAAATGCTCCAAATTGTTAAGGCATAATTATTTTTAAACTAAAATCAACTTATTTTACTGTGCAATTTGAGTAAAATTCACAGTGCTACCAGGAAATAGAACTAAATATTCAGTCGTGTTAACCATTGTCAATTTAAGACGATTATTAGGAAATAAAACTGTAGTTAAAACTTTACCTTGTGAAACGTCATACATTATTATTTCATGAGGCACAGAGTTTAGTGAAATATTTTATTTCATAATTATTCTATGGCTCTATTTTATTAGTTTTATTTTAACATACTCAGTCAGGACATCTGCTATTTTCGGGTCTTATCGTTGCTCTCTTTGATTCTGAAACGGAGATTTCTGGTGGGAACATAGGAAAGCAGGTTAAAGCAAGTTATTGAAACAAAAATTAAAAGAACTCAATTAAAAATATTAATTCCTAATTTATTGTAGTTCCATTGGGTTGGGANGGGGGGGGGGGGGGAGACTCACTATCAACAAAATGTAATTTTTGTTGGATCTCCCCTGTAATCTAAAAACATTTTAAGCTTTAATCTTTCCTGTACGAGGTTTGACCCAATAAATACAAGGGGAAAGGGGAGGGGTTAATTTCTTTCAATTTAGTAATTGTATTAGTTTTGTTAAATGCCCATTTAAGAGTATTAGGCTTTCATTGTAACCTTTATCCCAAATCGCTCCTAAATTTTAGTGCTTACAATCCAAAGCCATTATTTTTTTCATTTTACTGTTTTTTTTTTTTTTTTTTTTTTTTTTTTTTTATTTCCACCCCATCAAGGGGTTGAAGCATCTTAAGACTGAGATATTAATGTAACCTTAGTGTTTTTATGAATGTACTTTTATTTACATTTTTTACTGCCTTAGTTATGTAGAAAGTAAGATTAGATGAATATCTACCAAAGTAATATTTCTGTAATTGCGAATAGCCAAGTTATCTAGGATCCTAACTTTAAAGAAATGGTTATCTGAGAGTTTGGAGTTCAGGGGGAAGAAGATAGTCCATTAATGAAATCGGGGTCTGAGAAATTAGGTATGCTAGGTGCACTTTCGTGTTTAAATTAATTGCATTTTCCCTCAGTGCTGTTGTGTAATGCTGTGAGTTTTATTTTTCTTAAAATTGCTCACTGGTCTTCCCATCATCCAAATGATCCGGGTTGGTGTAAATTTAGATGAGTTAAAAGCGTAAATAATAAAAAAAGAAACTGAACACCCATAATCAATTATAAGTGAGAATGGCCTGCTATTACCGTGTGAGGATTTAAGTATTTTTTAGTTGAAGTATTCTTATAATCAGCTTTGCTCCAAAGTCTCCTCCGAATTTTTCCCTAATAGTTTTAGTAGATCCCGTTGACTTCTGGCAAGATTGCACCTGTTAAGTTGACCTGGATAGTTGAATCATCAAATTTTACAAGGGTTTACGCGCCAAACTCTTTTAAAGCTTATTTTTACTTGTGACCTCTGGGCTCTAGGATTTGGGTATTTGAGCAATCTTCTAAATGCAAGGAAAAAAAAAGACGATTGCCAACAGACTCTAACTTTAGTTTCCTACATTAAAATTAAATAGTTTGATTTGAAGAGATATTAATAGCAGCCAGCAACCTTTTTTGCCAAAAACAGAAGCAGGCAAAAGAGGAATACAGTAAGACCTTGAATTATCAGATCGCGACTAAACGGATCGATCCTCCGGTCCCTTCAGCAGGACCCACTAGCACAATTTTACGGATTCCACGATTTAACGGGTTGGACCTCCGGTCTCGTGAAATTTGATAAATCGAGGTCTTACTGTAGATAAAATCATCATTATATCAACTATTTTAGTCCATAAGAAAAAAAAGTCCAGATTGTTTGGTGATTCACTGTTATAAATTGTATGTTTCTTTTCTTTGTGTAATTTTCCATCGATTGTGTTTCCCTAGTTATTGGAGCTAATCATAAGCTCTTGTCAAACTTAGATTATGTGTAGAAGTATGGAAAGATTTTTCATAAAAAATTATTGAGATTTGTGAATGAAAAAATCCTGAAAAACTTAAAAAATTCTTTGGCAATAAAAAAGTAGAAGAAATAAGAGCAATAACAATATAAATGTCCTTATTCATGAAATTACTCTAGGCTTTCGTGCTTTCTCTCAGTATGTAGTGATTCGCTCCTGATAAAGATTAGTTAAATATCTACTGTATTGAGATTTGGCCATGATCATGCTAAGTGAAAAACTCAGTGTAAATATGCTCTGTATGTTTTATATTGTTGTTCATTCAAAGTATCTATTATTTTTCTTTAAAAGCATGAAGATACATGCAAAATAGGAGCTATGATTTTACTGATACTAATAATAGGATGATGAAACTCTCAAACCATGAATTTTGTTTGCAGTGTTCAGAAATCTCCGCTCCCATTTTATTTTTCTGAAGAAGAACAAATCAACATCATTCTTCAAGGTTCTTCACAGAATTTTTTTCTCACAGAGATGAAAAACCTTGGAAGTTTTAAAGAATTGTTGTTGATGGGTTTTCCATTTAAAAATAAAGTCTGACAGGATGTCTGCAATTTCGTAAAATGAGCTATGTGGTTTGAGAGTTTTGTCTTCAAAAAGTTTACCAATGGGACAAATATCATTCTGAGGTGCTACAGTTATTATTGGTTTTATTTTGTCTGTTCCTTTCGGGGGTGAAATAATTTTCTGTTAGTTATGAGGTCACTTCTCTGTTAACAATGCCAATTTAATTTATTTGTTCTACTAGTTTATTTTTTCATTACTGCAATATCTATCTCATACATTAATACTTTTACTATACGAACTTCGTTGGAGGAGTTCAACCCTGACAGCATCTGGTATGATCTCATTGCATTATTAGTAGGCAGCAGTCACCACAAAGGTCACTTGCAAAAACCCCTCGAGACTCCTTTAGAAGCCAGAGGGTGTTGACTCAGCCTGAAGGAGATTAAAGAGTTGTGAAGTTCTGATGTAAATGGACTTGTTAGACTTAAGGTCGCCGCATATAGGCATTAAATTTGACATGACAAGTCTCTTTGCAGAAGAGTTTGAGCATCCAGGCTGAGTTTTAACTTTTCTGAAGATAGACTTGTCCTATCAAATGTAATTCCTATGTGCAGCAACATTACCTAAGTCTAACAAGTCTATTAACATCAGAACTTTGGTACAACCTTTTCATCTCCTCCAGGCTGAATCATATTTTTTCATCACTTTGTCCTCTACATGTGGTAGCCCTAGAGTAGAAAATTAGCCCTGAATCCGATCCATTTTTGAAATAGATAGGTTTCTCTCTGTAGCCACTAAAAAACATTTCTTAGAATGCCTTTAAGAAAGTCCCACCAATAATTTCCTCATCAGATTTTCATTTGAAACAACCACCATTCCTTTTGTCCCAATTGGATTCTGATTGTCAGAACAAGAATCCCATGGGGACAACGGTTGTTGAGGTTTTCTTCAGTAGAAATCAATTGGAATATTATTAACACCCAATTTTTCCCCTTTTAATGTAGATAGACTTCTCTTGTATCAATAGACTGATTTAATTTAACCAAAATCAGGCTAACTGCATTTCCTTGTTGCCCAATTTTCTCTCATTTTTATTTAACAGAGATCTCAACTGAGCGATGCCCTTAAACTTTCTGTTAACTCACCCCAGATTTTGAATTATACACTCACAAAATTTCAAGTTTTAGTTCTGAAAGTATGTTGGATTTTTTTTCTTTAACAAACGCGTGTAAAAAATTCGGCATGAAGCTGAAAATCTCAATACAAAGGGAAATTGATATGTATGAGAATGTATTGAGATTTTCAGCTTTATGCTGAATTTTTAATGCATGTTGACAAGAAAAAACTCCAACATTCTGTCTTACGACCCGTGCGTCTGCTGCAATCAGTTTGTGTTTTGGTTTTGCTAAGTTTTCTGTTCAAATAATAAAACTTCAGGGACAGACTATGGGACTAGAAAAGTAGCTGGGATGTCGGGCCCATCAGTGCTTGAACCGGCCTATTTTATTTGTATTTTGATGTTTTAAAGGGACAACCTGGTTCAGAATACTGCTCAATATTGACTGGCTCACCAGGATTTTTCCCAAAGTTCCTGCCTTGCCCATCCGCCCCTGATCAGAGAAGATAAGACAACATCTGATGTAGTTAGACTGTCCAATTAAATCTGTCCAAACGTATACAAATCTTTGTCAGGCTGAAGTTTTAAATTTGTCTATCTCTTTCGAAATCTTGCCTCTGTTAAACCATATTTGCTCCATAATATACGTTCAACAGGAGTAAGAGAAGTATTACGGATCATAAAAAGTCGAAAAGAGCAACATTTTCATGATGCTCTGACTAGGATCTGATGATCTTGAAAACCGAGGAAAGTCCAAGAGTTTTTCATTTCCAGAAAACTTAGAAAATATTAAGAATTTCAACTCTTTTATTGCATTTTCTCTTGTTTTCGAGAATTGTAGAGAATAGATCACACTAGAATGCTTTAATATTATCACAGTTTTATAGTTTGAAAAGTTATATGAAGGACGGTCACATAGTTGGGAAAATATTTAGAGATTTTTCCTGACAACCTTGTAAAGCACCTTCAATTGTTGAGGGGCTTTTGATCCTTGGTCGCACAGTTTTGCCAATTTATTTGTTGAATATAAAACTTCTTTGTCATTAGCAACTTTATTATGCCGCAGCCATAGGGCATTCAAAATTATCTTTCCTTGTGTCTAATACTTCTATTTTTTAAAAATAAATTTTGGAATGTTTTTTTTCTAATTTTTGCGTCTAATTATTTAGTCTTTTGTTCTTGTTTCGTAATGATCCATAGGTGGAGGGAAATCTCAAATCTTTGCTGCTCAAAAAAGATGATATGAGCATCTAGAAAAACAGCATAATGATATTTTATTCTTTTGCAACCTGCTTTGCAACGTCATGCTGCAACCTAGCTTTGTTAAATTCGTTTCTGAATATATGTAGCTCCTTTTCTTTGCTTTATTGTTTATGTTGAAAATTTGCAGATAAGAAAAGGAAGAGAATGTAAAGGTATAGGTATTGATGTGAGTTATTTCAAGAACCAATGCGTCAACGCCTTGATTATTGGAATAACTCACCCTGAATAATGGCGTCATTCAACCACAACTGTATATAAATAGAAATAGTACGCATTGATGGCAAAAAACCTCTAGTTCTCATTTTACAATGCTATAACTTCCTGTCACATTTTACTGTACTTAAAGCAAATTCAACCGTTTTAAGTTGTGAAATTTTGCGTGGTTTTTTAATGTACTTAAGTATAAACTGATCATCTAAACAAGTTTTATCTTCACTCTTGATAAATTATAAATTCAAGACGAAAACTACTCTGGTAAAATTAATTTTTTGCATGGTCTCAGTATTTCATTGCAAAGAATGGAAGTTGCACTATCCTAGCAACATTGGAATGCTCTTGGTTCCCTTTTTCCAAAATGCAATCCATTTATCCTATTATAGGGGTCTGCTGGTATTGAGCAAATAAACCTATATATGGTCACATTTTTTTTTTTTTTTGGGGGGGGGGGAGGTAGGCCCCCTAGCTTCGCTAATGCATATTCGAGAACCTGGTACCTAACTGTCACACTCACACCATGCTAAAATGCAAGTTGGCAGTTTATCCACCGTATCAATCAAACCATGAGCCAAGAAAGTAGCTTAGTAATTGTTATACATTACATTACATTTTCAGGATTGTTGCCTCAAACTTTACTTTGACAAACTTTAAATTAAAACATTAAAATTAAATTTTAAGCCCCC
>NW_017547136.1:1603870-1664623 GCF_001854935.1 Bemisia tabaci
GGGCCCATTGGGTCCGGGTTCAAGAAGGTTGAAGCCTCAAGAACAGTAATCAATCTCACTCTAGCTCATCATACCGATATGGTGACCTGGCTTGGCGATGCATTGAAGCCGATCTGATCAGCTCTTATGTCATCTCGCCTAATCGAAGTATGAGCATTTCGTTATGCAAGTCCAGGTGTGGGAAGCGGGTCAACATTAATTTGCCGATGCGTTTTTTTGAATTTAGCGCCATTCAACCTGATTTTGGCCTTGCGCGTTGCCGTGTTCAGTTTCCCCCTCCCCTTTCTCTGCTTGCCTTGACTTTCGCACTGAATAAAACCATCGCTGCTGGTATTTTAACGTGGGAAGTTTATCTGATTATTCCTATACGACAAATTTTCTTCGAGTTAACCGATCTGAGACCTCGGTTTCTTGCGTGGAAAACCCTTTTCCCATTGTAGACGAACTACTTTCACGCGCCCGAGGGACGACCGGTCACGCTCAGATTCGCCGGTCGGAAGTTTTCCGAAAAAACGTGTCACAGATCGCTTCCCCAACACGTGAAAGTGCCTTCCCAATTTTGCGGCCCCTTCAGCTTCCCTCGATCACCTGCCCGTCTAAAACGGTTCTAGCCAAGTCAATTTGCCGATCGTTCTTTCTCCGCAAGAAGGGCTTGGTCCGAGAATAATTGCCCGAATATAGCATTTTTTCGTTGCCCCCAAAAAGTAGTTCCGTTACCTGTATTCTGCCGCTTGGAAACCCCGACCAATCAAAATGGTTCTTGGCTTCGTGTGCCGCCAATCATCATCGTTGCTCACTCACACTCTCACACATCCGTTGAAGTTCTCAGCGAGCCGGAGCACGCCGTTTGTCAATTTTGTCACTTCTTCAGCGAATTTAGCCAAAAAAGCAAATATGGCCGGACGTTCCAAAGTGTATTTCGACATGACCGCCGACAATGTCCCTGTGGGCAGGATTGTTATGGAGGTAAGTGTTCAACTTTTCTCGAAAACCACTTGCGATTCCCCAAGCCTCTAACCTCCCAAGGCCTTGAACATCGGCGCTATGGCCGGCGTTCCTATGTCATGAAGTCATTCTAGAAAATTTCCCGACATTCGCATGCAATCCTCTTAGGTTTTGGTCTATTTCTCACCCCAGCCGAGCTTTCCATTCCCAAGATCTTTTTTAATCCAGCTCCAATGGTTATCAGTTGCATTCGGTCTACGTGTTTTGTGGTGACCTTCC
The DNA here is from genome assembly GCF_001854935.1 of Bemisia tabaci. Lineage (NCBI taxonomy): Eukaryota > Metazoa > Arthropoda > Insecta > Hemiptera > Aleyrodidae > Bemisia > Bemisia tabaci. Next base: position 1,605,095 of record NW_017547136.1, read on the forward strand.
TCACCATGATATGCCGAAAAAGGCTTTTACCGCACCGGGTCACGCGGAAGATGTATACTTTCTTCCCATTTTCTCTCTTCGGCCATATCTCCTATTATCCTTTATTGTTTCCCTCTATGAATCTAAGAGAAGTGTTATTATCCTTCATTTCCCTATGCCTCATCAGGATTCAATCCATGGTTAACCTAACTGAGATAGCTTATTGACTATAGGCTCTTGTAGCTTTCTCCAATCTTATCTCCACCCCGGTTTCTTTACATACATGCTTTGCTGCAACAGGTCGCCGAATTGGCTTGCCTAATACAACTACGGTTTTTTTCATTTTGAATGCTTGGCTTTCTGCTGCTGATGTGTTGTAAATTCCTCTATGTAGCATGTGATCATTTTTCAACTGCTGCCCCTCATTTCATTGGCCTGTGTTGTACATCGGACTAGCCCCATGTTTCCCTCTGTTCAATTAGGGAAATTTCTCTGTGGGATGCTGTACTGCTCTTGGTATTCCAATTTCATTGATCAGTTTACTGAATGCGTCTCCCATGAACGGTGCGTGTAAGACACTGCGTCCACTGCCTCCTTTGTTCTTGGTCATGAAGATATTGCCCACCGTATTTAACATTTATTTGGGAAGCAAGGGCTATTTTTAGTGAGCTTAATTTCCAATTGTCTCCAAAGAATAGGGGTCATCTACCCTGTAGATATGACCGATTGTAGTAAGAGAGTGCGAGTTCAGATTTTCTCACTGAGCTGAAGTATCTAGTCAATCATAGAACTGGGTAAATGTTAGATGGGAAGTATGCACATCATGGATATGGCTCAAGGCAGAAGCCCCTCTCCATCTCACCAACTTTGCAATCAGTACGTGAACTTGCCTGTGCTTTCCCATAGAAAAATTTCTCACCATTTTGTCTTTGCCACACCTCTGAGTGGAATCATTTGGATTCTAGAACTGAGGAAAAAAAAGAACAGACTTAAGTCAAATCAACCTGAATGCATCAAATGTCAGTTGGCCCTCTGGTTAGCATGTAAAATTCTGTTGAATGGTTCAATTTTCGGATGTGACTTCTGTCTCATCTTTTCTTTCCCCAGTTCTAGGTACATCAAATCTTACAGCTAGAGATCTGTCTCTTTGCGGTCCTATAATATGAGTGTTTTCAAACATTTGAAATCACCACTTTTTTAAACCAAAATTTTAGGAGAAAGCCTGAAGTTTAATAGCATCTTTTTCTGATTACAGCTCCGCAATGATGTAGTCCCAAAAACAGCTGAAAACTTCCGTGCCCTCTGCACCGGTGAACAAGGTTTTGGTTACAAGGGCAGCACCTTCCACCGTGTCATCCCCAACTTCATGTGCCAGGGTGGTGACTTCACAAACCACAACGGCACTGGTGGCAAATCTATCTACGGAAACAAATTCGAAGATGAGAACTTCACCCTCAAGCACACTGGACCAGGTATGTATCATTTACTGAGATTAATAGATTGTTGCTTGATGAGTAAAGACCATGCAGTGACCAACTGAACCATGATGAACTCTGGCGAATTTTAAGGAGCTTCTTTATTAATTGCGTATTGTTAGTGGTAGAATAACCCTCAATTTGGGCTGATTTGCATTTCCATTTGTATTATGATTTCTAGAAAATATCTCCTGCAATACTTACAAAAAATTCTCTTGAAAATTCAGCAGGATGTAGGCAACAAAAAATGTAAAGAATATGGGCAATCTGAGTATTGCATCATTCAATAAAATATAGTTAAGCACATCAATAATGTCAGGATTTCGGTGTATTTTTGCAGAAGTACTGAAAAAACAAGGATTTTTTCTGTTTAGAGTTTGCCCATTGTTGATAGAGATAAATGCCCGACTCTTCTTAGCTTCAAATTAGCACTACTTCAGAGGTTGATACATGCTATCATATGGCACTATTGATGAGTGGTGACGGAATCTTACTTGACTCTTGTCCCAAGAAATTATTAGGAAACTCTTGTGTGTCAAATTTCATCAGACGCTAGGTGTAAATTCTGTGCCATTGTAATGTAAGTTCACATGCTCCACATTATGTATGAAAATGTTCCAATTTGTTCTACTTTGAAAAACAAGAGTAATCTCTCTGTTTAATCTGAAGGAGACCTTTCAAAAATCTAAGGTGAGAACTAGTTTATTGAGCCACAATAGGCACCAGATAGTGCATTGTAATCGGACATTTGTGAATTCTTGAAAGAGGCAAAAACCTTTTGAATCGATTCAGATTCTGTTATAATCTCATGCAAATCATCCAATTTCGCTAGCATGTTAAATTGAAGTTGAGACAACTCTTCTTTGAAATTATCTGAAGACGAGATGTGATAAAGTTTACTTGAGTTAAGTTGAGTGAGACTATTTTGACAAAGATTTTTTATTTTTTTTTACAGGTATCCTTTCCATGGCTAATGCTGGCCCCAACACCAATGGAAGTCAATTCTTTATCACAACCGTGAAAACCTCCTGGTTGGACAACAGGCACGTTGTTTTCGGTCAAGTCATCGAAGGTATGGATGTTGTCAGGAAATTGGAAAGCTATGGATCTCAAAGCGGCAAAACATCCAAGGTTATCACTGTTCAAGATTGTGGGCAACTTTCTTAATCAGGGAACATCATGCGCACCTGTGTCCAGCTTCCAACAGCATCTGCTCTTCACCGGTGAATGCAGTATTTTCTACCCCCCCTACCCTTACACAACGGCATAAAATCCTGTGGCCCTGCAATTTAAAGTTATTAAAATGAACAAAAATAGGTGTCTATCGGCATGATGTCTAACATCTGGTGTACAATATTTTAATCTATTTATTTTTATTGTATTTTAATTAATGCCCAGTTTTAACTTTGTATCCATACAATCTTTCACAGCATTTATATTCTGACTCATTCCACTAATCGTGTAGCTTATCGGTCAGTCTCGGTGCCAGTTTAGGATATTTTGATCAGTTGATTCTTTTTTACGTTTAGATTGTAGACGAAATTTGTTAACTTTCTTTTTCTTTTTCTACTCTGCGTCATATTTTTTTTGCAAGGTTCATCCAATGCTGGCTCATTTTGTGCGATAATCTGTAATTTTTTCTATTCATTTTCCCTATATTTTCTCCTTTTTCTTAACTCTTCATGTGAGCACATGTATCAACCTTGAATAATAAATGTTGGAGTGGTAGTATAAGTTCTCTTTTTTCTTATTTGTAACCTCACAAATGTCAAAGTTCTGTCAAACTGTAAAGATGGCTTTCACTTAGATTAGTTCATTTAGTTTTCGACTCTCAGCTGTCCCAGCTAAAGTTTCAAGAGCATCACCAATTTAATAGCTGATCAATAACAATTTTACCTCTCCAAGTAGCAACCCCCCCCCCCCCCCCCCCCCCCCCCNNNTTCCTTCCTCTGCGCATTAGTACTATGAATGTTAACGAGGAATATCAAATCATGAAAATTCCAATTTCCATCAGGGATTGGTGACACATAAAGAGGTCTGATTTATGTTGAGACTTCATTCAAGTCCAGTGTTACATCACAGGAGGCTCAATTTTTGTTTATATTTGAAGAGATGCACCAATGAACAGATAAGAGTGAAGATCGAGAGGGTTTCATCCTCTACAAATTCTGAATGACAGTCTGAAAATAGGTAATTCTCAAAGACTCAAAGGATACCATTTTGAGTCAGAGTGGAGCAGAATCTTCTGATCTGCACTGTAAATTCTCTTTATTCTTGTTCTTATCAATGATGTATCTCTGGAGAGGTTGCTATATTAAATGAATTTTCAGCTTAGCCATTAGATTTTGTCTCTCAAAGGTTGCTGAATTTGAGTGGTAAACTCAAATGTGTTATGAGCAAAGGGAAACATTTATTAGGAATGGTATGTACAGTTTGCAGGGTCTACCTTTGACCAGAATGATCTTACTCCAAATCTTTCCTACGCATAGTCAAGTTTTGTAGTCCTTAGTGAGTTTCCAACAGAGGATTAAATGTAGGCCTAATTTATCTAACAACCGTGCGACTCAAAGCTGCAGCTAACTAATGTGCACTCGTTACCAGCGACTCATTGCCAAGATGTCAATCCTGAAAATTTGTTGATGCGCAGGTAATATTTGTTTTTAAGGAATGGGTAGGATTCATCAATCAAGGAAAATTCGAAATTACCTGCCAGGGATGTATTTTTAAGCAAAATGCCAGTGGCATTGTGTTATTTCAGGGCAGAGAAAGCTCAAGCAATTATAACTGCTAACTTCAACCCCTCTTTGCCCCCTTGACAAGATCACCATTTGAGCTTTGCCACCTTCAAAACCAGAATTCCCGTCCAGTACGCTCCTCCTTCAACAAGTCCCTGCCTCCTTTAGTCAGTTCATAATAATGATCACTAACTATATTGTAATGATTACATACCTCTTCTAAGAAATGTGGGATGGAATTTCCTGTGTTTCCTTACAAGTATGGAAAAGTGAACCACCATTGACTTTAATAAATCAAGTGACCCGTTCAGTAGGTTGAAGAAGAGCTTCCCTGAAGTGCAATATTAGATGAAGCACTGAGGCGCTTACTGGCATTGAAGAGCAGAAGTGTACAGTTTTCTAGGTAGCATCCCATGGATGCATTTTTTTTCCATCTGAAGTATTATCGGACAATAATCGAAGCCTTTAGTTTTAGTACTGGAGCTTCTATTTTTTAAATTGTTTTTTTTATTGATTGAATTTTCATGATTATTGTCACGAAGTATGGCTCACAATGTAACTGGGGTTTCAGCACCCACCATATCCCTGGCCCAAAGCCTCAAGTCATTTTTTAAATCAGATTTAGAACTTTTGTCCGAGGGGGGGGGGGGGGTTTCCCTTCTTGCAGGTCCATTCCAAATTCCAGAATTCATCTTTTTGATGAATCATCAATCATAACTCATCAGCGCACTATGACAGCTGTTGATCTAAGAAACTTGGCGGTCATGCAGAAATCCCTTTCATAATGAAATGTTGAGTGATCCAGATCGCAGAAACTTTTTTGGCGCATTAGATGTGCGTCTGCACTAACCTTTTTGAAATACGGAACGATTTAGCCAGAGACAAGATTTAGCAATTGAATTTATGAACTTTATGAAGTCTATCCGAATTAATTTTTTATTTTCAAATTGCGCGCCTAATTACCACCATAGTGACATAGACGATGCCCGGTCTGCGTCATCAATATGGCAACGTTATCATCAAGGATTTCCTGCCTTGAACTGCCTTCCATTCATTCCCCTCACGTTGTTCGTTAGACAAAATTTCTATTGTTTACGATCTTTACTTACTCTAATTTCCTACCACTGTTTGTCATAAATACGCGTTGACTGATAATGAAGTTTTATATTATGTCGTTTTCGGGTATAATAATTTAAGAGTTTGTTCAACTTCGGTTATCCGTACCATTTTCAACGAACTACAACCGGGGAGGATCGTGCAGTTCATAGTTCGTAGTTCGTGCAGTAAGCTCTCCACTGAATCATGACCTCAATGAATTTGCGTCAACAGAAATTGGAGCAGCAGGTAATTTTGCGGCTTTCACTATCAAACATCTGAATCTTAGTGTGTATATTGAACTAATTACTCTGAAAACACAACTTGGCCTGCAGCACCATCTGTGTTTTATGTCTCTTGTGGTCTTAACCTGCGCATCAGGGAGAGTGTTTGCATATCACTATTACAAATGTTTCTATGGTTGGCCATAGAATGTAATTCTATCATCTCTGTCAGGAATTTACTCACAGAAGTTTTTGTTTTCAGCGACAGCTGCTGGAACAGAAGATGCGCCAAAAGAGACAAACCCCTGGTATGATCCAAGCATCAGACGCAAAAGGAAAAGTCATGCGACCAATATCTGGTAGTAGAGGGAGAGAACTTCGAGGTGGGTTATCAGTCTTACTCTCATTGATTCCTTGGCTTTGAAAAATGTGCACATTGCTAAGGTCTTACTGTAACTGCATGCTTACTACGGTGAATCTCGCGCCTTAACTTTCCTGGAAAGCTCTTCCATTTGCACTTCAGATCAAAAAGTTTAGCATCAAAGCACTGCTCATTCATTATATATGTGTACAAAAGTCCATTCCTGATTACACCTGAATCAGCTCTTCTCAAAAGGTTTATACTTGCATACATTTTACAGCAGTCCGACCAGACTTTCACATCTATTGATATTAATGGAATGGAACTTTGTTCCACAAGGAAGTAGAGCGGACTCATCGTTACAATCGTATGTTGAGACAAATGTCAATCCCTGATCATCTCAAAAGTAGCACCACTCAACAGGATAATACATGCAGTCAGATGGCACCACTGATGAGTGGTGACCTAAACAATACTTGACTTTTTTTCTCAACATACGATGAGTCCGCTCTACCCTATGGAATGGACCTGTTTCATTGCTTTTAATGGAACAGCCAAAAGTTATGATCGGGCTGCAGGCACTATTGATAAGTGTCATTATGAACTAGGTTTGACTCTTGTTTCAATATACTACGAATGAGTGCCTGAAGTTGAGTTTTTTAGGAACTAATATTCAGCCGCGGTGTGAGCTCACCTGTCTAAGATGCCACTTTGATGTTGGATACCTGCAGGCTGATGAAATTTACTTGGTTTGTTAGGCAACAAAAAGCAATGGTGCAGATACTTAGGGCTTTGTCTTGTCTTATCCTACCGGCACAGCTGCTTCCACCTCGCATAAGGAAATTTCTTAGCAGAAAATGAGAACAAAACAGCAAAATGATTGGTTTTCAAACATTTTTTGGCTCCTTCCATATTTACTCTTGAGCGTTTTGCATATCTAGTGAGAAAATTTTCAAATAAAACATTTTTAAATCTGTATGAATGTTTGCTCTAAAGAACGTTCTGCAAGTGTGTAGCCTGTCCTTTTCTGTTCAAAAATTTGCTAACTGCATTGTCCAAAAGTAAGATCATGAGAAAGTGTAAAATAAATAATGGACGTGCAAAGCTTTGAAGATAAAGACTTTAAAAAAAGGATATTATAAGCTATCCCAGGCTCAAATTCAGCGGCAAAAAGGAAATCAAACAAGTGAATTTATAAAAAATTGAGTGCTGACCCAATCTCAGTTACAACACAACTACTGGAATTTAATGGACAGACCATCAACGGCAACATAGTGGCCACTTTGACACTATTAAAATCAAGGAAGGTGTGCAGGCAACCCATATATCGAAACCTTTCTCTGCAAAAATCTAACAGTTGGAAGACACTTGCTTACTCAGACCAATCTCTACGGTAATTAAATTAATCATATGCAGCGTCGAAATAATTTTAATCTGCCCAGAAGGTGCTTGCCTTGCTTCTATCTTCAACATATCATTGGTGAAACTTCAAAAGCTTATATCTCAGTTGCAGAGCTTCAAAATTTCTGCTCCCATTTTTCATTAAAGGAGAAAAAGTCGACGCCATTGCTTAAAATTTTCATAGAAAATTCTGTACCCAGAGAAGAATAATCGGGAAAGTTTTAAAGAAATGGCTTTCTTTTTTTTTCCCATAGACAAAAAAAATCATGCTAGAAAGTCATCAGCGATGCAAACCTAGATACCTATCCATTTTTGCAGTTGTATGTATTTTTAGCCTCTGCAAAAAGATAAAAGAGTGCTAGGTCCACACTGTTTTGCAGGGAAAGCAAGGTCAAAATGTTCAGTCTTATCTTTAGTTTTTAGCCTTATCAATCCATGTTTTCAGTTTCTATTCTTTCATGATTTTATTTTATAATAACAATATTCTGTGGTTTCAGGATACGATGGACCATTACAGTTCTCTATGATGCACGGAAGTCCTGACTCTAGCGACATAATTGTTCCCAAACGGAGTATCTCCATGGATTACGGTAATTTCTTATCATCCTCGAAAATGAAAAACTTAAGTGCCTCAAGGACATTAAAGATAGCATTAGTATGCTGTTGAGATCAGTTTTTGCCCTGGATACCTCTAGAAATCTGAGAGGGTTTGGACGCAACCTCTTAGAGACCTTGGTGTTTAAATTTTCAGTTGCTACTTTGGAGTTTCTTTGGTCTACAAGTGTTTTTTTGGAATTAAAATAATTTGATCGTGAGCTGATCATGCAGAGTAAATGGATGACTCCTGAAGCGGTAATAAATCCAAGAACTTTCGTTCAATACAATCCATGGTCCTTAGCTTGTCTGCAGTAAGCATAACTCTGAGAACTGAGCTCTTGCATGTGTTAATTACATCCAGTCATTGTGTGAGTGTTTTAGGTGTTGGTATCAAAGCAGCATAAAAAAAGTGGCCCAAGCTGTGTACCCGTATTATTGCAAGTCTCATTTTCATCCTGTTCAAGACTGGTTCAAGATTGTGTAATTGTTTTGGCCTATTTTTTGACAGACAGCAATAGTCAAGGTCTACTATTAATTATTAAATAGCGGTTTTCCCCTAGTAAAAGTGAATCAGCCTGTTGTCAGGCTATGTTTCATAAACTACCCTGAGTCAGACTTCAGGCTGACATCAGTCAAGTTCTTTTTAGTTTTTTCAGGTGTTCTTTTTTAGTCTGACTCAGGGTACTTTATGGAACATAGCCTGACGTCAGGCTGATTCACTTTTACTAGGGTTCTTAGGTGTCAATCACATCTTTATTATAAACTCGCTAAAATTATGCATGATCTGTGAAAATACTGCTTTTAGATTTTCTACTCCAAGTGTTGAGTCTGTTATGTTGAATCAGTGAAGGTGTAATGCTTGTGTTGATTTTCTATTTCAGATCTATTGGAAGAATCAACTATGAGGGTGGGAGACCCAATCCTAGGCGCCCAATCGATTTCCCAAGAGCTCGATCTTGAAGATGAAGAATCCACACCAATTGGATATATTAGCCAGGCTAGTGACAGCACAGACAATGTTAATTCACTCGTCTCACCTGAGATGAATGCCTCCTCTAAAAGCTCAGATGTAAGTCTCATCAATATCAACTGCTGGCTGATTGTTGAACTTTGTTGTTTTTTGACTGAATGAGAGAAGATGAAATAGAGTTATTTGAGCCGACAGATTTTTCGATTTTTGATCTTGTGCCCTCTTTTTTTTGCCTCTAGCGCACAACAAATAAGAGAGAGGAAGGGGTTGATGATAATCGATTGGTTGTCGGTCACCGAAGAGGCACTTTCAGCTTACCAATTATCTGGCCTGATCAAGAAACAAAAAGGCCTACCAATCTTTATTTTACCTTAGTCTTGTCTTGTCCGGTGGACGAATAACAAATTTCATGATTAATATAAAATTAGCTTGGTAGAGTGTGCCCTCTAAAATTAGTGTCGTTAAAAGACCCCCATGTTCAAAATATTTTTCAATGAAACAGTGAAGTCCTTTTTAATCAATGCTTTACAAGTAATAATTTTATGTATAAGTACTCATTTCAGAATGAAGTAAGGTCAATATGACAACACGAGCCAGCAATGTATAATCTGACAGTATCGTTTTTGTTTGTACCCTCTATTGGCTCATCAAGATGCACCGCTAGTGATCAAAAAGAGGTCCAATTAAAGGATCCTCAAACCTCTTACGTGAAATAAATTCTTCTCCCGTTAATCAATAATAGAAAAATATAAGTAATAATCAAGTTTTTCTACTTTTTAATTTTCTTTCAATCCAATTTCTTTTTCTGTCCAGAGTCTTTTTCAAAAAATAAATTACAGGTCCACTCCTAAACATTAGCCTTTGAAGTATCACTGTTCTCTACATTTAGGTGAAATAGCTAGATTTGAAAATGTATTTCCATGAAAGACTTTCATACCTAGTAAGTTATGCTTAAAAGATGTCGTCAAACTGAGTTCTTTGTAACATTCAGAATAATCTGGCTGTAAAGCTTATCACTTCTTTGCGCCTTTTTGGAGAGGTCATCATTGCCATTTCAGTTTTCAATCATTGTTTATTTGTGCTCTCTTACATCTTATATTCTAGGCGCCTCTGTTTATTCTGCATAACTTCTATTGTTTCCCCCTTTTTTCAGTGTATTGAAGCGGAAGGCGACATCGTCGGGAACTTGGATACATTTGTTCTAGAACCTGCATGCCAAAAAGTTCATTACAAATGTCGGATTACCAGGGATCGCAAAGGAGTTGATGGAGGATTTTATCCTGTTTATTATTTACATCTAGAGAGAGACTATGGCAAAAAGGTAAAGGCAAAATTAAATTATTTTCTGTCAAAAAAGTTGTCAACGAGTGAAGCAGTTCCTGGTGAGGATATTGAAGTGTGAGGAACTTGCACACAACTTACCCCTCTGAAATAATCAAGAATAAAAAGATTGATTAAAAATTGAATTCAATGTATATTTGTTACTGTACCGCACAGTATGCATACTGCTCAAAGTATTAAACATTAATACTGTCAATCAGACAGGATGGATGCGATTTGCTTGGTTGTGTTTGAACATGGAAATGGACCATTAGATAAAGTACAAAATTAAGAATTGTGATCTATGTTTTCTCTTTACAATTTCTTATAGAACAAAAGTTGCCCAATGAAAATCACTGAAATTGACTCCTAACCCAGATATTAACGTTTTTATTCAGCACTGGTTTACAATAAAATTGAATTTCTCACCTACAAGACAAACCTGAGTCGACGTTAATCAATTCTAGCCCTACAACAGTTTTAAGAGGCTTCTTAATCATAACAGTGTTCCTCTCCTCTGTTGTTGAAAGTTTAAAAATTTCCAATAGCTGAGCTGAAGCATCAAAATCGATGTTGCCATATTTTCATACTACAACGAATGTTTAGATAAAGTTTGGAGTACGATTTAACTCAAGTAGGTGATGGTTTTTTTATGTGCAGATTTTTTAAATTCATGCTGTGAAAAGTGTTAATTTCTTTGTTATGATTTACCTTCAATAATTTTCATCGCTCAAATCATGCTCTACATGACATCTTGTTCGGGAAAATACATTATAACAATGTTTATATTCGCTCTTTGTCTAGTGGTCCATCCGGCAATGATTTAAGATTTTACTGCAGTTTTTTCTTGAACCCAGGTAAATCTTCAAACCTTGACCTGATATTAGAGTTTTGTATATGTTAAATTGCATCACCTTTTCACAGCTCATTTGTGGTTTTTTCTTTCTTTCAGATATTCCTTCTTGCCGGTCGCAAGAGGAAAAAAAGTGCCACCTCAAACTACCTAATATCAACGGACCCAACAGATCTTTCGAGAGGAGGAGAATCTTACATCGGTAAACTTAGGTCAAATCTGTTGGGAACTCAATTCACAGTCTACGATAATGGTCATTCACCCAAGAAACCGTATTCAAAAGATGATAGGGATCAAGTCTATCCCCGCCAAGAACTAGCTGCAGTTTGCTATGTAAGTATCAAAACTCAATTAAAGAAAATCAGCTAGTAAGTAGTCCATCTTAATCGAGGAATGGAACAAGTCGGGTAATTTTTTCTTAACATGCACTGATAATTTTAGAATTTTTTTTTTTTTTTTTTTTTTTTTTTTTTTTTTAGTTTGGTATGAAATGGAAATCATTTTCAGTACCTTAAGTGCTATTTTTAAATGTTTTTCTTATTTTAAATGCTGACATTGGTAACATTGACATAGTCTCATTTTTATTTTTGCTTTTACAGGACACAAATGTTTTAGGCTTCAAAGGACCTCGTAAGATGACTGTTATTATTCCTGGCATGACGCAGGACCATCAGAGAATTCAGATAACACCCGAGGACAACTCTGAAACCTTACTAGGTACAGTTAATTTCGCATACGACAGATTTCCAGGTTTCAGGTTTTTAGACAGATTTCACAAAATTTATTCCCCTTACCTTGGACTTTCCAGGGTGTCTATTGGTTTGACATGTCAAGAAAATCAGGCTAAAGTACCACATTTATGAGGTCTGTCTGGATATTTTTACTAAGCATGGAAAGTTTGCTCATTGCATGCAAATTTTTTTGTAAATTTTTCTGGAAAATATGGCGAACTTTAGTAGAAAAGAAATGACTGCAAACCTAATGGGAAGTAAGGCACTTACGAAATTTGCGATTTTGTGTAAAGGGTAAATGCTTAATTTTGGTCTCTTTGGCCCCAAAAAATTATGAACTAAGAAAACTCTCAGGAAGTTGGACTTTTTTGAAAAGATGTCAGGCCTTTTATTATCTAAAATGAACCACCATCCCCTGTTCAATTAGATTGAAGAAGGTTAGGCAGGATTGGATCACACTTTAGTATACGAGAGTAGGACTTTCTAAATCTAATTCGCTCGCTACATTTTCTGTGGAGAACATTTTTGGTACATCCTAAGATTACTTCAGTCGAAATAACATTTAGCCAGAAAGATTTTTAGGTTACTCTTTATAACCCCATCAGTAACAATAATTTTTCAAATACGCATTTGGAAATGATCCCTTCCTCACTGAAAACGACGAATGCTTATTTTCCTCCTTTTTCTGCGTTCCTTTTTAGAATGTTGGCGCACTAAAAACATGGATGACTTAATCGAGTTACACAACAAAACGCCGTCATGGAATGACGATACACAGTCATATGTCCTGAATTTTCACGGCAGAGTGACACAAGCATCTGTAAAGAACTTTCAAATTGTGCACGATAGTGATGGTGAGTCCTTTTTTGGTTTTTTCTCTCTCAAACTTTCTTTCTCCAAGTAATTTATGCTATCTAGTAAGGCTTTTTTTTTTGGTTAGCTATCGAAATTGTGATGATAAATTAAACATTATTTGAAAGAACCAGACTAGAGTTCCATCAATAATTTTGAAAAACTACTTAGAAAAAGAAAGAAAAATTTAAAATCCTCTCTATCATTCTAAAAGAGAGAGAAGACACATTGCAGCTGTATCGTAAAAATCTCAAAATTAAAATCCACACATTCCACATTGTCCTAAAACTCTGGGTTCCAAGAATTTCCTCCATTTTGATAAAAAAAAAAAAAAACCTGAGAAAGTTCGGTGATGCCAATCCTAAATTTCTGTGTCCACCCTGTACATGCTGCTTTTAAAATTAAAGTCCGTCAAACGACGAGCGTTCTCTTTCTTGTCCAACTTAGTAGTATATTGCTTCAAACGTTATGAAAGATGCGGGACTGAAGGAAATTTTTATACCCTTTAGAGCAGGATTATTTCTAAAATCAAGGCAGTTATTCATGGAGCACAAGACTAAAGACCGAATTGAGAGGCGAGAATCGAAGATTTATTATTTTCCCTTCTTCAAGCTCAGTAGGATTTCTTAAATGATATCTGTAAGGAAAAGTCTCTTGGAAATGTCCATGCTGCGCTTCAAAATATTGAAATTTTTGATATTGGCGAAGGCCTTGCAGCGCAGTATGATCTAGCGCCACAGCTTCTGCTGATGTCCTGGATCTGTCACTGCTGCCAACTGGCTGATTTGAAATGCACTTGTGATATCACTGATCCTTGAAATCTTTTGAAATTGCTTGACCTGTGACCAGTGTGGTGTCAAAAAAATATACAAATAGAATCCTAACTTTAATTTTTTAAATTTTCAATCTTTTTCATTAATTTTTACAAGACTAACACTGTGATGTTAGTTGAAACCTGTATGAACAACACTGCGGTATCAACTTTTTAAAGGAAATACTCCTCCCTGGCACAATTCGAAAGAGCAAGAAGAGAGAAAACTTAATTACTTAACTTTTTCAACTCTAAAGCATGCTTTAGTTTTGAGCTTAGAAGTTTTTCACTGGAATAATTTTTTTTTCTTTCTTCAGTTGATTATATAATAATGCAATTTGGGCGCGTCTCGGAGGACGTTTTTACCATGGATTACCGCTACCCTCTCTGCGCTCTTCAAGCTTTTGCTATTGCTCTAAGCAGTTTTGATGGGAAATTAGCTTGCGACTAATGAGCTCGTCAGTCGATAAAGGTAAGGATAACTCAGTGCGTATTTAAGAATGTTTGTTCAATCCTTCTGCTCTAATTATCACTGCGTGAATTGGGTACATTTTGTCGTCTCTCGTACAAAGTAACATATCTTGTCCATGCTATGCTCTACAAACGTTTTATTTTACCTGGAAAGCCGTCCCACAAATTAGTCAAAAAATTCCCGTGTCTTTTTTCACGAGAAGAAAGAAAAATTTCCAGAAATTTCATGTGACAGCTCTGCTATAAGATAATAAAATGTAAGTACATCAGAAATACTAAAGCGAGCCATTGAGATATGTCCACTCATGCGGGAGATGACAATTTGTGCACACCTACATTAGTGCTTATAAGTAAGGACAAATGCACAATAGTTTCGTATTAGGACTGATGCTAGATATGGATACACTTGGAGTAAGGGAGGGGTGCACTGAAACTAGAAGCTCGGAATAATCACTGAAGACTTCATTAGAAGCCAAAAACGTTGAGAACTTTAACTCTTTTGCAGATAAACTTTACCATAATCAGGGTGTCTACCGTCATTAAAAACTGGAAAATATCAGGTAATTCGATGTCATCAGGAAAAATAAAAAAAATGTCAGGAAAATCGGTCTTGGATCAGAAAATTCCAAGTGCGTCAAACTTTTCTCTACCACATGCTGTCTAGCACCATACTAAAGTGAAACATTTTATTCAATTCATCAAATAAGTTGGTTTGTAAAAACAAACGTATGTAAAGTTTTTGCGCCACAAATCAGGAAATTTCATTTAAAATATCAGGAAAATCCAAAATGGAATTTAGTAGATACTCTGTATAATGTCATTCTGACTTGAAATTTTGTGAAACAAGTCTATGTGCATGGTCACACAATGAAATACTCTCTATCTGTTCTAAGCTGATTTAATTTTACTCGCTGCTCTGCTCTTTATTCATATCATTGCCTGATCTTAGATTTTGCCTAACCCAGTCTCTAAAATTTCAGTCCTAGGATCCACGTCATTCCTTGAATGGATACAATTTTTTTAAATGTTCCCTCGTAGATAAGCTGATTTTGTATTATTGCGGCCAATATTATTTCCTTTACTCTCTCAAGATTTGTACAGTCTAAAAAGAGCTTCATTTCAAACATTTTTTCAAGGTCTTGTATGTGTTTGACTTTTTGGAAGGTGCTTAAAAAGTGCTCGAATTTCACTCTGTACTAATTTTCATCAGGAAATGTTTGCTGTCAAGGAATAGTAAAGCATTGTGATATCATTCGTAAACTGCGATGAATTCCCAACAAACCACTGATTGTCAAATACTTTGTTTTTCTTAATGACAAACATTCACCAATGACATTTAGTGAAAGGTTAAATTAATCATGCTGTACTTTTTAGTTCCCCTCTTTCGAACTCCGTGTCCTTGCAACCTTAGAGCTTACCATATGGGTGAGCTTTGAACAAAAAAAAAGGGCAAAAACTGACAGAACTCTTATTGTTAAAAATCGCACCATGGAAAGAAAACTGGCGCTTAGGAAAAATTAAAGGAAAAGGTCTTGGAGAATCCTTAAAAATTCTTCAAAAAGTGCATGTTTTTTTTTTTAAAATCTTTTTTTTTAAAAAAAAAAAAAATCTTTCTGCTGCAAGAATCATGTCTTTTCATCAGGTTGTAAATAACTCTGCTATCAAGGCACTTGATGAAATTAAAAATACTCTTAATTAAAAATGCCGTTTCACCTGAAAATACTCTGATTGGTGAGCTTTAAAAAAGAAAAATTTGCGTTTTCTCTCTAAGTTTAACATTTTCCGAATAAAATACCTTCAGAGAAGTCTTCAATTAATTTAACAGATCATTAAATCAAGATTTTCCATTATAAATTTATTCCTTATTTGAATTATCTATGTATTAACAGGATGTCTCTGTGCTTTCAGATATTTTGGTTGTTCCAAGACTCACGAAACGATTCGACATTTACCCAGTAATTTTATCATCGACATTAGATGTTCCTTCTGCCTCTTCCGGAAAGGACTCAAGGATTTTTATTATTCTTTGCATTTTTTTTTCTTAATTTCTCAGCAGTTGCAGTATTACGTTTTGTACTTACTCAATTTACATTCTAGTCACTTTACAGTAATCGAAAAATTTAATGCTGTAAGATGCTCAAGATTCACGAATCTACCACATATAAGTTATTTAAATCTGGTCCGAATCGATACTATAATTAAGTGCTGTACTTTATGAAATCACAATCTAATCCAAAAGTTAAAAAGTTTGAACACATCAGGAACATATTTCATTGAGTTTCTGCTTCATGGTTGCACGAACATACATCACTTCAACTTTTGAAATTAACTACAACGTAAGTTTCAGGTCTTAGCTGAGAGTTTCTACTTGGCTTTTTCAGCAATTCAGCAGTATCTCAACTGCCTTTTGAACAGAATTTTAAAAACTTGAAAATGCTCATCAAAAGATTTTTCGTTTTCAAAAAGTTCAAGTAAGTGCTCTCTATCATGTGATACAAATTTTAGTATATTTTCCAAAGGCAAATGCACTATTTTTAAAGTTAAATTTCTATGCGGGTCTGAAACGAAATTGAATCGTGAATTATCTCAGATGTGTCGAGTTAAATGCAGGGCACTTGCTCTTAAAATTATTTTTATTTTTTATCCTATTGAAAGATTAAATTTCAATGGCTTTCATCCTGCAACTTAACTCAAAAAAAACCAATTATATATTTTAGATTCAACACAAAAAAATATTCTCTGAAGTATCTCCTGTTTTAAAAAAAACACAAGGAAAAGCCCAAATTTTTAGTGAATATTATGTCGCTTTATCTTTAATTTTTTTATAATTTTTCTTTTCCAAAGAGAGGAGCCACTGAAAATATTTTCTAGTTTCATTACTATGCTCTACTCCACAAATTTGGACACATTTTACACAACTAGGTATTTTATCAAGAATTATTTGCCACTCCGAATCGAAAAAAGACAACTTTTTGTCTATTCTCCGATTTGTTTTAATTGTTATTTTGTTTTAATTTTGACCTATAATGAGCATATCTGCTTTCTTGTCTCCTAATTTTCTCTCATGGTTGATTTTTCAATGGAGAACTAAACTACAAAACGCATTTGAAATTTCTGTGAATTTACCCTAGATTATTATACCCTAGATATTATCAATACTCACAAAATTTCAAGTTCCAGGATTGCTTTGTTTTCCGTTTAAAAAATGAAATATCAGAAGAAACTATTCAACGTCTGATGTTGTCAGGCTGCCTCTAGTTAAATGCGCCCAATGGGCTCACTTGTACATCTCTAGGGCCCATCTTGTACCTCTCCATACATATCAGTATTTTCACTCACTGTTTCTCAATAGGTTAGGTAATTATAGTGTTAAAAACTGATTTTCTTATTGTTTTATCCACTGGAATCTGGCAAGAGTATATTTTAACTTCAAAAAGCCTCAAAGGCTGACTTTCAGAGAATGTGATGCTCTCTCCTTGCAGAAAAGACTTGTGGTTTTTTTTTTTTTTTTTTTTTTTTTTTTTTTTTTTTTTTTTTTACCGCTAAACCACCGCTTTCTGATTTTTTTATTAACCATAGTATCAAATTTTGAATTGAAATTCAAAAATTGCTCATCTTTTTGCAGTTGTTCCTTTATGTAAAAAATTACGCAATGTTAGCCATTTTTATCAAGAACACCTGATCTAATTAAATTTTAGTCTAAAATCTGATGACAGCACAGATTGTGCTATTTTATTTTTAGATGCACTTCTAAGGTATTTTCAATCCAAAGTCTGTAGTAATTTAGTAACAATGAAGGGTCACCGATAAAAATCTGAGTTTCCAAAGTTGCCGAAACTCAGCTGTTTTCTTGTACATCTGTTTTGTAGGCTGTGTGCAATTCCAATCACAAAAAGTTGGTGCAACAAAGCTCAAAATCAGAGCACTTGCAGTTCTAGTACGGCCAATTGTTTCTGACAGTATCAGAGTTTATCGGTAGAATAAAATAAAGAAAACTGAGGGTACTGATAGTTTATCCGCAAGGATTTGTTATAACAGCCCTTATGACACCCTCTAAACAAATTACTATGATTTGATATTATAAAGTGCTTCTTATGTCAGTGTCTTAAAATATTCAATTTAGTGTCTTACAAACATGCCTTGAGAAAAATTGTTTTGATCAGTTTGAATTTCTGACAATGTAGGAAAACGCGAGACTTTTTGAAGTTGCATTTTCCCAGACCTATGAAATCGCGCCTGAATCATTCATTGCACCAATGATGATATTCTTAAGGTGGAGCGACATTCTTCAAAAACGGCTTCATTCAGAAAGACCAGAGATTCATCTGACTCAAGTTTTAAAAAAGTGCAACTTCAGGTATAATGAATATTGTGCCTTTTATTTATTGTAGTTTCTTGGTAAGGAGACTGCCAGTTTCAAAGCGAAAGACTCAGCAGATCTGAGAATTTTGAAGGAACTTCGAGTAACTTTGCACAAATTTTTTCATGCCTTTTTTTCCTGTCAATTTCAACACAAATTCAGTTAGTGATATTTTCCCTCTAAGCCACATATCAATCATAGGTACAAGTATTTTTTCAATGTAGCACTCACGATCAAAAGATCATAACTTTTATTCGTCCAAACTTTTGTCTGATTCATTTCAAGTAGAATAGTTTTACATTCGTGGTAAGTGCCTGAATTTAGTAAAACAAATTCTAGAAAGTGAAGGAAATGCTGCTTCCTCCTTGAACTCTGCACACTTAAGATCCTTTACATCCAAGTAAGTGAAAATTGTTTCAAGGGGAAGTATAATTTAAATTTTAATTAGTTGAAGTATAATATTTTAGTAGTTATTGTGTAAAGTTCCTGTTCACATGAAGTGTATTTTTTAAATGGTTCTGTTAAGATCAACAAAAATTTAACGTAAAGCAAATATTGACGGTGAAACTGCAAAAACGCTTATCCTGTTGGGGATGTGAAAAAATCTCCGCTGCTCCCATTTTAGCTTACCTTAGGAAAACGAGTCAACACTTCTGCTCGAAACTTAAAATATTCCTCACACTAAGAAGAAAAATTTTTTCTATCCAAGAGATAAATTATGACAGGAAACCTACAGCGTCGCAGACCGAGATACACGTTTTCAGTCTCACTGTCATTATGATTTTTTTCTCATCAAGCAACACTGTAAATTTAATGTCAGGTTTTTCAAGTGTATTTATGTTTAGTTTTAATGTCAATTTGTATAAACTTCAAACTGTGGAGTGGTTTCTTGTACTATCCCAGTTTTAAAATTGTTTGTAAAAGTTCTTAAAAATGGATCTTTGATATCTAATGTGAAAAGATTAAATAAGCACATAAAAAGGAGAAACTAACCTAAAAATAATTCCCAAATCTCCAAGTCTAATGTTTAATATCCAAGTTGTGATAAATACAGTGAACCGCATGGACTAATCTCCTGAGGCTACTCTGTTCGTAAAATTTTTGAAACGTCCTTTCTGCTTTTATGAAAAATTACGTAAGGTTCCTTTATTTTTTATTTGCTCACATTTTTAATGAAAAGTTCTTTATTATTCTTACGTTTTAGTAAAATTTCTGCTTCTCAAGTATGTAACCACTTTAGTGCAGCTTTGAATAATTTTTAGGCACCTTCCTCTCGTTGTAGAAATTTGACTGACAAAATCCCCCAAAATAGCTGTACTTAAAACATTGTGAATTCCATCTTACAACGCACATATTCTTAGTCTTTCAATCCTCCCACCTTGATTTTCAATGCTCAGAATTTTCTGAAGAACTCTCTCGACTAATCATCTTAGTTTACAAAGAATTGATGAGCCATATTGCCATCTCTTGCCACGGAGAATCCAACGGTTACAACATGCTTAATACGTGGGTCAAATGTGCCACAGAATCTCATTTTGACGAATGACTCTTATAGATTTACTAGGAATTATAAGGCCGACCAAATTTCCAAGCCTTTGTATCCAGTGAAAACGGGAGTATTGCCCTCATATGTGTCAGTGTACACTTTGGTCGTTTAGATCTTGGGCATATCAATGATGGTTGTGGATCCAACAGTTAAAATTTCAATTCATCCCTCATTTAAGATCAAAGTGGGAAAAATCTGGGTACATTGCCCATCTGGGAAAAGATCACATGTTTTTTTGACATTGCCAAGAAACTGTTAATCAGGCCAAGATCAGGCAGCTTTCGGTGTGTTTCTCTGTCAATCAGAGACATTTTTCTTGAAATTTTCGTGTCATAGGAAGTGTTATTTTGTAGTGAAAGAACGGCGAAGCTCTATTTCTTAGTAACACTAGATGCCTCTCAAGTGCCCTTTTTTCAGATGGTCCTTCACGCGTGTACAAACCAATATAATCAATATTGTAAGCTTTTTGATTCCTCAAATTTTAATTTTTCGTTCAAGCTGTATCAAGAGATCTTCCGAGCCAATTTTAATTATTTTTTTCTATGATAGGCTGATAATCTTTTGAAGTTTTCAAATCTTGACTCAAGATTTTTACTGTTAGGAAGTGGTTAACTGAAAACAATGATTGCCCTGTGTAGGTTTGGCGGAAAAGAATTCTTTAGTTATTTATGATGTAAATCAGTTTTGTTTTAAATGTGTTCATATTTACTTTAGCAGGCAATCAGTTTGAATGCCTGTCTTTAAGACTCAACCGTCAAAACATGATTCTGTACGCCCTTGACTGTATAATACCATTTGATTAATTAGTCATTAGTGTTCAACTCCCTCCTCTCAATTTATGTATTAAATTAATAAATAAAATCACCCATCTTCTCTCAAATGACCTTAAATGTCAAGATTTGTTGGTTCTTAAATATGATTAACACCAGGAATTTCTTCTTTGTAGAAACCAAAATCACTCGTAATTCAACCAAAGTTTTGATCAAATCAACGTTATGGTTTATTGCAGCAGGAAATTGACCCACTGTTTCTCCTGCAACTTTCTGTGTTCAATTTTCATATGATTGTATTTGATTATGCTCCTGACTAATATAGTGTCTCCTACAGTCTAAGTATCAGACTGCTTTGTCACTTCTAATTTTCGAGGTTAGATTAGCTACTATGCACAATCGAGGTCCTTGGTGAATGAAGACAGTGACATTTCTGTGATTTTGAGAGAAGCGAAATCCGAGTTTATCTTTATACAGTTAAAAATTAAGTTTTGCACTTAATCTCTTCGGGAGGCTTACCTCAAAGCAAAATTGTTTCAATATCACACATCACTCAATATATTTTCTGAAACAAGTCACTTCTGTGATTCACTGAGGGCCTCAATTGACTCATCTCATACTGCCGCAAGATTGTATGCATCAAACTCCTTCTTCTGTTTCCTAAACATGTCATTATATTCTTTTAATGTTTCTCAGTATTCTGTTTCCGTGTTATATATCTCTTTCATGTCAATGGAAACAATAGACACAAGTTATCATCTACTTACTAGCACCAAAGATCTCTCAAATACATTTAGATTTTAAAACAAATTTGTCTGCATTTTCTTTTATGCCATCTATCTTTTTTTTTTTTCAATGAACTTGTTATTATTAAAAGTAAACACTCAGTCAATCAACAACGCTATCAACACTATATAGTGCGTTTACAATAATGCTGGTATCTTGCAATTCTAATAATTTTCATAAGCGCTATAATATATGTTTGGATATGAAATCATGGAAAAGAAATAGGCATAGGCACTATGGAGATTTTTTGAAAGAGTATCGCAACTGCCAAAAAAGACAGCTACCTGGACATTTCTTCTATGTAAAATAAGGACCAAAAAATTGTATAGTTCCAGTCTTAACAATTTTTTTATTTTTTTTTAAAAAAAACACTAACTTAAAATTGAAATACTTATGAAATAAAATGCGAAAATTATTTTAAAAAAACTTGAAAGACAAACTAGCGCTTGGATCGGGCTTCTTTCTGTTGTTTCTTCTTTTCTTCTTTTCCAAGAATAGTGAAGATTTTCTTCTTCATTATCTTCTGGTTTTTAAGTGCCTTCAGTTCCTCTGCCTGTTTCTTCTTCTTCAATGCTTCAATTCGAGCGTGGGTGGCTTCTTGCTGCTTTTTCCGTTTTTCCTTGTAATTTGTTGATATTCTACGCATTAGTGCAGCAATCTAAAACAAGACAAATTAATGTAAACTCAATTTCAGGCACTAATTGACTACCAAAAGCAAAGAAAATAAGAAGGTCACAGAGAATGTAGCATTGACAAATCTGAAGTCTTGGGAAGTCACAGTTCATAATCTCCTGTATGAAGGGACATAACTACATTTTAACGCTGCAAAATTTCCCCTCATAAATTATATTTATAAAGTCAAAAATCATAATTTGACAGTTCACGAGAAAATACTTTTTGATGATTCAAAGAGTGATTTGGCAGCAGTTTAGTTCCATATCGTATCAATAAAAAGCAAACTTCAAGTTATCCAACAGTCATATCTCGTTATGACGTTCCTAGAAATGTTTTCCCAGAAACAGGATTCTACTTTTCAAGCCACAATGCAATATAACTGTAATATTTGTTTGTAAAGTACTTCTCTGGGCAGTTACAAATGTTGATATTCTTTAAGACTTTGGCCCCTGATTACATAAATGGTAACAAAAGAGAAGAAAAATAAACTACACAATACCTCTGTTTCATGTTCATTGCGAACTACAGCAACTCGCTGTTTCTTCAAATTAGAGCGACCAGTGTAGAAGTCCTTGGTTTTATCCTTGTAAGGGAGAGCTGCTTTGAGCTCTTTAGGAACTTTCAATGGTTTGAAGAATTTGGGCTTTCTGTTGATTGGTGTGTACATACTATCGTACTGCGGCTCACTCCTGATACCACGTTCTCTTTTCAGTTCTCCCACCGTTTTCATGCCCTTCCACGCATTTTTCGCATCGGGTGATAAAAGTAATGATGTGACAGGATTGTAGAATTTCTTCACTTCAACTTGGTACCAAGTCCGACAAAATATAATATCTAGAAAAGGGAAAAATAAAATTCTTAGAATCAATCGTAAGAATGAATTTTTCGAACATTATCAGTTCACTCAACTGATGAGTTTTCAACAGGAGTTTCAGCAGAGAATTGAGACTTAAACTTTTGCTGATTCACGTTAGCTACAATTTTTTAATTTCCTCATTTTACCTAATATTTTTTAAATTTTCAATGAAAAATTTTCTGATGAAACTTTCCTGTCGGCTGCCTATGGTGTAGTGGTTGTAGCGTTAGCTCTACGATCGGGAGGTCCTGGTTGGATTCCCAGCCAGGCAACCCGAATTTTGATGGTCTCAAACAATGGTTGCCTGGGACTGGTTGGTAAGGACGGAAGGGGGACTGGACTAGAGCGCATGATTAGCCCTTGAGGGCTATTTGAAGTGGTAAAAAAAGAAAAGAAGAAGAAGAAAAAAAATAAGCTCCAGGTTCCCATTACACCACATACCAGATTCAATTGAATGAAACTAAAAATTTAGAGGGAAAATTTTGATTTTTATATTAAAAAATTAATTCTCTAGCATCGAATTAACGCAGATCTCCTTTGGGAAGATATTATGGACAAAGTAAACTTACGTGCAACTATGAATTAATTGAATATCAGAATTTTAAACTCCCTCTACTTTCTACAACACAGCAATCATACAGGTCAACAACCCTCCCTCTCCCATTAAAAATTACTTTAAACTTTGCTAGACCCTTCTCCCATTCCTCCTTGCTTGGTAATTTTTTTAAAAGTTTTTACAAAATCAGCCGAGAATTTTGGAATTAGAATTAGCGCTTCCAACCTAATTTTGAGGTACAGGATGGAGTATCACACTCCCTCACTTTCTCCTTAGAGACTGACACAATATTTGGACTACCTCTCACAAGGTGGCCGACTCTGCTTGCGTCTCAGTATTGCTCCTCTTACATAATGCGCAAGCCAATGTCGCATCCAAAAAGGGGTAATAACAAATACAAGGACATAGTACCACCTAAAATTTGAACGTTAGGTATGCTTTCATTTCCTGTAATTCATCGACTCTTACCACTTTTTAAAACGGTATCCTCAAATGTGGCTCGCACAGCACCCTCTGGTTTTGGAAGAGCTTTCTTGATCATGCCTCTGACTCCAGAGACTGTCCTAATTTTAGCACCTTCGAATCTGGCAGCTTCTAGAGTTGACGTGAACATTCCGCTAACGAAGGCTGTCTTCTTGAAAATTTTGTCTGCCTCTCCCGTCAGTTTCAGTTTTTTGGTGATTTTTGTGGTTTGATTGGTGTCCACAACCGAACCAGTGAGTGCAATTCTAAAACCAGGCTGTGATAAAAAAAAATTAAATAAATGCATCAGCAAATAATTCATTAAATTTAAAAGAAAGTGAAAAATTGATCTTCCGATTATTTCTATATTTTATTTACTTAGAAAAAGGTTCTACAAGATTTCTCTGTATTTTTGTGATTTTCTGTAATCTATCAAGAAGAGTCCTGCAGGCTGATTATTTACTTCCCTCATCTATTGACCTTGATGGATGCGGGCTGCGGATCTATGAGACAGAGATTCCGAGCGATTCAGAACTAATTTCAATAGATCCAGCTAGATCCAGCACTGATAGATGCGGATCCCCCGGCCCTAAGGCAGTAGATGCGGTGACATCTATTAAAACTGTGCTTCTGATTGGCCGACTGGTATTGCCGCGGCGGGATTCGAACCCACCATCGCTCGGATTGGTAGCGACTGAATATCGACGCCGCTATCCACTGCGCCACGGTAGCTGATAAGACGGAGTTGAGTAAAACACGATAAATGATCTATTTGGAGGTTAGGTTTCCTACGCGCTTCTTCTTCACTCGGTGAATCAAGGTGTCTGATTGGTTAGAACGATTATTTTCATCTCAAAGCAATCGTTCAACACTGTATTCCAATTCTGCTGATCTATTGCTCATCCATCGGATAGAATCACAGTGTAGAATCACAAATAGTTTGATCATAGATGCGCGATAGATGAGATTTGCAGATCTACAGCCGAGATCTATGAAAGTAAATAATCAGCCTGCTGGACGAAATCAAGATGCCAAAAATTGATGAAAACATATTAGATGAAAATACTGATTTTACTTTATTTATCACACAGTCCGTTAAATTAAGGATGAAGATACACTTCAACTTTTAAGACCCAAAAAATTTCAACCTCAACAACGATTGGAATGGCAAACCTGGGAAGAATGCCAAATGACACAAATTGATATTCAGTTCAAATCAGTATTTTACATTTACAAGATTTGGCCTCGAGTTAAAACATTCTTAACAGAGGAGATTATCAGAATAACTCATATTTCAGAAAGTACCTGTCTTTGACAGTTTCAGTTTTAGTGAGAAAGAGAGCTGAACAACGAATTCAAGATGAAAATTGAAGACCCACAGAGCAATCCGCCTTGAAAAAATTGATACTGAAAGACTCACTGAAAGAATTATTTTCAATGATAGGAGGAACAGATTTTAAGGTGTAAAAGGTTGTCTAAGACGTATGAGAAAAAAAAAAAATTTGTGAAAAGAGAGGACTGAACAACAAACCTCTCTCGTGGCAACGTCCTGCACTGCCAATAAACCGGATCCTGCTGGAGTAATAGGGCCCCAGAAATGCATATGACATGTAACATGCTCCGGAGTATACTTCAACATCCTGTGCCTGAGGTTATCTTCAAGTTTTGAATAAACAGGGATAGTCTGGAAGCGTCTCCATCCCAGCGATATGATGAGTGGGTTGTTTGTTTTCATTATCTTGCCATACCATCGATGCTTCTTGACACGTGTCTGAAAAAAGCAAAAACCACTCTTATTCGAGGCCAAAATCTGGCTGGTCTCGTCGGCTACAAATGCATCTACATACCCGCCATATTCAACAATAAATTAGATAAATAATATCCCAGACTCAAACTGTTCATAGGTGAAGTTTTTCCCATAAGTGAATCTCAAAAATTGGAAACTAACAACCACTACTAATTAATATGTAGTTTAGGTGGTTGAAGACACTGAAATTTTTCTCCCAATTG
The DNA here is from genome assembly GCF_001854935.1 of Bemisia tabaci. Classification (NCBI taxonomy): domain Eukaryota; kingdom Metazoa; phylum Arthropoda; class Insecta; order Hemiptera; family Aleyrodidae; genus Bemisia; species Bemisia tabaci. The sequence goes on from NW_017547136.1 coordinate 1,630,991, forward strand.
ATGTTTTTAAGGGTGGATGATGAAGCTTCAGATACCATTACATTAAAAAAGCTGCATTTTTTCAAATTAAGAAGGGTGCTTTTAAGAATTAGTGTGAAAAAAGCAAGGTCGATAAACTCAGGTCAGTCTGGTAACAAGATAATATTTAATTTTTGACATCAATTTATCATCTATATATTTTTAGGATCTATTTAATATACGTAAATAATTTTGTCATGTCAAAGATGTTTGAAAATAATTTTATTTACATTAAGTTGCGTGCACTTTCGGATTTAATCCATCTTCAGAGATTACAGATATCGAGTGATAGCATAATTACTAAAGCAATGCTGAAATGGTACTTCTTTGGAACAAGGAAAACATATTTAAAAAAGAAATTTTTTTTCGGTTTAATCGTAGATATGTTCCACATATTCTAAAAATATATAAAAATGTTAGTATTACTTTGCTGCCAACGTTATCACTCGCTAACTGTAACTTCTGAAAATGGATTAGGTAAATCTGAAAGTTAGCAGGTATAAAAATATTTACAAGTACCTTTGCTCCAATAAATACATTTATCTGTAATAAAATAATGATGTAACTTTTGGAGTTTTCCAATCTGCAGCAGATTTTTGATTAGTTTACAACGCCACTGCTTTTCAAACATTTTACCTGATTCAGTCGCTTCGTTGGCATAGTGCTACAGATCTCCATTAGATCAATCTAATCAGATTAGGTGAACTGTACGCCAGAGTAATCATAACAAGGCTACTGTCAGCATCATTCCCTGAGGATATGTCCTATATTGGTAAATATTACCTCGACTCTGCCATTGGACTAACCCAAGTCTAGTTACCTTATGAACAAAGATTTGTCTACTTACATTAACATATCCGATAGTTTCCTCTCCTGACTGCAATCCTCCTACTATTAAAGGATAGGTTGGATCAAAATTAGTGACTAGCTCACAGGACATCTGCGTCAACTCCATCCTCACATACATCCCCGATCTGAAACCTTCCAATTCGACTCGGACTTCATCTTCTAGCCCCTCGAACATGCTTTTGTTCAGTTCCGCCTGTTTTGATGCCTCCTGCTTCAAGTCGTCATAGTATGAAGAGCCTTCGCCTGTTTTATCATCATATTCAGCATCAAACTTTTCTTTCAGCTTTCGCTTCTTCTCCATGAGTTTTTCTTTTGTCATTGGCTCCTCTGGTTCTTTGCTGTCGTCCAGTTCTGTTTCATCATCATCTTTGCTGGGTTTCTTCGCCGATTCTACTGTGTGCTTTTCACCAGTTTCCAGATCTTCAAAGTCATCATAAAGCTCTTCATCTTCATCGGTGAGATCATCTAGTCGGAGCAGCTCTGAAGCATCTTCTGACGCTTTCCATTTTCCAGTTACAAAACAATCTCGGATACTTTCTTTTATCTGTGAGAAAAAATGAATGTGTGTTAGGATACTAATGATGTTAAACAGAACTTGTTTCCAAGGAAATAATGAAGAAAAATTGAATTTTCTTTCTGGCAACATCAGCTTTACTTCCCATGAAGTATAACATCCATGTAATTTTGGAACTTGGAGTTAATTTTCTCAAAATAAGGAAAACATGTTACCTGTTCTGTTCACTGAAGGTTTTAATTGCTATTAGCAGTGGTAGATATCACAAACAATATCCTTAAAAGCTTTTTTATACTAAAATCATTAATAAAAGTAGGATTCATTTAACCTATATAATATAAGTTCAAGGACCTCTGCTACATTTGTGGAGGACTTTTTACTAAAACTACGAGAACTTTTTGGACTTTTTAGAAATTTGTTTCAAGATCATTTATGGGCTGTAATGGTAAACATATTTTTCTTTTGATCATCAACATGACAACTTTAAGCGCTTTCATCACAATCAAGGTTTACTTGAAGATGCTCAAAAAAGAGGAAAATCATATGATAACATTTTTGGAAATTGGACCGCAAATTTGAGGATTTTTGCATCTGTTCACTACTTTTCCAACTTATCAATTTACTTCCAAGAACTTAAAATCGGAGAAAAAATCAAGGAATATTTGAGGGTTTTTAGAGGTACCTAGCATGATTCTTCACAAGAGAATTCTGAAAAAATAGGCAACTTTGCATTTGTACCGGACAGAATTAGCGAGAGAAAGAAGAGTGGAAATGTAAAATATATTATTTTAATGTTTGAACTCCGATTTGAATAGCATTTTCTGGTGAAAAGTCATTTCATTATCATCAGTATCATGTCATGTACATTTTTTTTACCTGAAGGAGTAAACAATTTTCTTAGACTCGGTTATTAACAACAAAAAATACAGGCAAATTAAAGTTCTCCCACTTAAGAAAAACCCTACTTGATTTACAAGTACTCACCGATTCATTGGTCCAATCTTTCAGCTGCTTGATGGGAAACTTAGAAGAGTCCACACTATCCATGGTATCTTTTTCTTCCAACTTCGATTGTTGCTTTTGTCTCACAACCCGAAACAAGCCACCGATCTCATTTTCATTGTCTTCTGAATCACTGGATTGATCCATTGGGTTGTATCCTGAATAAAAGCAGAGTTAGGATTACAAATTAATTTGACAAACCAGAGATCGAGGACTATTAAAAACAAATGGAGCAGTAGTTACAGGAATTACTTTGGTTAAAGCTTGGGCAAATGATGACTGCATTTTAGTTATGGATGGAATTAGCATGATGAGAAAATTTTAACTCTGGGATATTTGTCTTACAGTCTGTTGAGCTTTTCCATGCAATCCACTAGTTTCCTCATTTCTAGACACATTTAGCACAATCACTGGGGGATTTAGAAAAACTAAGCACCTAGTAAAATGGAGGTTAAAACCATTTGTAAACATCCCACGGAACAAGTCGTAGAATATTTGATTCATTATCAAGCTAAAAAAGTGAAGTTGCATTTTAATCTGATGCCTTGAATGTTTTGAGCCTTGAATTTGCTAATTTTTGACTACGGTTTGAATTGAAATTTTTTAGAATTTCTTGTACAAAAATGTTGGTAAAATACACAGGAATGACTCGGTTTAAAGTTTATTTGAATTAGGGCACTTTTTTTATGGACACCCATGATCAGGTGACTTCCCTTAATTTTTGCCAAGAATCAGATTAGAGCTTATTCCTCAAGTGCTGATGGGGCATACGGTAGCTCTACTTAAAAGAACTTGAGAATCATACCATAGACAAGATTCCAAAGGTTGGCTGAACTGTTTTGCCGCTCAACAAATGCATCGGCTGCTTTCATAGCTAAATTACTCTTCCAATTGACATTTGAGTCCTTAGCTTCAAACACACTACCATCACTGTCTGAGTCATTGTCGGTTTCTGATTCTTCACCGTGTTCCAGACGCTCACAGCTCTCTCCCATACTTTCATCGTGATCGTTTGCAGAGCTGTAATCACTGTCTACTTCTGCATCATTGCCTTCATCTTCATCAGAACTATCTGCACCATCATCGCTTGTTACTTCATTTTCCGCACCATGCATTTCATCGTCACTGTCTGAGTTGTCACTATCACTGGCATCTTCATCATTTTCAGCCAAACTGGTGTTTTTATCATGTCTGATATGGCTAGGGTGGTCGACTTCCATACTTTCATTAGGACATGGTTTCAAATCACTGAAATAAAAGAAAACCAGAGATGAAGGCTCAAGCATATTAAATTTCCAAAATTACATTGACACATCGATAGCCCGTGTAATTTCCTAAAAAAAAAAAAAAAAAAAAAAAAAAAAAAAAAAAAAAAAAAAATTCCACAACAATCATACATGGTTTATGCAACTTTGATGCTCACGCACTGATTAGTAAGCAAGCTAACCATACCGATATCCTGTCAAGAGTTCAAGAAACGTTTTAAAGATAAGAAACACTTACTCTTGGAATTCTGAGGCAACAATGGGTTTTGTGTTGGAAAAAAGCTGCACCTCACTCTGGGCTATCTTTTCATCTAAGGTTAGTTTGGTATCTACAATGGAACTGACTAATTTCCTTTCTGGTTCTGATTCCCTTGATTTCTGAAAAAAAAAAAAATTAGGATATAAATACAGAGGAAAAAGTAACACTAATTCATAGAGCAGAAGGAGAAAGAAAACCATCATGAGTAATGTTTTTCGTTTTCTTGGGTATTTTTGTAAGAAAATGAAGAAGTAGATATACACATTTTATAATTGGGGAACATTCATTTCAAAATCGACTCCACTTTCATCTCAAAAACACAATGTCTTAAATGTAAATACCAATGGGTAAATGCTAAAAATACGTATCTTAATTGCAATATTTACAGATCTCTGATTATGTTACATTTTCCTTAAGGAAAGCTAGACCAAATGTTTCCTTGCAATTTTTGGCGATTTTTTCAGGATGGGTGAAGATATTCCACAAAATACTTTAATAGAAAATCACACCGACTTTTCCTTTGAAAAACATGTGCTGAGACTTATACTATCACAATAAGAGATACGCATTTTTCGGCTTTAGCCTTCAAAATCTTGAAGTGAGATAAAATTGAAAAAAGAAAGAAAAAAGATAAGAATCTATGAGAAGGGACTAGTCTACCAAAGTCAAGCTCATTAATTATTCAACTATACAATTAAGTTACATATTTCTACAGGCTCATTTGAAGAGTTCAGAACTTAGTGCTTACTTTGTGGGAATGGCTGCCTGCCAATTCAACATAAACAGCATCCTTATCATAAACAATCCCTCCGACACCAGAAAAGGGAGCATAGATCAAGCGTTCTTTTTCGACTAGACTTCGTTTTTTCAACTTGTCAGGCAAAGGACAAGGATCTGGGAGGAAGCACACGTCTGCTAATTTTGAGTCGCCACAACCTGCATTCATCAAAGAGTTCCAGTTTAAAATGTAACTATGAGTGATAAATCCTGTAAATAGAAAGTCTTGAAGTCCTGAAAGTCTTCATTATTTACTTAATAATAATTCAAGGCAATATGTGGTTGGATAAAGTAACTTGTGTTACTTTGCTGGGACTTCAAAACTTTTAAAATTTTTGCTTCGTCTGACACATCAAAAACACAGTTGCAATTCTCACAAGTTGACAAATATTCCGTTCCGTTCATTTTAATGCATCTAAAATGATTGAAATTTGTCAAAGTAAACCTCCTTTTCTAGAATCAATTATTTATTACGTGTTTTAAATTAGAAAAGCAATGTTACAGACTTTGCCACTGTGACATGGGAATTTTCTCCTTCCTAACAACTTCTGCGAAACTGATATTGCAGGTTCCTTATAAAACAAGGCAATACAGAGTCCTTATATCCATAAATATCTGAACAGCAATTATTACTTTTTGAAAAACAGCTGGGAATTTTTCTAAGATTTCCTGTTCCCGACCATCAAAGTTCCTAGAGGACACAGAAAGGCAAGACTGGTGATAAAGATCTATGGTTACTGTGGGAAAATAAAATTGACTCACCAGGAATGTGGACTGTGCTGTGTCTATTGAGAGGGATTCCTCTGACGTAACCATATAAACTGACAGTACGGTCACATTTAGGATTCTGCCTAATTTCTTCCGGAGGTGTCAAGTCTTCCATCCTGTCCGCTACAAAAAAAAAACCAATACAATGTTCCGTTATGAGCCTGGTATGAGATATGCTAGAAGTTAGATGAATAAGGAACCAACACAAAGAAAATGAAAATAACAGGTGAAAAAATGTAAGCATATGGGTTAATACTGAGGAAGCTGGAAGATACTAAAAGCTATGTAATAAATTAAATACAGTACTTATTCATGAATACACCCTCTTCGTAAATTTATTTCAATTTAAACTCTTTTTTTGGATCTCCTAGTTTTCAATGCAAATGACTCTACCTTATTTTGGGCATAATGATTATAATTCGCTGAGAAATTTGACCTCATTGACTTGAAACATCGGGTTTCACTTTGAACTTAACTTGGCCCCGGAAAAAATGAAAGAGGAATAACTTAAAGATTCTGACCTATTAAAAATGGGTGAGAAGTCTGCCAAATCAGCGGTCTAAATTTCATTACAGAAATAAACCTGCACAAATTTTTCACTTCATTCTTCAGGTACTCTCCGTGCAGAATACCAGATAGGTAGAAAAGTTTTGCCCCTTGATAAACCTCTGTCCAGAATCGGTGCTTCAGGTCCTTCTTTATTCGTCTCAGAGTTTTGTTTTCTTTCAACATATCCAAATGAGTGAGGACACCCATGATTTTCGGCATACCATGAACCTACAAAATCATAGTACATAACAAAATCAGTTGATGGAGATGTATCTATTCATTGGTTATATCATTAGAATTAGTTACAAAGAAATCTCCCTAAAACAAATTGTCAAGGGCCGAGAGAGATTTCAACTTGGGTGGTTTTTCGTTTTAACCGCTTTGCCACTTAGGCTAGAAATTTTTCAATGCTAGGTAGAATACTAATTTTGAATTTTGAGAGTTAATTTTTAGATTTTATCACTTTATTTTATTTTTTTTTCAGCTTTGAATGATCAGTTTAAAAAAAATTCAACTTAAGGTCTTTAATATTTATGCTTTTTAAATTTTAATCATCAAAGTGCATCAAAAATCACAGATTTTCAAGCTCTTACTTCTATTCTCATTCAAAACTACAGGTGCAGGTCATCATAATTCCTTTGTAGAAACGTTTTTTCTCCTAATTTCTGGCAAATAAATTTAATTTTTTTGTAGGTTTGCCGAAAAAAAAATTTCAACTCTAGCAGTTTTTTCTCAATCATACGTTTTACAAATTTGTCTTGATAGAAATATTTTAAATAAAACCTTAAAGCAATATCTAGGGGCTGAAAAATGTTTTGACTTAAGCAGCGTTTCGTCTGAGCCGTAGCTGCACTTGGCCAAATTTCACCGAGCAGTGAATTATTCATTTCGCTTAAAAATAAAATTAGCAGGTTGAAATAAGAACATAATTTTACCATCTGCTATAAAAACTTACTTGACATATATTTAAAAACTCAAAAATCTCCATTTCAAATCCAAATGATGCATCTATCAGAAGTAGAACCAAGTCAGCCACTTTGGCCAGATCAATCATGCTGTTAATATCGTTGTTACATTCCATAAAAGTGATACGCCTTTTTTTGCCTGTAAAAATACTGTTTGTTAGAGGCAGCAAAATAGAGCACTGATAAAAAAACCACTGACAGTATAAAACTTTGTTTTCTATCAATTAGGTATCTGGCAAACTTGAGTGAATATTATGAGCCCAAAATATCTTCCTTCCTTTCCCTGGGAGCATACCAAAATCTTAAATTCATTATTTTGTTTTATTAGTATTAGTGAAGGAGCATGGTTCAACTTAGAGGTGCACAATGAAATTATACCTATTGACTGAGCTCTAAGGAGACATTTTGCTGGTCAGCCCGGCTACTACTACAACAAAAATTTGCAATTGCATGAGGTAAAAACTGTCTTTTTTACAAATGGTTAGAGTTATGCAAAACAGTTGTATTTATATTATATTATGATGTTTCAAAATTTTATCTGCTGCTTTTCTTTTTTGGAAGGAGGCCAACTAACACCCCCACTCAAAAATTGTTGAAATTTTCCTTGCCCAAACGGCGGTTATTGCCACAAAATTTCCAACGAAAATGTTGGTTCCTTTCCTTCCAAAAAATTAAAATAGGAGACAACATTTTGAAACACTGCAACATAGTTGTGACTATTTAATTTAACTCTATCCAAATAGGAGCTAATACAAAATGCAAAACCTGCTCCTGTGGAGTAAAAAAAAACTAAGAAAAAAATGTGTACCAGAGACAACTGTGACAGGGCCTTTGATGGAGGTCAGGGGCTGCTTGGTAAAGTTCTTTATTAAACACTGGATAAGTGTAGTTTTGCCAACTTTTGGAGGACCAACAACCACGACAAGGATTGGCGGAGGCTCCAAAGGAGTTCTATCAACAACAGGAATATGCTGCTTTTTTGTTTGGACATCTTGACCTCTGAAAGTACAAAAATCAACACAATAATCGGATTAATTGAATTCAAGGGGTTTCTTGAGTGTCTATGACCATTTAGGCTCCTAAATGGAAGCCAGCAGAGATTTCTTGAAAAAAATATTTCCTTATTTTGTTTTGTGCTTGAGTGCAAGGCAAGAGTTGAATGGGTTGAGAAATCATGACAACACTGCCAGGATTAAAAGATAATTTGTGTCCTTTAAAATTTTTTCCATGTTTTTCTATGACCTAACCTAAATTCTTGGCCACTACCTAACAAAATTAATTATGTTTTATTTCGATAGTTTAAATGCTTACTTAAAGGCTCAATTTATTGAGGTACAACATTGAACTAAATTCAAGTAAAACTTTTCACACTAAAATATAAAGTAATGATAAACAAATGACTGTTTAAATAAAATTGAATATGGCTAAGTGCTTCCTTGATGACAAGTCCATAGGGTAAAAAAAAAAAAAGGAAGAGAAAACCAAATGTTCACAAACCTACGAAATTTTCGCTCCGCTCTTACAACTGAATTTATGGCAAAGGCTTTTGGATTATTGCTCTTTTCCTGATCATTTTGCTGGAGTTCTTTTTTCTTCTTCTTTTTCTCTGCTTTACGACCTATGAGGATAAAAATGTCATTAAAATAAAGATGAAGATTGATACAATAGGATTCTACTGGGAGGAAACAGGAGAGGGGAATTTGGGATACATAAACAGACAAAAGGAAATAGAGAAGGTGCTTAGGGTGGTTATTACAAATTTGCCACTTTGGGTTGACAACAGTTTGCCACTCTTACATCCTGAGAGAGATGAGATTGGAAGATTTGAAAAACCAAACACAGATTGAAAACCGCCTACACATTCCTGTGATTTGCTGCCATGGTCCTCAATCTTCCTTAAATCTGGTCCTAGAGGTGCTTCGACATTAGTAATTAAAAAGCTTTGTCAAGAAAATCATCAGATAAATAGGATCACCTGGCTCACTTGAGTGTGCAATTGATTTATAATTGTAGGAGATAAATGATGAGTATCTAACGCTAAAGGTTAGAGCACATAACCAGATTCCTCCGAATCCTACAAGGAGCTTCCTAGGATTTGAAAATATTTCGCTAACACTAGATAAGAGGTTTTTTTCCTATTGTTATCACCATGGTTTGGATGCAGCAACAATTAGAAGAATGTGTGAAATTTCTAACTTTTAGACCTTACACAATAAATCAGATGTTAGCTCATTAATTCCACAGAATGAAAATGGTCTTAAATGTTGATTTCACTTCGGAGGACACTCAGGGTTCAGGATCTCATTCCTATTCTCCATTGATGGGCAAAGCATAATTCTGAGGACAAGTTGGCAGATACTTTGGGCTTAAGATTGCTCACTGTACAGGATGGTCAAAGACTATATTGATAGAAAGAGTAACGTTGACAAGACGACCACCAAAGAGAAAACAAGAGCAGCAATTTGAATTACAGACCGAGTGGTACTCCCTACTTTTACGAGTCGTCTCTGATCGGCTTATCCGCCAGGTGCCAACTTTCTGGGGCCCTTACGAAAAATAACACAGGGTTCATGTTGCATCGCAAATGTCTCAAAAACAAGGAAAAATGTATACATCAAAATTTTACCAATCCATTCTCCAGATTTTTCTTCAGAGATTGATGGGCACTTCTTTCTCGAATACATTGAACAGCTCAACCTGGGATTATGTTTTCGCATGTCACCAGGTATCATAATTCTAGTTTAAAAAAAAAAAAATTCAGGTCAAACTGTTCGGTGTTCTGGAGAAAAAAGTGTCATGTATGACCAATCAATCTCCTCAGAAAAATCTGGGGAACTGAATTCTGAAATCTCCGACACGTAAATTTTTCATTGCTTTCAAGATATTTTCAATAAAAAATAACCCCGTGTTATTTAACATAAGGGCCAAAGAGAGTGGGTGCCAGGCAAATCAGTCAATAAGAGACGACTCATAATAGTAGGGGCTGCCACTCCACCAACAGTTCAAATTGCTTCTCTTGTTCTCTCTTCAGCGATCACACCATCAACCTGGCAGCGCAGTAAAGCCTAATTCACACTATCAAACTTTTCATCTGACATGCTTGAACGAAAAGTTGGACTCAAAACAATTGATTCAATTACCATTACAGTGTGATATTGTCATCAGCCTGCGGTCCGCGAAGATCAGCTTCCGCTCATGTCAGTCAGAACGTTTCGTTCTACTTTCCATCCAATTGGGGGCGCCAATTGGATGGAAAGTTGAATGTGACGTTAAATTCAGGTTTCCGTGTAATTTTTCATCGAATCATAGTTTTCTCTCGTCAGTATCACACTGTCCAAATTATCATTCGACAAGCTGCGTCTCGAAGTTGAATGAGAAGTTTGATAGTGTGAATTGGCCTTAATGTTCTTTGGGATCGGCTAAAATGAGCCAGGGGTTCCATGCCATTAGGGACCTGTAATTTTCATCCATTTCAGTCGACGGGGACGTTTCGTCATTACGCCCTAAAGTTTGGTGTAAAAGTGTTTCATCGGAGGTAAACATAACCTACAACCTAGGTTAAAATCATCAAAAGAGAAGACAAAAAGGTGAATTTCTTACCAGCCTGTCGTTCTCGATGGCTTTTCTTCTTATCCGTTTCATACTCGTCTACCATTATGGTTTAAAAATGAGACACGATTAAATAAAATGTAAAAATTCTGCAGCGCACATGGTCACCGTGGAGGCATTTTTATCAACAATACAACACAGAAGGAAAATATACCACCAGTTTTGCCACCAGTTGATACGGCGGTGTCAAAATGCCACGAGTCATGGTCAGTCATGGTGGTCATATAAATGAAAGCGGTCCAACCAATTGGAACCGTTTTGAAGCCGGAAACGATCCGAATAACATTCGTTTCCGCCTCAAATACCCAATCAAATTCTATGATTTCAAAATTAGATAATCGCAAAAGCCCGCTAACGAATGCACAGACCAATAGGAGGAGAACACAGCAGAAAAATAAATAAATTTTAGCCGGTATCATTTTCGTCTGAGTGTTTGCTCATCTGTCGTCGAGGTTTTCCTGTTGTTCTTTCGTGTGTGGGTAAACAAAAAATTATCAACCTTGAAGTTTAGTTAATTTGTGATGAATTCGTGTCATATATCGTGACGAATGCAGTGTGCAAAGAATTATCAGTCAGTAATGAAAATTTGAGACGTGAAAGAGCAAATTCCTTTGCCTTACGAATCACGAATCAGTGTTTTTTTCAGATCCTAACCTTAACCGACCATTTCCTGATTGTCTGATCAATGAGCCTTCATTTTTGATCAGCCACAACTACAAGGATGGTTTACATCGCCAAAAGTGAGTACTTATTGCAGTGAGCCAAAATAAAAATATACCGTACCCCTGTGACCCTGGGGAGATTGCTGTTGATGTCTCCTTAGCAGAGATGATTTCACGGTGTTGAGAAAATTACGAAACCGCATACCTTAGTTACGGTTTCCTGAATGTTTGCTCCAAATTTGTTTTTTGAAGAGCATATTGATGCTTATAGAAGGGTCTTGCCAGTTTAAGTATGATTATAATTGTAATTTTGTTTTATACTAATAAAATAATTAAATAAGTAAATTCCGATCAAAGTAGACCAGCTAATTACTGTTGGTCACCATCTACCATCAAATTTTGACAGGCCGCATTTTTAATAGTTGATTTTTTATGTGTTCTAGATGGTGCTGTCCGAGATACACCCCCCCTTATGAAGCGATTGATGAATTTCTTTTGGGGTATTCTAAATTTTGTTGTCATGTTGTAAGTATCGTTCATAAGTAGTTTTTTGTATCTCTTTTACTGGTGTAAATCGTTCCAGGCCTCCAGTTAGTGTTATCTTCACACATTTTTCTATACCATAATCACCCGATGCGGAGATTAGTAAAAATTCAAAAGTCTCCCTGTTCATCTCTTGAGCTTTTTGTAATTTTTCCAATAAGAATTAAGAGAGGAAACAATAACTCGAAAAACTTTCCACTTGGAATCTAATTACAATTAAATATTCAATTTAGTAGCAATTACACTTCCAAAAAGAAAGAAAAAAATTAGGCAGCAGAGAATGAGTGAAAATCTCAATCATGCATAGCTTTAGCACTGTTTTAGATTTCAACTCATCTCTCCGTCATCACCGAAAAACTCTTCAGCTAGTCACCAGTTTTACAAACTTTTCATAAGCAACAATACCCTCGATCCACTCAGCTAGGATTTTGTCTCACATTAGTTTTCCTTCTCTCTCCCAAATGGTGGTTGCTTTTTCAATTTATTTATTTCTGTTTCCCAGCTTCCAGACAATGATTCCTGGCCTTAACAGTGGGTTCGGCAGCTCCATCACAGGTGGATCCTCAAGACGAGGCGACAATGGTGGTGGAGGTGGCGGCAGTGGAGGATGGGGTGGTGGAAGCGGGGGGAATGGACCACCAAGAGGGTGAGATATAAATTTTTTATAATTTTTCTCTCGTTTCAGTTCCTTAATGGACCACCAGACAAGGTTCGAATTTAAGCATTCTGATACTTGTGTCTTAACCAGAATTTCATGTAGAACATGATTCGCGCAACGAAAATTACTGAAACCAACTCCTAACAGAGATATTAACATTTTTATTTCACATTGGTTACGAGGAATTTGAACTGCCCGCTCACAAGAAACTCAAAGCTCTACGTGAGTCAAATCACGCACTACAACGGTTTCTGCAAGCTTCTCAATCAAGCAATGTTCATTTCCCATCATGTGTTTTTCAAACTATAAGTAATTTGCTATAGCTGAGCCAAAGTGTCAAGATTGAGGTTGCTAGATTTTTTTATCGCAGAGACGTTCATGATGACGTTTAGCGCGTGATGTGAATCATGTAGAGCATTGAGTTTTCATGAGCAGATGGTTTCAATTCACGCACCAAGAATCATTAAATATCTTCGTAAGGACTTAATTTCGGTAATTTTTGTTGTGCGTATCATGTTCTACGTGAAATTTTGGTGAAGAAACAAGTATCAGAATGCTGAAATTTGTACCTTGTCTAGTGGTCCATTGATGAAGAGAATGTTACCATTCATGTCCATGTTGTTTATTTTAAATTGAGGTGTGATTACCAATTATTCTCAGTTTGTTTTATTAAATTCTTCTATGCACCTGTCCTGTTGACAGGACTGTTAATAGGAAAAGTACTTCACCTCAAGAAAGCTTCAAGTCTAGTTATAGAAATCATTACTTTAAAATGTGTTTTACTAACATGATGGCTCAAAAGTTCTCGCTTAAACGCCCAACCTACGTAGGTACTACAGTTTAAAATTTGCTCTTGAAAGTTTTGGTAAGAGCAATTTAGAAGTCTTATTCGCAGTTTTTGGGACTCAGAATTGCGAATTTCAATGTACTTTCTCTATTGGCACGGAAATAAACCAGCGAAATGACTCTCAACTTATTTTTTGAGATACTAGACTAAATAGTGTTCTCTATCGAAAATCCTATGACCAAATTCTTCAAAAGACTACATTTTTCTCCTGAAAAGTTTGTCCCTGGCTACACAGGTTTTGTTAGTGGTCGGTCAAAGTCTTAAAATAACGAACTCTGCAACAACAATGAAAATCATGATTAAGTCAGTGTTCAGAAAATTTCAAGTTGATAAATCGAATGTAACCAAATTAAAAGGAGCTGTCTTTATTGTTGTCCTTTTGTCTTGGGGCCTGTATCGCAATGGAGATTGTTCGTTTTGATTGAAATATTTCAAATTGATCCTCTATTTACTTTGAATTTCTTTCTTGTTTTCTGTAGCAATCCGAAAGGGGGAAGGAATGTGAGAGGATTCGGATCCATGGCTGATATCCCACCTCCTCCATCGTGTTGTGGGTGTGGTTAAATTTTTGAGGGAAGTCAGTCCTCAACCCTACTGGAAGATTCTATACAGTTCTCATTGATTGCATTTTCATTCACCGTCTATCCCACTTCAACATACCTCTATTTGTCATGCTTTCCTTGTTCTGGCACATTGAAGTAGATCATTTAACTGGGCCATCCCTCCAAGGAACCCATTCCTGTTTTTGTTTTTTATTAAATTTGTTGAATTTCCTTGCAAATCCAAAGTATGATCGAATTTTATCTTACTGTTAATTTGATGAGTGTTTTAATACTGTTCGAGTGTATTTGCAAAATAAACTATAGACTTTATTGCTTTAATATCCTACAATTTTATTTATTCAATCATGTACCTACATAGACATCGATTGAATATTTTATGTACCTACTCTGGTACCTAATAGACTACATAATATATAATCTCCTATTATTAGAAAGTAAGTCTCTTGTGAAATTTATCTGTGGGCTTTTTATTTATATTTCCTAATAAATGTTTGGACTTTTTATCATTTGTCCTTTTGTTTTCTGGAAAAAAAATTAACATTATGATGGAGACCTCACCAAATGAGTTCTGGCACCTATAGACTGTGCCAGAAGATAGTCTGACATCACTTCCACCGGTAAAGTAAATGAAAGAATCTAGATGGCAGATCCTCTGTTGCAGTCTAAAGGTGCATAAACTTGTTTGGCATGGACTCTACTTCTAATCTAAGTTTTTCTGGGCTATTGCTATATTGAGGTTCATTTTGTGTATTGATACAAGTGCAACTTAAAATATGCTTTGATTAACTTTCGTTTCTGGCACTGCATGTATACCTGAATGTCTCTCAGCAAAATAAATGGATCTGAATTGAGGTCTGATTCTACCACCTCTAGAGACACGTAAGAGACTTAACTTCCTAACAGAACGAAGTTATAAATGCTGCTTTTAGGATTTTAGGGCCACAGTGCAGAACTTCATAGTCAAATTGACTATCAGCTCTGGCAAAACACTTCGGAGTTAAAATTAATGATCTTTGCTTAAAACTTAACAGGGTCTCATGAGCACCTGCCAGATTTCAACCAGGGACTTAACTGTACAAAGAGATGATTGAACTTGTTCTAGCATTGTACCTCCTGACTTCACATTACAGTGCTTTGGCAAAGACAAGTCTATTCAAATCTCTTAATTTCTTTCGGTTTAAAGACGTTCAAGTTAGCCGATTTCACGAATGACAGGACATACTGAGGCAGGAAGTGAATAGATGCAAATACTCAAGTGACAGGGAAACTTATTTTATTCTCCAATTGTAATGAATACAGGAGAGATATAAAGATTATGAAGAGATGAAACAGTCTCATGGTAAAATAAAACATACAGCTTATAATGTAAATGAGGCTTCAGTAAGTAAATCAACATGGATTAATTTAAGGTCATTAAGTGACTTCTAGAGCTGAACTTGTTCAAGCAGGAGATTGGCTGGGCGCACCCAAAATATTATCAAACATGGCTAAATTAGGCATCTTACCTTTTCCTATCTACAAAATTGTGCTTCTAAGCTAAAAAAAAAAGGTAATCAGGACAAAACACTGTCGCAACGAAAATATCCACAATAAAGTTAAGTATTGGTACTTATTTTGTCAGTTTCAGGAACTAAGGAGGGTCAAAACCACAAGAATGCTTTCTTGAGACTGCAAAAACATCTATTTTTGTTCTAAGAAAGCTTCAACATTGCTCAATTGTTGATCTTGCCAGCGACATATGCTGAGACGAGTAGAATACCTACTTGTTGTCTGTACATAATTTTTTGCTTTTGATAGAAAGTAATGCCTTCAAATAATCAGATTTTTTCTGCTCACTTTTAAACATTGAACAGAGAGACATGTATTTTAAAGCAGGATTTGAGACACATGCCTGGTTTAAGAGGGACTCCTCTAGAGATTGCCCGAAGAGTCATCCAGATTGCCGTAGAAATTCTCTAACCACCTTCACCATTCTTAAAAGTACTCCAACATTTCCCTGATTTTTGTCAAAGAGTGTTCAAATGAGAAGTATTATCAGATGGAGTTAGTTACTGGTCTGAATTTCGAGGTACATTCTGTTTTCTTCTTGCTTTCTGATTTTCTAGATTTAAATTAAAATAAACATTTAGAATTGCAACACTGAAGTAAATTAAATTTTACACACAGATCATAGAATAAATTACCTCGAAGCCATTGACTTGATAATATTGCATTCCTTGGTCAAAAATTATTTCAGAATATATTCAGATTTTTCATTTTTTTTATTTTATTGAGAATTAACTATTTGTTTTAATTCCAACGGCGATCCAGAGATCAATGATAAATCACTGTTTCAGTCTTAAAATGTATGATTTACTAAAAAAATTAAGTTGTTTTGATGATTATAGACTTATTTCTTAAAATTGTTTCACTTCTTAAATAAAAAATTCTATCATGCGAGTGAATCATGCAAAAAAAGTTCACACTGAACTTCTTCAAGCCTTAAATATAAGCCCTGACATAATAAACCTGAGTCCGTTAAACAGACTGAGATAATTTACAAGCTTTAACTAATTCTATGTCTCAACTTCCTTTGATTCGGTTTCTTCTTTAGTCTCTTCCTCCTCCTCTACAGCCGCCTCCTCTGTTGTTTCTTTCTCATCCACAGTGCAAGAATCTGTTTTGAGTGGCTTGTCATCATTGTTGGTATTGAAGCGGTCGTATCTGCTGTTGGAACCATCCTCATCATCGGAGGATTTGTTTTCGACGTCATCCGAGATATCTGGTAGGTCCGATTCTATCTCTTTCCAGAACTTTCCTTCAGCTTCAGAGTCGCATTCCTCTTCTTGCTTAATAGGTCTCTCTTCCACAGAGATGTTTTCACTTATTTCACCATCCATTTTCTCTTTCTTCACTTCGACAACCTAGAAAATGACAAAGTTTCAAGTTAGATGGTTTTTTGGTTAAAAAGAGGGTAGAGCTTGAGTTTGAAGGTTGGCAGTGGTTTACTTCCTCTCTGCAAATGACTATTGGATGAAGTAACTTCTATGGGGACAGAAAGTGCTTGATGTGAAAATGAGGAAAGGGCCTATAAAATGAGGGATGACGGAACATTTGTGAGGATGAAAAGTCAAAAGTCAAAGGAAAAAAATAAGAAAAAAGTTATTGCTCTTGATATTGGTTGAAGACTTGGAAACTGTTCAAGATGCTCATTTGAAAACTTTGCAGGAGAGACTATGCTTTAATACAGTGACTCCAGACTGTTAGATTTTCGAGTTGTGATTTTTGTTTATTGATCGGAACAGTTAAGTATATTTAGGATATTTCAACTGGAGGAAAACAATTCAAAGATTTGGCAGCAAAGTTTCCTACCCCCTCCTTGAAATTTCAGTACTTAGCGTAAAACTGACTAACTTTTCTGGTACTTGCCACCCTGATAAGAGCATACTGCGAGACAAATTTACTGGACAGAAAATTTTGGGGGCAGGTATGCATTTTCTGGCAGCCAAGTTGCTACTCTTTGGTGAGAACAAAATATCCTCATGAATTAAAAGTATCATCTGACAGGCAAATGCAAAATTCTTACCTTCTTTTCTTTCTTCTCACTTTCTTCTTTTTCCCGATGAATCTTTTCGGCTTTCTTGCGCAAGGCTTTGTCATCTCGAGCTCGGATGAACTTCTTCAAATGCAACCGATTGCGACAGTGTAAAGCAAGGGCCATTTCCAGGGTGGTAGACCTCGGAACTTGCATCCTGCACAACTCACAGTAGTAGACCTCAATTTTTCTGCAGAATTCACTTCCTGCAAGAAACCAATAATGTGCTGAATACATGGATAAAACACCACTAGTCCTACTTTCAAGTCAACATTTCCGCATACTTAGATCATACTATTTAAGATGGTAGAACTATGAAACCAGCGTTGCAGATTTCCTGCAGGGTGTCTACTGATTGGACAGGATTTTCCAGGCTTTTCCTGATTGAAATAATCAAAATCCCCTTACTTTTTGCATCAACAATTCAAATGTGTAGAAGTTAGAACTGAAAATGAAAAATGCTTGACATCGATTTCACTGCAAAAGACAGAAACAAGTGAGCAAAGCAGAACATTTTGTCTTCAGACATTAATCGTTCAATTAACTAAAATTGCGAGTTTTATTAAAAATGATTCCTCTTTTTACTTTTGGGAATGTAACTGCTAGAGCTCTGAGCCCCAAGCCAGATTGTGGCTTAGTTTGATTTATGGACAGCCCTGACCTTTTTTCAGATTTCATGTTTCAAGATTTTTTTAAAATTTTTCAGTCTCTTTCGATAAAATTCCCCGACTTTATCCTGTTCCCTGTTTTTAAGACTTGTGAACACCCTGTCCGAAAACTTTTTATTGTTTCTAAGTAAATCATGTTATAATTTGTCAGTATGTTATCATTTTTGAAAAATGAATACTCGTTGAAACAGCCCGTCACATAACCTTCTTGTCTTGGTTCACAGTGCTTGGAATGATATCTTAATCTACATTGAATACTTACCAAGATTGATGGGTTTAGATTTCTTCTTTTTCACCTCTTTACCCTCTTCTGTAGTTCCATCTTTATTTTCGGTTTTCTCTTCTGTATCATCACCAGATTCTGAAACAAGCAATTTCCAATACTTTATGAGCTCTTTCATTGATTCACTATTGTGAATATATTTAACTTAGGTAATTCACCATCGGGGAACAGACCATAGTATGGAAAGGCAAATTAGTCAGAGAAGCAGTATTTATCAAGTTGAGATTATGATCAAAATTTTATTTAAATCAAAGTGGCATACACATTACTTCAATAGTGTATCTGTTTTCTTTCACCGGAAAAGATCTTTAAATCCGAAGGTACTGACATGTTGACTTTCATTCCGGTTCTTAAGGACCAACGGTTAGGTAAGCTGTGGTTTGGAAGCTTTCAGCAAGCTGCAAGCACTATTTGTTGGGTTGCCATGTAACTAAGCAATACTATAGTATCTTAAGGCCTAATTCTATCACCTCTGGTCAAACTGCTGGTGAAATACTGAGCTTGGGTCTGGGGGCATTTCTAAAGATAAAGGCTGTTGATGACTTACCATCCCCTGAACCAACAGAGTCAAGGACCATGAAGTTATCCATATTAACAGCCTTGCCTTCCTCTTGTTCTTTCGCTTTCTTCTGCTTCATTTTTTCTTCGTATGCTTCAGACCGTGCTTTGTGCTAATAGAAAAAAGGAAAACAAACAAATTGAAAATAGGAGTGAATAGAATGAAAAAACTGCTTATAAGAATGAAAAAGATGCCTATAATCTAAACAAACCTTTAAATGAGAGAAAAAATTCTGTACTTAGTAAACTTCCGTCAGTGTTTGATTCTACACACTGCCACTTACAATGCTAACTGCGTCCGAGGATGGACTTAGATCTCCTGATTTTCACATTAGCTGGTCGTTGTTAAAAAGTTCCCCGCCTATTCATTTTAGCAAAGGCTCAAAAACCAAAAAAAAGTGGTTGTAAACGAATATCAACAGAGATTACCATGACAATTCCACCTTTTTTCAGATGTTTCTATCACCTGCGTCTCCCAATCAGTACCGCAGTAATCTCGCAGTTAGTATTATTACCTCTCAGCAGTTCGATGAAAACATGATGCAGAGAAAAATGGCCATCGAGACCATTTGGCTCTGAGCAACCAACAAAAAATAATCATTACCCCCAGCTAGGCAAGGGACACGTTTACAGCTATCTTTGATAACTACACAAATTGAAATGAAAAGCTCACCTGGATGTGGTCGAGTGAGGCAATATGAGCTTCAAACGCCATGGGACTCAGGAACCGAATACGGCAACACTTGCAGTAGGGATTCAACAGGATTTTTGTTTTCTGAAACAATTAAAAGGAGCCTGATCAAACTGCCAAAAAATTTTATGACAAGATTCCTATAGGAATTAAATTGAATATTTGTCCACAGAAAAGTAAGAGCTCCGGGTGATGGTAAAATGTGAAAGGTGCAATATTAAATCGAAGATATCGGAGGTCTCTCATTATCTAGACTTTACCTCTTTTGGGAAATTACAGCTTGTAAGGAAGGATGGAAAGATCTGAAGGGCCAAGGGACATATTAATGGCAAAACATTGAAGACATACCCAGAGTTTTCATCATTATTTCATTATTCGATTCTCTGACTTTCCCTGACCTTCAATTGAAACGTCCACTTATGTTTTTTATCTAATAATTGCACCGACTTTGGATAAACTATGGACACCACTGCTAGAGATTCAAATTAGAGGAAAAGGCGTTAGGATTTCTCTTGGATGGCATTGGCTAAAGTTGTAGAACTGGCATGCAATTTGCTTAATTCCCTGACTTTCCAGGTTTTCCGAACCGTTAGAAACTCTGCGTATCACAGTTACTTCCATGGAAAATAATGTAATGTTTCAGGACATGCCAAAGACAGAGCATTATCCAGCTCCCTGTCAGCTAATTCCCAATAATCCGACTTTTCCCCATAATGCTGCAACCAAAAGAGATTCAATACCACTTAATATCAAAAGTTGGAGTTCTATTCCAAACACAATTTGAAAGTTAGGTAAAATTCATAAAAATACTTGTTACTATACTGGTTGGAAATTCTTACTGATAAAGAAATATAGAATGATCCTATAAAATGAGGCTGTACCTTGTGGTTATCTGAATCATTATGATCCATCCTCCTCTGCTTGAAGATGAGTTTGCAAGTTTCACAAAACATAGTTTTGAAGGTTTCTCCTTCCGCAGCCAGTTTCTCATCGATTTCACGCTGCTCGTCCCGTTGTTGCAGGCGAATTCGAGCAAGCTTCTTTTTCAATTCCATGGACCTGTTGCGCATCGCTGATTTGTGCTTGCCAGAGCGCAGATGATCTTCATAATCCTGAAAAAAGCCCAGAAGGGGTGTACTGTAGACACTGCTGATTAGCTCAATGTGAATTTGGTGTTATTACACTCGTTTAAAAATTCTCAGATTGCTATTTCTTGTGTGGGCAACTGACCCACTAGTCAAACTTAACAACATTTTTTAATACATTCACCACTAGAAAGACTGATCTGGATATAATTAATGAGAATGACTTTTTTTGGTTTTTTTCTTCAGCAAAGCCATTAACTTAAAGCCACTGCTCCGAGCTGTCAGTCAACTTGGCATCAATGTTAACAATACCTTGATTTTTTCACAGTACATCACGTTCTCTTCAATGTTGATATGAGTAGTGTGACCATCCTAAAACTTACTTCGTACCGTAATTTATTGATTTTTAAAAATATTTTTGTGCTATTGTATAGTTTAACATAATATAATCTTACATTTTTCAGATTTTTGTTCATTTTAAAATATTCGTGATTTGGACAGTGATTAATTAAAGATATAAAAGCATTACATATTACCAATTTTTTTTCCCGTTTCTTCAGAAAACCTAATGTAAATGTTTGATGTAATGATTTTTAACCGAGAGGAAGTTTTCGGATTAGTTTGAATTGCTCAAAGCTACTGATTGTTACGTAATTTGGCCAAAATTAATTAGTAGTAAGTGAATGGGTTAAAGTCTGGGCTGAAACCTAAATCAAAGTCAAAAATTCAAAGAAAAGGATTTTACAAGCTGATGATTAGAAAATTTTCTGTTATGAGTTAGAATGGAAAGGTGTAAAAAGTAAAGAATGAAAAATCTGGTTATGTTTAGACAGGCAGAAACTCTGGGCAAATCTTACGCGGAAGGTAACATAGCGATCCTTGCACTGAGGACATTCTAGGCGAATAAATGGCCGCCCTGTGGCAGTCTTCCTGACTGGGCTGCTTTCTTTTGTGACCTTTTTTTCCGCAGGTACATCCTTCTGAAAAATTACATCAATGCATATGAATTAGATGAATGATCACAAATTCTTTGATGATATCACAAAAACAATAAAAATTGAAAGTCTGATTAACTATTTGAGAATTATGGTGGATAAAATGTAATCCCTTTGTTTTTCTCCCAAGACTGCTCAATGCTAAATTAGTGATTGAACGATTCCTGCATTGGATAGCATTAAACTACATTGTTAAAAAAAAAAACCTATCATCTCAATTAGTTAATATTATAAATCATGATTTTTGTAAATCCAATGTTATACATTTTTAGATTTAAATACATCATTCAAGTCAATTGCAAGAATAAACATAGGATGACCCTGCAACTATCTTGAATTTGGTATGCTACAGAGCCACTAAAGTAACTTACACTAGATTTTTCTGATGCTCCTTCTTTCTTGACTGGACCGTTAGCTGTGGGTGCTTTAGCAGGCTTCTTTACTACTTTTTTGACGATTTTCTTCACAACTTTTTTTACTTTGGGTTTCGGTTTTTCTTCTCCTTCATCATCTTTTTCTTTTTCTTTGTCTTTATCAGTTGTTTCCGTTTCTATTTCTTCTTCTTTTGCTTCTTCCTCGACTTCTTCTTCAACTTCTTCCTCAATTTCTTCCTCTATTTCCTCGTTTTCATCTGCATCTTCTTCTGCTTCCTCCTATTATAAAAACCATGTGTTGTGAAAATTAGAGAAAAACCGAAAACTTTAAGCCATTCAGTAAGAAGTTGAAAAGCGGAAATGAATAATTATTTTGAAAGGCTTTGCAAGACTTCTGAAAGAGTGCAACTTCCAAGTGTCAGACTCAAGTTTAGCCTTCACTAGAGAAAAACATAAAATTCTGGATCATGCCAGTCTTCACGTGTGTCTTTCACTCAAAAGAAAACTTAAAATCTTTTGAAACCTGAAAATTAGCTAAAAATGAACTTCATTGATACTCTAGATACAATTTCCATGGTTCAAGCCTGCCAGTTCAATAGTGATCAATGAGCTTGTTTTGTAAAGTTTAAGTTCTGCGTTTCTGAAAACTAGAAAGTGCAGAGTCTACAGGAGTTTTTCCCCGATTTTTTTGAACAATATTAACCCACGAAAAACGAGCTCAAAGTCGCGTATTTTGGGCTCCCACTAACACGCGCGTCGGCGGGCCGCCCGTTGGAGATTGGCCACACTCGTTGAATTAACTCTGCGGCGTCGTATAGCCGCACAAAGACTATAGAACATCATGTACGGACGCCGCAGTGGGTAACTCATCGAGTGTGGCCATTCTCCGACGGGCGGCCGCAGCGGCCATTTTTGGTGACCCACCAACGCCGACGTTTAAATGGAAGCCTAAAATAAGCAACTTTTAGCTTGTTTTTCATGGGTTAATATTGTTTAAAAAAATCGGAAAAAATTCCTGTGAACTCCGTGCACTCTCTACTTTTCAGAAATGCAGGGATTAAACATTACTGAACAAGCTCATTGGTATAGTAAATTTCAACAAATATGGAACATTGTTCCTGAAGTTTCTCAGAAAATTTTGAATGTACAATAAACTAAAATTTTTGAGAATAAAGCTCTCTAGTTTAAGTACCTATCAGCAATAAAAAGCAGCAAATTATGGGAACGATTTCGTGATGATGCCCAACATAATACGTAAATGACCTTCAATTGAAGCCACCTCAGTGAGTTTGACCTCACTATTTCATCTCCAACAAAACCAAAAAGATAGATTTGTACATTTCGAGTCATTCTTTTTCAAGACTACTACAAAAAATTTTACCGTGACAACTGAACTAATTTCTTTCTTGAGGGCCCAAGCACCACAATCACAGTTTCTTAAAAGATATAAAATACAAGTTAAAAGATGCAGCATACCTTCCCTTCTTCGTTGGAATCATCTCCTTTGCTTCCCAAGGTTTTTTTGGCAAGAAAAGCCTTCCGTAGCCTCAAACGCTGCAGCTTAAGTCTGAATCATCATCATCAGGATAAATTGTGTTAAAAGAAGATACAAGAAAAGTAAAAAAATGGCAAAATTTATAAGTTAATTTGATGGCTATGCCGACTTTTTCCCCCTTTTTTCTAAGCGACAAGGATAAGCCATAATTTCTTATCTCATACTTAAAAACTTGTGCTAATGTATGATTTTTTTGTTTCATATTTGAAGTAGCATTGGACAGTCAACATTTCAAAACCTGTCTAGCAGAGCTACTACCATAAAATATAGCAACAAAATAGAACAGAAAGAACATAGAGGTTGCATCTTTCTTCATGGATCATTTACTTGTTGCAGCATGGAGCATGTTAAAAATGTGACAAGACATCGCAGAGGAAGATTAAACGTGCTTTTTTGAGTGGATAAATGCTTGAATACTATCAGGAATTACATCTGATTCAGCTTTGATACAGCTTTCAAAAGGGTTCTACAAGATCTCTTTGATGCTTGCTATTCAAGAAATAATTTTTTTGCTAAATAAATGGTTATATTGATTAATTTAATGCTTGGAGCTTAAAATTTGTTTAAAAATCAGTGACATTAGTGGTCAGTTCTACGAGGTTCTTTTACAGTTTTTAACTTCCTTGACATTTTTTTTTCTAATAATTTGATGTTTCTTCATCCTGACTTTTGAGTTGCATCAAATTACAGGTCCTTGAGGCCTCTGTAAATCTGAAATTTGTTGAAGGATGCATTTTACTAGGAGCGAGGATTCTTGAGCCAAGTTATCAAGTTTGAGGTGCGACTGAGTATTTGTGTAGCTGGGAGCCCGTAGATTTCGTAACAATTGCACAGTTCTGTCATGTTCTTAGTTCAGTCAGCAAACACGTTCAGAAGTATGTTGGAGCAAAGAAAACGCCACGTTGCCATGATTTGTATTGGTCAAATTTTTTATGCAGAGCTCGATTAAATTCTCAATTCTGCGATGTTTAAGATAGCGCGAGCATGGAACAGGTAAAAACTTTTATTCTCTTTTGATTCTAATTAATGACTTAAGTCTGTGTTGTTGTGTTGCAACATCAATTTGATTGTGTAAGCAAAAGTACCTTCATGATTTCCGATGTGATACTGTGAAAGAGTTGACGAGATTTTAACCAACCTGCTGTGCTGACCTAGTCCCGACTGACAGAAATTTTCTGAGCGACAGATATATTTCAAGTGGGTATGATAATTTGTTCAAATAAAGAGGTTCTGTCTTGTGTGCATAGCATACAATATGATCTGTCTATCTTTTTAAAATTGCAGGAATTTATCTTGATCGTGAGATTTAATCGTCAAGAGAAGCGTTTTTTCAATTAACATTGTCAGCCTTCAGAACAGCACTTGTTAAGTTCCTCTAGGATCCAAAATTTAAAGTTAATGGCAATTTCAGGAGTGGGAACGAAGCAGAAATGGCAGATGACAGGGAGCACAGACAGTTGATTGCAGGTCCAAGACAGGACCTGGACCATTTAACGATGTTCTGAATCTCTGATTCCATCAATTCACAGCAGATAACAAACTGTATCACCGTGCTTTCGTCTTTGATCAAAATCCATTCCAGATTGAAGGCGAACACAACAATAGGTCGTTTTTTAATGGTAACAAGCATTCTGCTTCAAATCAAGACAACATTACAAGTACCGTATTACCTTTTGTACTTCTGAATGATTTCCAATTCTTTTCTTTTTTTTAGCAACGCTGACCTTCCACGAGTCGAATACTCAGGGCGATATCTTCTCATAACAGTGGAAGATGACCTGGGGGTGCTAATGGGCTTGGTGTAAGATGGTCGCACTGAGCCTCGGAAACTGGAAGAACGTCCACGATAACTTCCTCTAGAGCCTCTTCCACCCCGCGGCGATGTGAATCTTGGTGAGGTCTCTGTGTGAGACGGAGGTCCAGACTTTCGATGCACTGGATACTCTGATGACCTACGGTCACCACGCAAACTTCGCCTTTCTTCTCTGAATACCATTCTGTCGTTGGAAGAGGATTCTCCATATCTTCCACCATAACTATCATAGTCTCTGCTATGGGAACTTCCCTGTGCATCAGAAATCAAAAATAATAATAATTGTCTTTCTCCAAGAACTCGCAGAAAGATTTTAAAGAGGAACAGTGTCAGATTATTTTCGTTTCAGTCAATTAAGATCAGTTTTGGCAGAGTGACATGAGGTTTGAGAGTCACACTGCAGACTTTCAACTTACCTCAAGTTTGCAAGATAGGTACTTCAAGCATTCTGAGTCTCGGAATGTTCTTGAAGAGCTTTCTCATTGGATCTAGGTCAATCTAAAATTGATCAATTGATTTTTTCATCAGTTCCTGGTCAAAAGGTTTGTCTTTTGACCTTGGCCATTTTCATTGCTTTGTCGATACTGAGAACACATGAGATTTGTGTTGTATTTCATCTTGTTCTATCTTTTTCAAACAAGCAAATGAATGATCAACTCGTGAGTGTCTATATCTGTCAGGGATCAAATAATACACCTAAAAGGTGCATCTGCACAGATACTATTAATATCAAAATAGGTTAAAAACCAGTACAACTTTCAGGAATGAAGTATGTACACATAAACGTTTAAAATTTTAAGGGTTACACATAAAAGATTCCGTATGGAATTAATTTTTGCCTCTACCTGTGGGAATAGAGTTCACTAGCTGTGAGGGCATATCTCCCTCTTGCTTTGGGTATTTTGACTAGGCTTGGCAAGGTTAATCAACGGAATGTCAGTACTGTTCAAGTTAGATTCATAAATGTTGCAAAGGATCATATTTGAATGAAATAATACTTTTTTCTTTAAATGATTTTCTTTTACAGGATTCTTCAGAAAAATCTGGATATTCATTTTTGAGTTGCGACTCCATGATAATTAAGGACAATGAAATCCTGTTATTGGGGTTTAAAAGAAAAGAGGAAAAATCATTTTGGCAAGGTGTAGCCATAATCATTCACTTAATTTTCTCGTTTTCTTTAACAGCACTGTTCTTGAAAAAACATGGAAAATGTAAAACTGAAACTTTCAGCTCATTGCTACAAGTCCAAAGTTCGAAATTTATCACAAGCTTCCTTGCTATTTTTCCATTGTGATTGATCACATCAGCAGTTGGATTTCATTTTTCTGGGGTGGGTGGATTTTTTTGGAGTATTCAGCAAGAATCACGTGAAAGTAGTTTGAAAGGGGTGTTTATGAGCTTAATTTATCAGCAATTTATAGGCCCTCTTGGTATGCATGGAGGTTATACACTTGTCTTTTAAGGGTATAGGACCAGTTCCAACCAAATAGGCTAAATGAAGATTTGTGTTTTCAGTATCAGAAGGCAAAAGTACTTCTCAACATGTTTGAAAAATAGAACCGTTTAATACAGTCGAGTTCAGCCAGCCATTTTACCCTTGTTTCGGTCTTTTTCTTGGAATATATTTTAGCAATTAGCATATGACTTGGCTGCAAGTTTTTTATCTGATAAATTAATAATCTTCCTCTAAAGTCACTGGTATACAGCTATCAAACTACTCCATGATGTTTTGAGTCAAGCCAATGCACCACTTGAAGAAGATCCATGAGCAATAAATGAAATAAATAATTCATAAAACTCAAAAACAACTAGAAGCAAGCCTAAAATTCAACTGCAATAACTTGTTATGATGATAGATGGGCATCTTAAATTGGCTACAACTGTATTTATCCGTTCAGAAATCAAACATGAGGCATTAGGAAAAATTAGGAAATTCAAAAGTCAAATACTGTCAACTCCCACTAGGAGACTGTCAGCATGAATAAAAAAAAGTCAAAGGAGCAAGATTGGCCAATCTAGTTTTTATGCCCATTTGTACACTGTTGGTGATTTCATGATGAGTGATCTAGAGAATCTTGTTTGTTTTTTTCTTTAATTCTTAAGTATCTAATTTTAGTACAATATTCTTCCTCCACTACATCTTCCCATGACTTCTATTCATTAACATGTGTGAAGGAGAAGCACAGTGTCACTCTTTGCCGTGGTAACTCAGTGGTTACTAGAGTACCTAATACTCTCACTAGCACTGAGACAGTCGATGTTATTAATTTTTCCTGCCTATATCCTTGTTACCTACCCTCACCTCGATCAATGGAGAGATTGCATGCAAATTTATTATTGCTTCATCCGAGAGTGCCTAAAGAGCTGACTTTGCAGTATTTTTAATAATTTTTTTGACTATGGGGAATAGTATAAAAATGGATTTGAAAGTGAGAAAATGCGCCGCCTAGTGACGTCATCTGGCGGCTTTCCCAGTTTAAACGCATGTATTTCAGCAGATTAGATCATTTTGTCATATCTCCTCCAATAATTGTTTAATTTATGAACCAAGGGTTGTCAAAGTGTCAAGGGAGAAATGGTGCTGAGTCCACACCATTAATAATAGACCAACTTAATATGGGGAAAAGGCTGCAAAAAAAGAACAAAGGATAAACAAAACGAGGAACGTTTCAAAATGGTTACAATTTCATTTTCAACCGGAAAATAAATTAAAAATAAAAACGAGCCATCGCTACGCTGTTATTGCGAGACCGAGACTGATAACAGCATAGCGACAGCTCGTTTTTATTTTTTATTTATTTTCCGATTGAAAATGAAATTGTAACTATTTTAAAACGTTCCAGGTTTTGTTTATCCTTTGTTCTTTTTTTAAAGCCTTTTCCCCCAATTAAATTGTTCTTTTATTGAGTATATTTTGGCTGATTAAGTTGTTTTTCATTTTGTCCACACCATTGTTTTGTTCTGAGAGTTGTTCAGCAGTGATGGTAGAAACCGCAAGGATCACACTTTTGTGTCATGCCTCAGGTCATATCCATGACGGCGTTTTAATGCCATCTTGGATTTTGCGACATGTTAAGTTGGGTTCACTGACAAGTGTGATCTACAGATGAGGCCTAAAAAGACCCAAACTGGTGTATATCTCTCGCCGTGACTCCAACTTAATATTCCAATGTAAACTGCTTGAGCTGAACACTCCCCCCCCCCTCAGTTTTGTACTGGTACTCATTAGAGTTAAAAAAATTTATTTTTTACTCTAATTATAATTTATGGAACTTCTTGGCTTTGATTTCCTTGCAAAATGGTATGGACCCAGCACCATTTCTCCACCTTGCTACATACAGTATTTGGGCCACTTCTTAGTGTTTTTTTTTTCTCACTTGAACAACTTGGTGTACCTTTGATGGCAAATTCACTGTGGTGGAATAGGATGAGAATTTCCTCCATCGTTCCAAGAAAATGTCAATAGACACTTGAAGACAATCGTGCATCAAGCCTAGATATACTTAATTTATTGTATGTATAGAAAAGTCAGATTAAGTAGCTCTTAGACTTAGCAAAGAGAAATCCTCCTGAGCACAGTTGAAAAAAACTCGTTGAATCTCCTAGCCCTTGGATGGACTTTAGTTCAGAATCCATCAAAAGGAAAACATCACATTAAAGTTCTCATTGGAAGAGGGAAAGTCCAAGCTTAAATAACTGATGGGTAGAAAAACAGGGTATCATAAAAATTGTAACCAATCATACCACAGATGTGTACGAATCTGTGCGCATCCGTTTCCGATCTGGAGATGGTCCTCTATGAGATCGTTCATGCCTTGGAGTGTACGAATCATGCTGTGACAGGATATAAATAGAAACCAATTAGATATATGATCAATGAGATAGGCACACAACTTTTCATAAATAATCAAAACTTTAACTTGACTTACTGCAAAAACTCAAGAAAATGACTGACAACTTATCATCAATTACAGGCCAAATGCCAAAGAATTGATGCTTGAGTTAAACGTGGCATTTCTGTTGAGGACAACATGCAGCATGATAGGCTTAGTGCCACCAAAGACAGGGTATTGCGTAAAATGTCCGAAAGATGGCGTTGGAAGTATGTTCCACAAAAGTTTCCAGAGATAAAAATGTGAACAACTTAAAATGAACTTGGACTTTTTGACACCAAGTTGTTTGGAAATGGGTGCGTATTTAAATTCAGATGTAAAAATGTTATTCAGTTTTTCAGGGCTATGAATTGTTCTAAAATGTAAATTGCTATTTGCGAATAGGCAGCAAAAACATCAGCCCTGGGCAAAACAAGAGAGGGCATCCACAATTATAATTTTAATACAAATTTCAGAATTACCTGTCTACCCCTAGAGGAATAGTGCGAGTCTCCGCGATAACTTGGAAATTTTTCTCGTTCCCCTGCAAACATGGCGAAGAAAAGTCAATAAATTACACATGAGATAATAAACCACTGTATGTGCTGGACGGAATAATTAGAATAACACACATATGTTTGCACACTGTAAAATTTCTGCCACATTTTAAGAGGGTACAGGTGTTTTAGTAGCTAACGATGATAGTAGTGGTAGGATTTAAGAATTTTTTAATGTACTACAGTTCTCTGTACAGTTGTTTTCTTTTTCTTAATCTTCTTCTTTCTTTTTTTCTTTTAAAAACTTTTCTGAAAATGCCAAGCAAAAATATTAGTTGCTTTTTGAAAAATGAAGCAAGACTAGAAATATGGAAAAATCAAAATTTAGCATTTTATTCCTGTTTCACTTAAATTTGATACAAGAGATGAATTATATTTATGGTAATTGAGGATATCCCCTAGGTACTGTTGACAAATTTTTGGGGGGAAATACACTATTTAAAAACCAAAGCTGTTGTATCTAATTTTATCTGATAATGTGAAAACTATTCTTTGAGCAGTATTTGTTTAATTAAGACACATGGCTTGGGTAGGTTAACAGTTGAGTTTCAGAAATTCTTAGATGGAGGATTTGTTGATACCCTGAAATAGTCTAAGTGCGATCAGAATTTTCATGGCTCAAATAGAATGCGGAATCTGACCCACTGAAGCATAAAGGGAAGAGAAAGAGTTGGTTCCCTTTGATTATTGACTTTCAGGATGACAAAAGAGTCGTAAAATATCACTATGACTTTAGATCTCATCTAATCTAGAGTCATGCCAACTGCAATTGCAATTTGCCAAGTTTTTGATTTCATGAGGACTTATTGAAATACTTCTCAGAAAGATGTCTTGAAGTCTACGAGAAACTTCTACACACCATGATATGGTTTGTAGCTTGATGAAGGTTCTTTGAAGAAATGGCCTCCATTGCGATTACTTCTTCCGCGGCTTTCACCACCCCATCCTCCTCGAGAGCTGGAGCCACGGTATGATCCTCTCCCCCTGAAAACATGAATGTGTTTATTACATCATCACAAATGAAACTGATCCAGATGACACATCAGAATTTGATGAATGGACCATTAGATAGGGTACGAATTTCAGCATTCTGATACATCTTTCTTAACCTAAATTTTGCGTAGAACACGATGCGCATAACGAAAATTACCGAAATTAACTCCTAACAAAGATATTAAATGATTCTTGATGCGTGAATTCAAATAACCCACTGGTTTATATTACCCACTTGTAAATATTTGGTAACTTTCAAAAAGGGGGGGGGGGGGAAAACCTCGTTATCAGCCTTCTGAAATAGAGGAAAAATTGAACAGGGCGCCATCTCCCAAAGACCACCATACAATGGGTCTTATTAACTTGTGTTACTACTGTGATGTGCTCATATATATGATCCTTAAGAAGATGAATGAGCTTTAACGAATTATTTAGCTCAAAATGTATTATTTCAACTAATTATGCCATCTGCTGTTTTTAGATAAAACACAGTTTCTTATTCAAATTTTAATGAAACATTATGCCATAGGTCTGAAACTTGGTACCAACACTCTTAAAGGATAGCAGATTCTTAAAAGGCACTATCCCTAAAAATGGAGGATGTTCGATATCTGCTGTTTTAACAGATATGGTTACATATACCCCTTTTTTATCTGTTAAAATTTGTTGAAAATTGCGAGGGAAACTAGGGTTCATGAAAGGATAAAACTGTGATGCATACTGCTTCATGAGCCTCTTAATCCCTAAATAATAAATGTAAGTAGGAAGAGAAAATAATTGCTATTTACCGATAGCTCATTATACAAAGTGCTTCGAGTCCTGAAGTTTATTCACCAGTTACTAGCTCTGAAACAAAATAGAAAATTGACTCTTAATATAATTATGCATGAGAGTGCATTAACCATTTAAATATTTTAGGCATTCTAAGGGGAGACAAAGTCTCTCAGAGAGCAATTGCAGGGACATTCATCACTAATTTCAATTCAGGATGCAGTAAAGGATCAATCATGCATCCAAGCAGACGCATAAAGAGTGGAAAGACCCTGAAATAAAGGCCAGGTTATAAAAAATTTTAAGGGTCACAATTTTTTCAGGCTTTCGTTTCCGTTTGCGTAGGGATTGGCGGGGGCCCGGTTGTTTCCTACATATTTAAGGTGATTCGATGGACGCCATATTATGTGTCAGAACGCCATGCGATATGTTGCATCGATTAGTTCCATGTTTTCAGCTACTCGTCATTTTTCTCGAATTGTGTTGCTCGGAGACTAAAGAATTCACTTACCAAATTTCAGAGACAAATTCAACGTGTTAAGAACGTGGTTTTTAAAGAGGAAAAATATCGCCTTCAACACTGATATCGAAACATGCACTTGGATGCGATATTTTACTTTGAAAAAACCACGCCTTTCATACGTTGAATTTGGTTGTCAAAATTGATATGTGAATTCTTTGGCCTCCTGGCAACAGAATTGCGATCTCAAAATATGAGAAAAATAACGATGCAGAAAAAATGGGACCGAACGATGCGATATATCGCATGTTGATCTGACTCAAAATACGGCGTCCATCGAGTAACCTTATTTTATTATGACTTCAGTCTAAAGAATTTGGCAAAATTAACGAGAATAATTATCAATTTGAATGATTAAATCCCGAAAAACCACTCGTAGCCAGCGATTCTCCCATGAGCGGCTAGCTGTGGGCCATGAGATATGTTAGAAAATGCCGTTTGGTTTTAACTTGGTTCACACATATTACACTCAATGCACGAGACAGAAGGAATCATGAATAGGAAGAGAAAATGTTTTGTAGGCTGGTCATCACTTTGCTTACCAAGCTCATGGGAGCTACGAGCTCGTGGAGGATGATTAACGAGAGCAGAGCGCAAGTGAAGAAGGAAAACAAATTTGATGCCTGCGGCTGAGTTCGTATTAGAAATGCACAAACTTGAAAACGGAAAAATCCTGAGTCTTCGTCGACTCGAAACGGGACCAGTTAGCAAGAAAGAAATTGCAGGGCAGGCTGGCAGATAAAGCAAAATTATCTGTTCTGGTTGTAATTAATCAAACCAAATCAAAATCAAACTCAAGTAACTCAAGCAACATGGCCGAATCGCATCAAGGCAAGGCGGCTGGCGGATAAAGAAAATGGTGGGTGGTCGCATTTCGATTTTGGCTGCCATCTTGAAGCGTTGTGACGTCAGGAGGGTACGGGTTTTGCCGTGCAATCCGAGGTTGAGTCGGCCCCCCCGGCCTCGGCCAGCCCATGTACCCGATGTACCCGATACCGTGTGACGTCCAGAGGGTACGAAATGCGACCACCATTCTTTATCCGCCTTGGAATCGCATGATCATGAATGAATCAGGATCACAGATTAGCTACGTTTATGCGAGGCTCGAAACCGGGGTTTCACGAAACCCGAGTTTGTAATGCAAGTTTCCTCCGTCGGGTTTATGCGGGCGCTGTAACCCGACTTTCGCGGGAAATCAAACTTTCCGATTTTGGCGCTGTTTATGCGCATATTTTCGATTGAACTTGAATTTCATGTTGGCTTGTTGGCGCCATTTTCCCAAGCTATACTTCATTTTTCCACTATGAATTGATTCAATAAATTATTAGGTATTACTCTTTTATCCTGTCATGAATGTTCAATTTTTCCACAATATATAAGCGGAGGCTTCATCTTCACTAGAAAAGCCTTTACTGACTTTCTGAGCAACAGTTGGAAAAATGACAGTAGATGTTTAATCATTTTACGTTCATC